>JBAWJX010000024.1:0-328920 GCA_037356095.1 Xylaria sp. Z21 | reverse complement strand
AATTAATATTAAAAAATATATTTTATTTTAATATTATTATAATTATATTAATATTATTAATTAAATATTATTTAATATTAATTTAAATAATTTTTAAGTTTTAATTATTAAATTTAAATATTTAAAACTTAAATTTATTTAAATTTAAAAATTAAAACTATATTATAATTAATATAAATAATAAAATAAATATATTTAATTTATTTATAAATTAATAAATTTAATAAATTAAAAAATAAGCTTATAAATTTAATAAATTAATAAATAAATTAATAAATAAGCTAGCAAACTTAATAAAATTAAAAAATAAAAGCTTTTTTAGTTTTTAATTAAAAAAGCTTTTAATTAATTTAATTATTATTTTATTTATATATATTTAATTTATTATATAAATTTATATATAGCTTATTTAATATTAATTAATAATTATATAAAACTTTTAAACTAATTATATATTACTACTAATAATTTATATTTTTTTTTAATAAAAAAAACAAATATATATACTATATAAAAAAACTAGCTTTTAATAAATAGTTTTAATTATATAATAATAATACTTATAATTTTTAACTATAAAATTTAAGTTTAAATATTAATTAAAATATTATAACAATTATATATAAATATATATTATATATAACTATTATTAATATTTTAAATTATTAATTTTTTTTACTTTTTATATAATAACACTTTAAAATTTTTTTTTTTTTACTACTAACTACTTGCATAAAAACCTTATTTAAACCAAAATTAAACCAAAAAACCTCTGGCCACACTAAGTTATTTATCCTATAGCTTACATAAGTTATAACGTAGCTTTAGTTTTTTAAATATTAAAACCTTTTATTTAAATTATTAATATTTAATAAAATATTTATAATAATATTATTTATATTATATATATTTTATATATAAATTTATATATAAATTTATACAGTGTAATATACTGTATAATATTACATATAAAATAACTATAAAAATAATAATATAAAACTAAGCTTTATTTTAAATATTTTTTTAAATATTAATATTTTTAATAAAACTTTTTAATATTTAAATAATTTATATAATTTATTATATAAAAATAATAGTTACTTTTAAAAAGCCCCACTTTATTTTATAAATAATTAGCCTTTAAAACTTAGTGTTCGAAAAATTTTACACAGTGCACTAGTAATTTATATGTAAAATAAAAAAACTAAAAATTTTAATATTAAATACTTTAAATAACTAAATAACTAAATAATAAACATATTTTTTACTATTTTTTTATTTAATATTTCGATTTTTTTATAATTTATTACGCCAGCCCCACATTTTCCCTATTTTTATCCGATTTTATACGACTAGTGCCAATTAGGCTAGTTTGTATGTAAAAAGGTGGCCCGGGACCCGGGGGCCCGTGGGGGGGGGAGAGAACTTAGCCATTAGTTGACGATACAAGTATTGCATTCGCTGTACTAGGAGTTTCGGATAATACTATAATAAATGCTAACAGACATGATGTTTTAAATATGTCATACTTGACTGACAAATTAGCAGTTTCATTTCTTTAGCAAACAATAAATCGTAGGAAAAGCTGCCTTTCCGGTGAACCATATGTAAAATGCGCTAAGATATGTAAGAGCCCCTGTGAAGCAAGGAGACGGAGACATCTACAAAGCATCATAAACTCAACTTCAACATACAAGCTGAGTTACACTCTGTAGGAACAGTACCAAATGTCTCGACTACCTGGTAGTGGTAGTCAGGCGCTTTGGTACCGAGCTTACCTTCACTCTTGGCAGGTTGACAAGAACATCAATAAATCCTGCAATGTCACATAAATCCCTGCGACGACGGGGGTAGACTACTTTGAATTATGTACATACAATACCGTAGAGGGCCGGTTCCCGAATATGATCACTTAAAGATTTCCGATTATTTCCAAAGGTATGTACCCCAAAATGATCCCTGAGATCATATCGACGCCTGGAATACTTATGTAAACGTGCACTCCCACGGTAAATTTATACATAGTCCCCTCCGTATCGTAACTACATCATCTACCTTGATTCTCATACTATACATACCCGAAGTCAGTTTTTGCCAATGACGACCGCCGTACAGCCTCTGATTACTCCGGCACCAACTCTCCATGAGGCTGCTCTTCGGCCACGCGACTGGGTTCCCTGCGGGTATCGGAGGGATCCTATCGGTGGTGCTGACGGTAAGTGCAGTTTTCGATGGCCAATATCCACAGTTTGTGTAGTTATGATAATGTTGAAAGATTTCATCTACCTCCTTCTACCTCCTTGCTTACCGGTGTACCTGTTGTGCTTAGATATCGTCGGCTGTGTGAATGGCGGGTGTGCCGCACTCAGGAGAGACTATGGCAGCCCTCTCTGGGCAGCGACATGCAGCGGCTTGGGGATCGTAGGGATCCATTTCCCAACGGCATGTACAACAAGTTGTGCCAACACTGAATGCGAAAACAATAACTCGATCACAAAATGGTTCGCTCACCTTTCCCAAGTACCCAAGTCAAATGCCCAATGGCAAATCAACTGCCCGCATATTTGACTAAAAGTTTACTCAATAATAGTACCTATACCCCTCACACCGTATGCGGCATGGCGACATGGCCCGAACTCAATGTTCAGGCTTGGGGTTGCTTCGATGATTCAAATATCCCCTCCACGGTCACGCGCACTTATCAGCTGTCCTCGGGAGATGTCACAGCTGACCCGTGGGTTATATATATATTGACCGAAGTGCCGTTCGTAGGTCTGTCTGTGTCAAGTAAGTACCTCATGTGATACCAATTCCACAACTCTACCGATCGCAACACGCTCATATAGCCCATCTGCTATTTCTAGCCATCTTTACCACTGTCTCCGCACCCTTTACCGGACTTTCTCTACTTATAGGCGCTGCCCCCTCGACTGAACCCACCCAGATATCGACAACATTATCGAGAGCCTCGACAACATCGTCGACAGCTTCGTCAACGTCGACCTCAAACCCCGCCCCGACTAATACGTCACCAACGTCATCACCATCGTCATCTTCACATCTGGATGGCGGTACTATTGGTGGCATTGTGGTTGGAGCGGTAGGAGGAATACTCCTGTTTTCTGCTCTGATCTTCTTCTTCCTATGGAAGCAATACCAGAAGAAGCGTAGACCCGGCCATGTCATGGCCGCCACCGGGCCACAGAACGCCGAGACAGCAGAGACATTGCCTGCCGAAGGCCGCAGACCCACGCAGCAGCCTTACTACGACAACATACCCGGGTTGGACAACACAGTTGGGGCTGGAGGACGCCGACCGGCGAACTGGCATCTGGAATCACGCTGGCCAGCGCCTAGCGAGGTTGGTATGGATCACATGAGCAACACGACGGCGACATTCTCTGGACCGGAACAAGTAAGCCCAATGCCCGGTCATTATCGTGAAAGAAGCCCTTCTCCGGGCCTTCATTATAGCTAAATACGCTTTCCGCCACTGGGCGACAGATCTATAGACGAATTAATTCTACCAAGCGATGAAGTTACCTAAGCCTTCTTTATAATAAGCAAAAAGCGGTTTGCCTAGCAGCCCGTATACCATTGCAGTCTGCTTTCTAGTATCGTATACCCGTAGTTGAATAGCCAAAACACCAGCACAACAAGAAAGCAGTATTATTCGGGGTTACGATACTGCTCTATTCATTCTTATCGTCCGTCCACTCCGCTGCGCGAGTACGGTTCACACAAATTTGCAACTTAGTTGCCTTAGGTTGTGATTTAATAATCTCGCAGAGTATTATTGCCTGCTTCACATGCCAACATGCACGTAAACAGCAAGAATTTACTTGTTTACATATAATAGGTCGCATGCGGGGAACCTATGAGCCTAGGCCGTATTATCATCTACTATTATGTACTCTGCTGCCTGACGGTCAGCCTACCTGCACCCGAATACCTAAGGTAGGCAGGTAGGTAGTCTGACCTGCAGCTCATGCAGCCAAAATCACACCGAAGGGTACGCCAACCGGGGAAGGATGGCAATGCTGCCTGAGATGGGAGGGAACCGGTTATTATTGCACAGCCGCCGTAGATTCGAACATGCCTAAACTTGTATTACCCTACCCTACTTGAGTAATTGCCTGCGTCATTAATTACAATGATACACAAGGCGCCATCTATAGTATTATTGTTGCGACGAGCATCTTCTTCAGAATGCAATCTGTTCCAGTCCCGTCGCGTTCATCTAGTGACCACCACACCCCATCGCGCACCACGACCGGGTTCCCTACAAGAAACAGTTCCGCAGAGTCTCTGCCACCGTGGAGAGTCTTATCGCTTGGTGAGTCCTTCCCTGAGTCCGGGAATAACGGTACATTGGACTGACAATCAGTTGGGGGTAGATGGAGGCGGCGTGAGGGGCCTCGCTGAGCTTCTGATCCTGCAAAAGATATTCGGTGCTCTTACCAGAATATTGCGCGAGAGAGGCGAGATCGCTCAAGATGCCGAAGAGCTCCTGCCCTGCGACTTCTTCGACCTCATTGCGGGTACATCAACCGGAGGGTGCGCACGCTCATTTGAACCCAGGCCATCATCTCAAGGTTCCGCGAATCGCCATGGCAAATAAACTGACCAGTTTTACCCAGCCTTATTGCACTCATGCTTGGCCGCATGCGAATGAAGATATCTGTTGCTATCGATCGCTTCAAGCAGATTTCCCAAGCTGTTTTCCCGGCCGACCGCAAGCGATGGCGGAACTTGAAAGCGATTATGGGAGGCACACTCTACGACGACGAGGCTTTCATAAAACAGATAAAGCAGGTCGTCAAGTATAACCAGGCCGACGAGGACTTGGAACTGACGGAAACGCCCGAGCCGAAGTGTCGCGTGTAAGTCTATCCATGGTCCACCAACCAAAGCCTGGTCCCCCGCTCACATTGTCAACAACCACTAACACAGGTTCGTATGCACGACCACCAACTATACATCAAGCACGCGGCTACTTCGCTCGTACATACCGAGGGATCCAAGTCACTCTTCCCGCCCCGTCAAGATCTGGGAAGCTGCCCGGGCTACCAGCGCGGCGCCATTGTTGTTCAAGCCCATGACCATCCATCGCTCCAGCTCGGCTGCGACCTTGTACGACGGCGGCTTGACTGACAACAACCCGATCAAGCAAGCTATTAGCGAATGTAGCGATCTCGACCCGACGCGCGAATTCGGGTGTGTTGTCAGTCTCGGCACCGGTGTGAGGACCGCCCAGGCGCTCAATGGCAGTAGCCACTTGTTGAAGATTGCCAAGTCATTAGTAGATCTTGCGTTAAACTGTCACTTGGCGCATGTTGACTTTTGCTGCAATACCGGGGAAGGTCGCGAGCTCGCTCGCAGCGGGAGATACTTCCGGTTCAACGTCGAACAGAATCTAACTCAAGTCAAGATCGACGAGTGGGAAAGCTTTGACGCCATATATGAGTATGTCAACGACTATGCGAGGGAAAAGCAGCATGAAATCGACAAATGCGCCGAGACATTACTCAAATCACGAACCGGCTCATTCCTGTCAGCGGGTACAGGTATAGACGATCCACGAGCATCCACATATATGCCGCCGGTGACCTCGCGGCAGAGCTTCGGCGCCCGTCCAGCCACAGTGCAACCCATACTTTCTTCGAGGAGGGCGAGCATACATGGAGTTGGCGCTCAAAACGATATCCAGCAGGCGGACATGGGAAATGTCAGGGTATCTTACGTTTCGCTCCCGACTTCCTTCCCACCAAACGCGAGAACTGGACGTCCGACCACCGCACGCGATGCTGGAAATCTCCTCGAGCCGAGGCCGACGGTGCAAGCCCCCGCGGCCTCGGAGCTCACATTCACTATCTCGCCCGACCAGGCCAGCCAATCGACACCCGGTGTGAGCAACATGGAGGAAATCGGTAAGTAAACATTATCTGACCGGCGCTTGATATGACATTTTGTATCGACACCTGGACTAATTTCTGACGTGCTCTCAGCCAAAAAGGTCAGGTTGGCTGAATCACTCCTCGAAAGGGGCTTTCTTGTACAAGCCTATCGAGAATTCCGGGCCGCACTAGACCTCCTATCCAGTGTCCCAGCAGTTCAGCCCTCTCTATTACATTGTCATGCCCACCTAGGCACGTCGGAATGTCGCATGCTTGCCGCAGGCAATAAGTCAAAGGAAAGGGCTTTGCAGTACCTCGAAGTAGCGAACAAGCACGCTGTGGAGGCTTTGGATTTTTCGCCGGAACAGTCGAGGCCAGCAGCCCAGTTGAATCTGCTGGCAATCGCAATCATGAAGGCCGAAAGGGAAGCAGAGCCCGATAGGATGGAGCGAGAGCGGGTAGAAACTTTATTAGGGCAAGCAAATGAACTGATTGACACTATAAGAGGGATGGAGAACGGACGGGATGATGCGCCACAGACTGGAAGGTATAGCGGTCTACTGGCAAGGGGAGAAGAGTGGAAGAGGAAGCTGACAGCGCTGCGGTAATTCTTGCGGGAAATGCCGAAATGACGAATGCCATCTTCTTAATCAATCGTTTACGGCTTGCTTTGCCTCTTCAACCTCCAAAACAGCTGGTCGGGATATGCGATCAAGAATTGAACGAGCTAAACCGGATGCTTATATCGTCAGATCACGGCCAATGTTGGCAATTAAGACTAGCAACAGTCCGTTTATAGGTGTATATATCGAGAGCGTTCTACCTTGGTGAACTCTCGAGCAAACACGGCGTTTGGCCCCTATATTGGGGATCAAAACTGGCTCTTGTGTAAGCAGAAAGCAGGCTCTGATGCTATAAAAGAGTTGCATCTTTTATTGAGCAATGCTAAACTTACACCTCAACCCCATTCAGATGATCCCTACTGGAGAGTGCACTGGTTCATTTCCTTCATGAGATTAGTAGCCCATTTCTACGTGATAGGCAGCGGTAATTACCCCGAAGGCAACGGTCAGGGCAGTGTCATTGCTGGCGCAGTCATCTTTATTCCTTTTCTGCTGCGGTATGGTGGCTAAACCTACCTATCATGGTAGAGCAGGCATATCAACGCCCATGCGCATGGTTCGCGGCACGCTTGAGTGTCTACGACATGATGAGCGTCACATGCAGGGTGAGCTGAGCTGGCTTAGCTGCCAAGCGGACCAGGGAGGTTGGGGAAAGGATTGAAAACGCCCTGGAAATCAGCCATTCTATAAAACAAGATATTCTGGACGTTGGGACGGTACGGCCCTGGATGTGAAGCCTCCGTCTCAGCAGCTATAGTGAAGTTCCGTCGTCATCGGGGGTAACCAGTTGGCACATGGGCCATGGCATAGCCATGGCACTGCTGAGTCATCCTGTAGCCTAGAGTAGCCTAGGCCTAGTGTAACCTAGTGTAGCCTAGTGTAGCCTTAGTCATCCACCCACACACACTACATATAGCAGTATGGCGACCGGCTAGGTATATTCCTCCCACCTACTTAATACATCATCGCTTTCCACACCTTCTGCATATTGCACCTTTGGCCGTAGGCCTCTTCTATCTGTTACAGCTCCTAGGCCCTGAGTCCTAGTTAAAGGTAGTTGTGCCTATGGTTGTGGCTAGTGCGTGTGGCTTGAATGCTAGGGCTTACGCTAGGCTAGATAGGGGACCTCACAAAAGGCTTGTCGTACGGCTTTGCAGCCTACGTACGAACCTTTCCTCCTCACCTTATAATTTTAGTGTGTTCCCGTAATATACTGACGTTGCCGCCCAAGTGCACCAGACGTAACAATTATAAGGTCCCTTAGGCGGAGCCAGTCTCCTAACCTATTGTACAAACTTGGATCGGATCAGAAGAGCCTGCGCTATGCTTCGCACCGCCCAGATCTGGTGGTGGAAGTCATTTCCTGTGCTCTGGCCGACCCCGCCTTATTGAAGGCACTCGTTTCTTTCTTCGACCACACCACGGGTAGTGTGCGACACCCGGAGCCGTATTTTGGTGGACGTGACTTACAGCAATAATAATGTAGAGGCATTTCTAGGGCTCTATTAAGTTATAAGATGTCGGGAGCCTTACAATAGGGGTAGGCGATGACTATTGTTGTTGCGCGAAGGTCTTCTAAGCTCCTTTCCTAGGTGCCATCTAACTAAATACAGTAACAGTCTTCTTTGTCTATATGCCCTGAGATAGTCTAACATAAGATTCTATGAAAGCATGGTCTTGTGGCAACCCTACTCATCGTATGATTTCCGAAGCAAGGTAATTATTCTTCAAGTTTGATTGGGATGGGAAGCTATGGATATATGTCTGTGTCTCTTATAAGAGTAACAAGTCGACAACGAGTCCGAGCAGTAAACTTCACTAGAGTCTGACCTAATAGTATGAAGGTCGGGTGTATGGGTAGCTAGTTGGTAGAACTTAGGAAGTATCTTTCGTCCTACGTTAAAACCTTCTAAACTATATTTTAACCCTGAATGTTATAACAGATAGCATAGATACCCGAAACTAATTTTTTGGTACGAATAGCTTGTAAGATAAACTACTAGGGCCACATTCAGGGGCTTTACGACGTCGAAATGATCGTTCACGAATATACGGAAGCATTCGGTCATTCTTAGGCTCTGAAATTCTTGAGATAGTGGTATTATCTATGCTATTTAGTATTGAGTATTTTACTCTTCTGCTCGCAAAGGTTCTGCTCCCATATAATTTTTAATGGGGTATGGTAGTAATCGCGAAAACCTATCTGATAGTGAGCTTGGGTGTCCGTGTTAGGGCTGCTGATTAATTCCTCATAAAATCACGCCTGACTAATAAAGAGGGGGGACAGGATGGTGCACGACTGTGTTTGGGCTTACTGCAACCTCCTGTCAGAGGGTTTAGTCACAGAGTGAATAGAGGGCTAGCCTACGGCTAAGAAGAAGTTGTCACGTCACAGTCTTGGAACAAAGAGACTGTCTGTATATAGGAGTAGTACGTAGGAGGGTATTTTGAGGACCCTTGCGCAACAACGTATACAATTACCTACCCCTACGTATAGGCTTTATGACAGAAGTGTAGTATAGGGCCCAATAAAGTAGTCAATTGCTTCCTCAACCTTCCGGGTCCTAGACTTACGGATATAGCCAGATCCTAAGAAATATAACCACACTACGGATTGGTTATATAATCACCTGGCACTTCCGCGCTTTCACCGTCGATTATTCTACGGGGTAGGGCTTAATTTATCGTCATGGACAACAAGAACTGAATATTTCCATCCAAGAGGCGAGGAGTGATAAGCAATACTTTGGGTATTTAGGGGCAATGTTGTGGGTTATTATTCCAGCACTAGCTTTATCTCGCAGATAAATGCTGTCATTCTCGGGCAGCAAGAGATAGATAGAAACTATACGGAGAAAACTATGGGCTGAGGTCATTAAACACATAGCGTCTTTCGTCTCGTACACCAGCCAAAGAAGCAATTGTCGATTCATCTAGCGTATTTGCACTATTATTATTCTTGAGCACTTCAAACGATCCCAAGTTCACCAATACCGCGGGGATGATTCTTCGTCTCTCGGAAAATGGTGGGTTGACGGTTACTGACTTCGTCTATCGGTACGATAGCAAATTCTCTAGACAGTGAGTCATCTTCTTCCTGTTCGTGCGATTTCAAGTTCGTAGGAGAGTGGTCGCGCACGATCGTGTATATTACCTTGTGCTGGCGGTGAACTTACCTGGGGACATGCTAGGTTCTACGAAGCACCACTTGGCATTCATTGAGGGGGTTTCTCAGACGAGGAAGCAACTAGGTGATATGCCTGATCTATGGTCATATCGCGCCCGTCCCCACTGTGTTCAGCTGGTATCGTACCACGAATGATCGGCACCGGGAGTGTTTAGTGGTCGAAGAGCGGATTGCTGATATTAACGGTTGACGATGTAATTCATGAACAGCGGTGTCGCCACATAGTCGGGGCGAGTCTTGGAGGTATATCGATGACAGTGTAAAACGAAAAGTAGCTATTTCGACCAAATTTAGGCTGGATAATGAAATTACAGTTCGTGGCAGGTCTCAGAATGACACAGCCGCAAATCATGAAATCGAGTTTTGAATGATGCAGAAGGCTGGGAGAATAAAGTTCGCCTTGCCTACCTAGACTAATGAGGTGGTCCGGAGCCGGCGATGAGATGGCCTGGATTGACAAGTTGAGTGGGCGAATTAGATAGAATGCTACACTTGGGAGAAGGGGTTGAGTATGGGGTGTGACATTCTAATTATCGAATTGCGGGATGGACTTACTACCCACACCAAGCGAAGCTCAGCCAAGAGCGTTGGCTCCGGGAAGAATCTTGGCTACATTCGCGTAGTGAAGCATAACCTGGGACTGGAGTCCTTGGCGTTGACTTGTTCAGTCATGCCCTGCTCGGAACTTCGCATGATCCCGCTTTCCAGATTGGCTGCCCACTTAGGCCTGATCTTCGTCGATATGCCATTCTATTATCCATCCCAGACCGCGACGACCGGCTTGGCGGTTGGTTTGGCTTCGGTGAGTGACACACTAATAGCTCTCTGGGCCGTGCACAGTGAACGAGTGAGTAGGTGGCGAATGGGAGAATATTCCACTATCGACGCCACTTGCAAAGAAACGGCACAAGGTGGCGCGAAGAGTTTTTGGCTGGATTCAACATTCGCCCGAGAAAGATCGTCGAATCGTCGCCACCAGTCAACCGCTGAGATCTTGGACCGTCTTCGACGGAGTGTTGACATCTTCATTATCGGCGATGCGACCAATGTTCTGCATCACCAAGCATTACGGCAGACTGACAAACTGTTCAACCTAGCATTGGCGACCGCTGCGTCTTGTCTATCACAGCCTAGGACCGGCTGTTAGTGTTAGTTCGGCAACGACGCCGACGACCGAGGATGCGATCTTGCGCCGCTTTCCCTCTTTTGGACACACGCTTCCGAAGGTTGTATTCGCCATCTGTGATGGGAGAAAAGGCAAGAAGAGACGCGCATCGGTCCGGGAGTGATAGCAGTTTTGTCTGGTTCTGCTACCGTGTCAGCTCTGACTATGCGTGCGCATCTGTTGTCGCCATCGTGCCATCGAGTGTAACATGGTATAACACGTGGGCTAAGGTCGGGGTTGGTTGTGATAGTAAACGCTATAGGTCGGATTGTGTGGTGCTGTATGGTTCATTATTCTGACTACCGACCTGCCTATTCCACCTTCTGCTTTGGTCGAGGTTGTGTGAATGCGCGAAAACGGTATGACTGGTTGATTGAGTGCGCACCTTCGAAGCGATAAGACGTGATGGCTTAGTGCTCCTGCCAAGACGCTGCGGGAGAGCGGGTTTATCTATCTTTTTTTCTCCCCTAAAAGCCGATAGGTATCCAGCATTGAGGTATTACTAGTACAAGGGACAACGGGGCTGAAGAACGGATTAGGCGATGGAAGCGCGATGGAATCACGTAAGAAGCAATGGTGCCTGCATGTACGAGCATGCGGGACAGCGCAAGTTCGGGAGCTTTGATTAAGGTTTCGCTTGTGCGATACAAACCGTGGGTCGCTTCTAGGTTCTTGTCGCCTATGCCTTGTTTGTACTCGTGTGGCTGCATATTGATCTGGAACCGAGACAATTGTTGGGACTCTGCATACATACATACATGACGCCGGCGGTGGCTGTAGTAAGTCAGAGTCTCGCGAATGCTCAAAAAAAAAAAAAGATACTTGGGTACGGGTATCGGTTGCCCCGGACATAAACTGATCGGTACGGACATAGACTTCTAGCCACTAGAGCGATCCGTCAGCCACTGTAGAATCTAGAACACAAGGGTGGCGAATCCTTCGGTACTGCTGCTCAGACTATGTATTGTACCTTCTACTACAATTATGTAAGTCAGATCTTCAATAAGAGAGGGTACAGTAGATCTGCTGCACTACGCAACTTGAGTTACGCATACTTATCAGATAGATAGATATGGGATATGCAAGATGAACTACGAAACATCACATGTGTGTAGGTAGGCTGAATATAGTACAGAACATACCGTAGTATGTACATCGCACGCTGCTTACAACCACGAAAAACATCTGGACCGTTATGGTAATACCGTACCCTGGGCAAATGGGTCAGCGCTAACGAACGGGACCACCCGCCAAGACCCCGCCAAGACGTGTGTGGGGATGATGATGATGGATGAGAAGTTGCTGCAGTGTCCTGCAGGCAGTTACTACATACCTACATACTTCATAGCACACGTTCATAGCACGTTCATAGCACACAACAGCCCAGAACGCAGCATGTCAACCACCATGCCAGGCGCATGTCAAGATGCAGCTTACCTTACCAGTCGTGTAAGTCGATTGGGTGGAGCGCCCTACAGAGCTAGTGTACACTACTGGAGATTTAAGCTTAAACTTCTGAACGTTGCATTCCAGGGGACGGCCATCTTGGATCTGTAGTAAGGAAAAAAACCGAGATCCCCCCCTTTCCACCCAATCGTGGCCAATCGTGGCCAATCCGAAGATCCGAAACCTAGCCAGAACGCATGATAGCGAGGCATTGTCAGGCGCATCAACACTCATTTCACTTCCTCCCTGCCCGCACGACTCGGTCCAAGCCCGCTAGTGTAATGCACACGTTTTTGCGCTGGGGTCAGCTCGGGATAAACTGCTGATGCGATAGGCAAACCTGTAAATAGAACCCATAAGCGAGCAGGCCAGTACCTATCAGTATACGGGCACGACACACGCCGGCATACAATACCACCTACACACACACACACAGTACATACCTGTGTATACCTGGGCGGTCTGCACTGAGCAGGTCGTTCGTGTAGGCGGTAGGTATCTAGTGAACACTAGGGAGTCTACCTATCGCATATGCACTTCCAGCTACCAATCTACACTAACATCTACTTAGTTAGGTTTCTACACTACACCTCTTAGGTCTAGGCAGTTAGGTGGGCGGAACTCGGGGGCGTGAGCATTGACCACTGGCAGAACGCTAGTTAGGCACACTTGAACCTACACTAGCAGCTCACTCCCGCTAATTAGCGGAATAAAAGTCGAACGACACAACATACGACTTATAGTAATATTACTTAGCAGGATTCATCTTTTCGACATATTTTTGGCCTCTACCCAGAGAATTCGAAGGACTTTAATTTTATGCAATTCTAAGCAATAACACGACGAGTCCGCAAACGGTGTCGCTGTCATCCTTCCCGGTAACTGGCCATCCCAAAATAGAAGAGAATCACACTACCTACCTAAGAGGTAGGTGTCAATTTTATAACATACCACCTAATCTACCTCCACCGGTACAGTACGGTCCCCGTGCCATTCACACAGCTCAATCTGATCTAGGTATTATGTGAATCGGATCCGGCGGTCGAGCGCCACAAGATTCTATGTACATGCGGATCTCTGGGTACTGTACCGGAGAGCATCATGAATTAATTACTGTGAGTCCCCCGATAACAAACATGGCTCTCTCGATACTGGTAGATAGCTGCCTTATACGGAATGATTACATGTTGCAATCTATCTAATACCACCTATAGCATTTTCGGCGAGGGGTGGGGTGAGTGATTATGGGGGGTGTACTATCTCTCCAGCATACTACCTAGTGTACCTGTGCAGGTGCCTATCGAGTACACCTCTTTGAATGTAGGTATGTGTAGATGAACCGGGCTAGGTAGGTACACTACCTACCTACGAACAGGTGGTGTCCCGATTCGTCGTGTCGTTGAGCTGAGCCTGTCCTGGACACACACCCATGCGGCCTCCAGCCTCTACCGTGTATAGATTGATGCTTGGAGCCTATGGAGACCTATCAAACCTGTTGACACTCCACATGGGCTGCATGGTAGACGGTGAGTTCCTGCATGGGCCATCACAAGCCGTTTTGGGCTGTTTGGTACTCGACAGCGACTTTCTGAGTAAGGCTGTGTGCGTCCTGCGGATTGCGCTGGCTCCTTATTCTACCCTGGTCTCATGGCACCTCTGGAAGCTTGTGCAGCGATCCTAGCCATTTAGAGGATGATCCTAGTGATCAAGGATGTGCCTTCGAGGCGTCCGGGGCTGACCTCTCGATGCCCACACGAGTTATCTCGCTGGCTTCTTCACCCGTAAGCATCACATCATGAGGAGTGAGCCCCGAGTAATCACTCATGGCTTGTGGGCGCATCTCGCCGAACATGGGATCGAGAAGAGCTAGTTCTTCACGGGCCGGGGGCTACAAGCCGCGAAGCTTGTTCAGTATAAGAGTCGCTCAGCTCCTCTCTCAAGCATCGAGTTTTGAAAGGCCAGCACTCACGCTCTCTTCCTTCCTCCCCTTCTACCCTCCGAGCAATAGTGGCACTTGCCACCGTTAGTTCTGGTCCGTTCTTTCTTCTGGAGCCCTGTAGACTTCATTTTATAGACCTTTCTTCCTTTCCCATTCTCAAGACATCGTCAAGATGAAGTCTTTCTCATACCTGGCGCTCCTTAGCGCCATCGCTCCCTTCACCGAAGCTGGGTAAGTTAAGAAACAAGTTTCTGAGAAACAGGCGCAGAGCCACTAACAGCCGTGAACAGAGTCGACCGAAACGGTATCGATGTTCTCATTGACCGAGTCCCGGTCCAGAACAAGTTCCCTCAGACTGGTCCCACCCTTAAGCCTGCGCCGCCGCCGAAGAAGTCATACGAATACATCGTCGTCGGCTCCGGCCCCGGTGGTGCCCCTCTCGCCGTTAACTTGGCGAAGGCTGGACACAGCGTTCTGCTAGTCGACGCCGGTGGTGATTATGGCCACCTTCGTGAGGTCGAGAGTCCTGCATTGGCCAACCCTTCATCCGAAAGGAATGAAGTCAGCTGGGGCTTCTTCACCAAGCACTACTCGAACGAGACCATGCTTATGAAGGACCGAAAGCTGAGCTACCTGACTCCCTCGGATCAGTATTACAGTGAGTGATATTCGGTCGATATTCACCACGGCTTGATCCAATCGAACGTGATTTACTAACTCTAAATTTCACAGGTGGTGTCAACCCTCCTGAGGGCTCTACCGTCCTCGGTACTTTCTACCCCCGTTACGGTGGTCTCGGTGGTTGCTCTGAGCACAACGCCCTCGTGAGCTTGCTTCCTAGCAGGAATGATTTTAACTACATTCGTGACATTACCAAGGATCCCTCTTGGGCCCCCGATAACATGCGCAAGTACTTTGAGAAATTCGAGCATCTCGAGTACGCCGTCCCGAGCAAGAAGGGCCACGGAACCAATGGTTATATTGATGTTACTGTCGACCCCATCGGCATCGCCACCCAGGACATCAAGTTTACGGCTGCCCTAATGGGTGCTGCTAAGGCCTTCGGCGTTAACATTGATGCCCTTGAAGCCGCCGTTAATACCACCATTGCTAGCGTTAATGCAAAGGGCGCTGTTGACCCTTACTCGGAGCTGCTGCCTCTTGATGTCTCTAAGCCTATTGCCGATGCCTTGAACGATATACTCTTCCAGGACATCAACTTGGACACGCCCGACCGTGATCTCCAGAAGCTCTTCTCTCAGCTGCCCGTGCACATGGACAACCTCCATTACCGTCGTTCATCACCCCGTGACTACGTCTACGACACCGTTACGGCCAAGAACAAGGATGGTTCTAAGAAGTACAAGCTTGATGTCGCCCTGAACACCCTGGTTACCAAGGTCACCTTCGAGAAGGAGAAGAGCAGCTGCAGCAAGCCTAAGGCTAACGGTATCGAATATCTCTACGGCCAGTCCCTCTACCGCGCCGACCCCCGCGCTAGCCGCACAGAGAACGGTGGCACGCCGGGCTTCGTCAAGGCTACTAAGGAAGTTATCGTCTCTGGTGGTGCCTTTAACTCCCCCCAGCTTCTCAAGCTTTCCGGTGTTGGCCCCAAGGCTGAGTACGTCACCCATAACCTCTTCCCGCACCATTTTCACGCATCTACTAACGTTATTTTTCTACAGGCTCGAGAAGTTCAAGATTCCTGTCCTCGTTGACCTCCCGGGTGTTGGCAAGAACCTTCAGGATCGTCTTGAAGTCAGTGTGAACGCCAACTACCCCAGCAACTTCACCCGTATCCTCCAATGCACATACCTCGGTACTGAGGACGACCCGTGCTGGGCTCAATACGTCAACCCCAACAACACCGGTGCTGCCAAGGGTACCTACGCTTCCAACCAGGTGTTCGCCGGTGCCTTCTGGACATCTTCCTACTCCGATGATGGCGAGCAGGATCTGTGGATTGGTGGTTTCCCCGCTCTGTTCACCGGTTTCTACCCCGGCTACTCATCCAACGCCGCCACTGCCGACAACAAGACCTGGTGGTCATGGCTCGTCCTCAAGGCGCACACCCGCAACCACGCCGGTACCGTCGAGCTGGCCAGCGCCAACCCCCGTGATACCCCTATTATCACCTTCCACACTCTCGACGAGGGTCTCAGCAAGGAGGACTCTGACAAGGACGGCCTGGCGCTCGTCGAGGGCATGAAGATGGCCATGAGCTTCTTCGACAACGTCCCCGATATCGACGGCCTGCCCGACGTCTTCTGGCCCCCTCCGGCTGAGTACAACACCGACGAGAAGCTCCTCGAGTGGGTCAAGGAGGAGGCCTGGGGACACCACGCCTCGTGCTCCAACAAGATTGGTGCCGACAACGACCCGATGGCCGTGCTCGACAGCAACTTCAAGGTCCGCGGCACCCGCGGCCTGCGTGTCGTCGACGCCTCCGTCTTCCCCAAGATCCCTGGTACCTTCGTCGTGGTGCCCATCATGATGATTTCCGAGAAGGCCACCGCTGCCATCCTGAGCGGACACTAGACTTATTACTCTCGTGCTTTAGCGGTGGTTTCTTAAAAAGGGCATTTTAGTATCTACGACTTCATATCTTCTACTGTATATAAATTAGGCGTCCTACTGTATTTAAATCTATATATACGCACTACGCATTTTTAGACCTTCAAGTCACCTACAAGACTTCTCGTGAAACCATCGTGATCTGCCAATATCCCCATCGTCAAGGCGAGGAAATGCCCAGGCGCTTGCATCTCTTGCTTCCCTAGCTGCTGCCTGTCGCATCGTAGTAAACACGTTCTCTTGGCAGCTTGGCGACTTGGCACTCATTACTATGCGGATACCTGGTTGCATCGTGAGTGATGATGCTCCCAGTCTATCGAAAAGATCTACAAAACAAGCTCGCACTAGCCATGTCGCCATAAACAATCTAACTCTATCGAGATACTTAGTCCGTTAGATATGTGGTCTCAAAGAAGCTGTTGTCGTGGTGCAAATGGGCGGGCTGGACTAGGCATGTCGTCGGAGCGAACAGTAAGCATGTGAAACCAAACCCTGTGATGTGCCGGTCCTGTGGGGCCGGTAATAAACTGCAGTGTTATGTATGCATAAGCAATCAATAAATAAATTAATGCTAGTTCATCACAGTAAGGACTAGATAAACAGACATTCATCACCTGGCCTTTGAAAATTCTTTTTTCTGTCTGATGAGAGCGGGTAGGTTAGGCAGAGAGGGGAGAGGCGGAGAAGAGGCGTCTGCGGCGTCGTGAACTCGACCGGCTAAGTGTAGTTACATAAGGTATCCGGCTCGCGCACTGACTGACTCACTTGCACGGTTACACCCGCATCCTTCTGTCGAGCTTGAGCCACAGATTCATCCTTCGCGACGGCACTGTCGTACAACAGATAACAGATACCTACATGTATGTAAGTATGACAGAAATCACTTCGCGACCCTGCCCGCCCAAACAAACAAACATCATGATGCGCAAAAGCAAGGCAAGCAGAAAAATAGTTATAAATAGTTGCGTCCATGCCTCTGCCAAGTCGTTAACACGATCGCTTAGGCACCGCTCCCGATCCTTTTGATCTTGGCATTGCTTCAGCTTTTCAAGGCGAACAAGTAGTTGACATACGAAGTCAGAAACATCCCATCCGTCCCATTTCGCTATACAGGGATTCCCAGCTTTGGCCATGATATCTCCCGGCCGCTATACGGTAGGAATCAGCCATACCCACTGTAGACCCTGCTAGGCTGTTTATGCCGACTACCCTCTGGGGGTGGTCATATTGATGATGACTTGATATATATAAATGTCTTGGCACCACCGCGCGGTGCCCGGCTACATGTACGTACTTAGCTCCGATGACTTACCTATCCGTCCTGATGCCTTCACTCTTTGATGAGCCCCTTAGGCTCGTCAGTATTAACAATACATTCTAATCTAGATCCCACGCTTTGTTAATGAATAAAAAGATACCTAGTTCATACCGTCGCGATTTTCCGCGATTTTAGCAGAACTTCACCTTTGTCGTTTTCACTAGGTCATGTTTTTTATGACAGCGCGAGTTACAGCCAATGAAAGTGAAGACAGCTCGTACCTTCGCAATTTTTGCGTTTTCATGCGACGAGGAGAGGAAATTCTGTAACACAACTGAGCCGTAATTTTTACGGAGATGCTAATTTTGACCAATTAAACTGAAGATAGCTAGTAAGTTGACTCGGTGAGTACGTTACTGTGGACTCGGTCTACCTAGATAAGAGGTTTGCAGATTAATAACAGATTCCCGTCGATTTCTATGTCGACGCTCACAGGCGTTTTAGGTAGCGGCCATAATCGGTCAATTCCTATTGCGCCAGCTTCCCTAAGATTTTGAAACACTAGCGTTCTATGTCGTATCTGCTGATAGTATCTTAAAAACCGACGATGTGTCCCTTTTTTCGCCTAACTCCTTTCCCACTATCTGCACTATGCTCACCGCCGTAACCATTGATCTGTGGTATGACAGGGTATCTTTGAGCAGTGAGAGTAGTCTTACATTAGTGCCTCGCAAACCTAAGTATAGCCATTCTCTTCTTTTAGTATTTTCGACGCCGAAAGGCAAGGTTTGCAACAGGATATAAAATGAAAAAGAGGGATAAAAGAGCTCCTGACTGAGTAGGAGTATATAAGGCGACACCTATGTTAGAACTATCGAGGAAGAGACGATAGTCAAGAGTCTATTTAGGCAGCGTGCAAGCATCTCTAGTTTAGACCATATAGCCTTGCATCCGTCTCATTTCAGACCCGCACAAGTCCTCTAGTTGCGAGCCTGTTCGTGGTGGAACTCATTGTGAAAGGCCTAGGGGCCAATGTCATAATTCGTAGCTTCGTGCCGGCCAAATCTTGAGCGTATGTGGACATATAATCCCATCTCGCTGCCGGCTCCGCCGACTACCGAATGCCTTGTTCGTGACAGGTCATCATCCGGTCCTCATCGTAAAACTTGTAAGTAGATATTGACGTGCTTCCCCACACAAGGTTAGAATCGTTCTTTCATGCGAGCTGATACAGTCCGCAGGTTGTTATAGACTTTCCCAGGAGGCTTTCCTAGAATCAGGTTTACGACGCTACTGCGTGCGATTTGAATGTTTTTAAATCTGAGGCACGAGGTCAGTCTGGAAGTCGATGCTATAGGTAGGCTAATACTAACGCGCCTAGAATGTGCACCTTGCTGTCCGCCAAGACGATTCTTGTTCTGGATGCATTTTCTATCGCAAACTTCGTTTTCCCTTGATTGCCCTGTATTTCAGGTCAGCCAGTGTTTGGATTATCAGGAGCGAGGTGATCTAACAGCTATTCGGCCTATCGCACGAGCCAAATGGTCCCCAGTCAAAGTTTTAACATCCTTAATCTCCTATAAAATCATGTTAGATGCTGAATTTGCAGTGCCAATATTGCTTCGGCTCTTACAAAGGTCTCAAGGTACTATTGAAAGGTTAGCTTCTGATGCGATCGTCGATGCGAAATGGAGGCTCGCAGGTTGGTCAAAGGAGAGTTTATACACACCAGATCGTCAAGACGAAGTAAAGCTATGGCATCTTGCACATCAAACCCCAAGCAAAATGCCCTGATAAAGTCTTCTCCTTTCTGAAGAGCGCCAGGAGTCGAGGTTTTCGAGTTGCGTAGCTCCACTCTTTTTCGTCCAGAAGTTAGTAGATGCTCTATTGTAATGGTGAATTATGTCGGTAAGATAGGACGTGGACAAGAGGGGAACCCGTGACAAGTTTTCTCTTAGAATTCAATATGGGAAGAGATTCATCCGCTCTAGACACTTACGCCTTATGTTTCACGTTCATTCTAGGAAGTCTTAGTCAGCGCATGTTTTTCGATGTACAGAACTCATAGGGGTGAAGGCCCTTAAAGTTCTTCAATATCTGGAGTACCAACCTGACAGCAAGCTTCAAATGTTCAACCAACGGAGCTATAGGCCACTTGAAGTCAATATTTCAATTCCACGATTATACAACCGGATACAGAATGAGCGGGTATGGTTACGGGCACGAGAAACTCTTAGCCGACGTACGATAGATTTGAGGCCAATTAGCCTTAAGTGGACTAAATCGATGAGGTGGCACCGGTACTTTGCGCGACTGAGTGCGGAATGAACCGTCATCGTTCTGGACTTGGGGGAAATGTGGTCGGTCCTCCTCGTCGACGATTTCCATGTCCTCTCCCTGGGCTGTGGTAGGCGCCTGTATGGCACTCGATTCCGGTAGGTCATTCATTCCCTCGAGAGCGAATTCTTCGTCATTGTCGGGCTCGGGTAGGGCAACGTTGGTCGCGGGGACATCATCGACTACCGGCTTGAGGGGAGCGGTTGGCGCCGGCATCGTGTTTGGGCTCTCTGCAATATTCGACTCGATGTTTTGTTTTACGGCGATTCTGTCTGCGAAGGTACTCGTGCTGGTGCAGAAACAAGCAGGTCGTCTTGTCAAGTTGCGGGTGTGGAGGTGTACATGCAGTCACTTTTGGTGGTCGCAGCGATGAAAATCGATAATGGATTCATGGTGGGCTGTATGGCTGAATGGGATAAAATTGCTTATCGATAATCAGAATTTCAGATGCAAGCCCAAAAACAGTTGACAGGGATTATGCTGGGGTGGGGCATAGCATTGTCTGCTAGACTCAGAACGGCCTAGATCGTCGGATTTAGGACCCCATGGCATCGATGATTTCTGCCAATGACGGATTTTGTGCTACCAAGGTCCATCGACACCACCGCAGTGATTCACGACTCCCTCACTCAATCTCAGTCCTGCCATCATCTGTACACCCTTCCACCTTCAAGTCTGTTTTGTTCCAACGTCCCTTGAAGACACGTCCAACAGAACACAGCCTGACGCCTGGTGATTCCCCTCCGCACTCTGTCTGTACTTCGGATACCTACTCTCTTTGTTTGCTCCACAGCAAAATGGCACTATAATGATGCAAATCAAGTGGTCACCATGAACTGTTACAGTAATGTCTTCGGCTAGATCAACCGCCCCATGGTTGGGGCGCCAGGTCTTACGAACCCTCTACGAATCAGTCGATCTCTCTTCGCGAGTGTCACCGAAACGATATTATCCCCCAAACCCTCTACGTCCTAACCAGTCTGCTTCTTTCTCCCCGCCCTCCAGTCTCCGTTTCTCCAAAACACCATGGTGGTCATTTACTTGGGCGTCGAAGCCCTACACCACCAGCGCCCGACGTAGATGCACATCGGGGCTTTTGCTCGTTAGCTTGGCTCCAAACACCTCGACAGCCAGCACTGTTGCCGCAACATGTTCCGCAGCGGCCGAGTCTACCGTTTCTAGAAACACAACTTCCCTCTTGAATGCCACCAAATTAGCTAGACAGGCATGGGGACGATCGATCCATAGCGGCCGCGGCCGCACAACGAGGATATATCGAAGGACGAAGTCCTCCAAGTCATATAACGAAAAAACGGAAGCGACCGAAGTCCTGCAGAAGAAGCCTCCTTCTAATTCCTCCGAACCCCAGCCGGAAACGAAACTACCAGATGCTGAGTCGCCTGTATCGAAGTATTTCCATTTACCGGCAATGCCACACTTGCCTCACCGACCGACTAAAGAAGAATTTCTCGCCGCGGCCAACGGCTTTTGGGAGCGTCTCAAGGTGCGGTTCAAATGGATTTCTATACGAAGTATGAGACCCTGGAATATTGATGAGTGGGGTGCTTTCGTCTCATGGTTTCTTTTTGGCCACCTGCTTTGGATCTTGGTTGGGACCACAACGTTCTTCTCGCTTGTCATTCTGTCAATCAACACGGTGGTGGCTCAAGGTTAGTACAATCCAGTTTCCGCCAAGCCCCTCCACGCTCACATTATCTAGAAACACTCGCCGAATGGGTTGGAGACTACTTGACCGAGTCCGCTGGTCTAACCGTCATTTTCGAGTCGGCAATCGTCCCACGGTGGAAAGATGGTGTCATTAGCTTTCGCAATGTCTTCGTTTCCCGAAGACCTGGACAAATTAAGTCGTCTGTGAGCAAAGGCTCATCCTCAAATGCTGCAGCCGTTGCAGCAGCAGAGCGAGGTTCCGATAAAGAACTCCCGGTTGTTGAGGAAGATGATGGGAACTACACACAATTTGACGTCACGCTCAACACCGTGAACGTGACCCTATCGTTTGTTAAGTGGTGGAACGGCAAGGGGCTTCTCAAAGACGTCGAAATTAAAGGTGTTCGTGGTGTTGTAGACAGGACTTCTGTCAAGTGGTCAGGTGAACACAGAGATCCTTTATCTTATCGACATGAGCATCAACCCGGAGACTTCGAGATTGATTCCTTCAAGATGGAAGATCTCCTCGTTACCGTTCACCAGCCCGGCGGCTTCAGGCCGTTTTCAGTCAGCATATACTCTTGCGAGCTACCTCAGCTTCGTAAACAGTATTTGTTTTATGACTTCTTATCCGCGAATCACATGTCGGGCTCTTATGACGGATCCCTATTTACTATACATCCTCGGCAAGTCCATGGTGTCCCAGCCGGGCAAGTTGATCCACTCGGCGAGCCTGATGCATGGAAAAAACATAGTCGCCTACGGATCGATGGCCTAAAGATTGGTCATCTTAACCGTGGGGTTGAAGGACCTTTTGGTTGGATTTACGAAGGGAACGTTGACATTGTAGCCGATGTTCGGTTCCCGCTTGATGATGATGACGGCATCACAAAGGTGATGGCCGACTTTTACGACCGACTCGAAGAAGCAGTTACGTCAAATAGGTACCTCCGTATTCTCGACGGGTCAACCCGCCGACAGGAGCAAATTATTATCAATGAATCGGGGCCCACTCATGATGCCAATGCGCCAAACATGGCGGATCCAGCTAACGATCACCCGACACTTTTCCACGAGGACGTGGCATCAGCCACAAGTCCAGAGCTGTCTGACGAGGAGCCACCTCGCTACCTCGTAATGGACTTGCGGATCCATCTCAACGATGTCAAGGCGACAGTGCCTGTTTTTAGTTCGGACTTATCCTACGTGAACCAGGCGCTTGTTCGACCCATTGTAGCCTACATCAACACAAAACGCACCTATATACCGATCGGGTGCCGCATCGTCAAACGGGCATCTGACTTTGACGGCGCCTGGTCCATTTACGACTGTGGGCTAATGGACGATACTTCGGCCGAAGTCTATGATGCCTTCGCGCGTGACGTGGAGGACCAGCAGAGCCGCGTGCGCCGCCTCAAGAAGGTCGGATTCTGGACACTAAGCTTGGCCATTCACGCGCTGTTTATGGGCATGGCCGGTAACGTTGTCTAAACTCCAGGATCTCACAAACTAGACGGGAGATCTCGGGATCTATCTGGTCCCATTCCCATACCGCACGATGGATGATTTTATATGATACCCTCCCTCTCTTCTCTCGTCTCTGTAGATATCCCGCCATCTGCCTCCTACTTGTGTCGCAACCGCGCATATATATACGAACGAAAAGGGCCGGAGCGCCGGGTATACTTCCCCCCTCTTCGGCATTAGTGCATAACTGTCTTTTCCCCAGGTGTACAAAGGTAACTATCGACGAACGAAAAGAAATACATTCAACGCAAATCTACGGATACGAAAACGGCATCGGATACGGTTCAGGTCTATCATTGGCAGGCGTTTGGCGTTATCTATAAAATGAAAGGAAAGAAGAAAAAGGCAAGAAATGAAGAGTAAAACGAGTTCGGAAATACCCCCTACATAGGTGCCTACCTAGTCACTAGGCACCTTTTATGGTCATATATATGCTCTCCGCTGCGCAACTTGCTATACTACCAAGCTGCCTTACATAACTAAGTAGCCTAGAAAGCCGCATCTGCTGATGTAGTTTAGCCGGCAATGAAAGAAATGAATACGAACAAAAACAATTCAAATCCAAATAAGACTAGGCTCATGTGATAGGCCGTCGCAACTCCAGGGTTAGACATGATTTGAACATGGCGATAAACGTTAGTTAATGGAGACTTTAACAGTAGAATCTTCCAAGCACCCTTTTGGTCCGTAACAGCGAATGAGCAGCCTATATGGGCGGGAAAATATTGTATTACGTAGACTATGCATGCAATTTGTCTATGAGACTGAACTCCTCTCTCAAGATCTATACGATGCTGCTATTCCTTCCTTCCTCCTTTGCGTATCTCATTATCACGTTAGACGCCTGACCAATTGTGACGCCAGCAACGATGCAACAAACTCCACAGATCCAGTGAAAGGACTCCTACTCGCTAGGTTCTAGATCATTTCTATGCTGTCTCGGCGCTAGGCGGCGCCGACTAAGTTTCTCCCTCATGCAGTAACCAACAAGAAGCTCCGGATTCGACATAGTCTGTTTTCATCCATCATCACAAATCCTTGAATACAGCCCCCATATGCGGGGTTGAATGAGGCAGCTACCATCATGGAGATATAGTGATATTGGCGTGCAAGCTTATACCGGCCGTCGGCCTCGGTATCCCGTGAGGGTAGTCGTTTGAAAGCCGAAGCGGTTTTCGAGAGAAGTAGCCATGAGAGAAGCCGCTAGGTGATACGGTATGTCAGAGGCTCTTCACATAAAGTCGTCGCTAGTTTTAGATGTCAGCAAAATGTTACAAGGGCTATTAGATTGTTGGTAAACATACTCTCCGAAGGCATCATCGTCATAAGCCCCCACGTCTGTTGTGTTAGGTCGGCTTGCAACTAGCTGCGTCTTTGTCTTTTGGGCCTTCGTCTTCTTGCCACCCTTATCAGCAGCTTTCTCTTCCTTCATCTTCTCGTTGCTGAGGGCGGTCAGAGTGCTGCTGATCTTCTTAATCTGGTCACTAGGTAGATCCTTGGCCAGCTGTTTGGCGAACTCCTGTAGGAACAAAGTGTAATGAGCCTTCTTGCTGTTACCCCCAATGATTGGAACCATGGTATTGCGAAGAGTCTCGAATTGGCTCTTGGTGGAGGGATTGAATAGGGGCAGCGTTGCCAAGTCGACCGTCTTGTTCGGGTCAGAGTCGATCTGGACGGCAGAGCCGGCGGTGGTGGCCTTGCGCCCGTTCCTGAGGCTCAGCCCGGCGCCACCAAACAGGTCCTCGGCGTGCTTCAGATCAGACTCCTTTTCGGTACGTCTCAGTCGCTGAGCCCGCTCAGCCGCAGTTTCCTCATCCTCCTCACTTGACTCGTCCTCATCGGCTAGGCGACGAGCATTTTCGGCCTGGCGCTCGGCAATGCGCTGAGCCCGGGACTTCTTGTTGGCAGCAGCTTCGGCATCAGCCTTAGCCTTGGCCTCGGCAGCCTTCTTGGCCTTCTCGCGCTCGACTTCGGAATCTTCGGCAGCGTCCCACGACTCTAAGACCTAATATAGATGGCATTAGCAGAGGATCTAGCGGCCGCCGCCGCGGATTCCAGGAGAATACTTACATCGCTGTCGTCTTCCTCGTCGGCGAACTTGTTACGGCGAACGGCGCCTAGAGGTGGAGAGGATGGAGGGGTGCTAGACTCGCTGTCCTCCTCATCTATGTAAGCAAAAAGCGGTCAGCCAAATTCGTACAAAGCGACGAGGATGCATGTCCCCTGGGCTACACGAGCCAGTCGCGGCACTTGGAACCCCAATGCACGGCGGCAATCAACGAGCCGATCAGACCCACTGAGCCCTATCCAGCCATACCCGATGGCTTGGGAGGGAGTTGGCTGCATCGGCCGGTGAATGCCTATGTAGTGATGGAAATTGTCGATGTGGTCATTTGGAGAAGAAAGCGCGCGGACATTTGTGGCCACGTACAGGACTGAGACTGCAAGGCCAAGGAGGACAAGGAAAGGGAACTTACCCCACTGTTTTGCGGCAGGCATCTTCGGTATTCGGAATGCAACTCTAGAATCGCGATAGTCGGGTTTTGGTAGTTGTCGGTTGATGGTTTTTGGCTTGCGAATGGGCTTGGTTGAAATTTGGTTGAGGTTTGGTTGAGGTTTTGGAAAGTGTGAGAGAAATGATCGAAGGGTTAGAGAAAGGAGGGTTGGTGGGAGAAGGGTCGGAGGGAGGGCAGAGTGGCACCTGGAATAAAAATAAGTTAAGTGTCCCGACAGGTACCTAGCGTGCGTAGGTGGGCTGTAGGGCGAGTAAGGTACCAAGTAGATTAGGTCGGGGTGGTAGGTAGTCCGCGCGCCAGATGTTCCGTACCCCAGAGTTGGCACAGAGTTGGGCACAAAATCTCTATAAAAATTTTGTGTGGGTAAGCAGGCGATGTGTCTAGGTGTCAAGTCAAATAGCGCCCATGCATGTATACTTGCAGTAGAACGTGAATAGTTAATTGGATGCAGCTCAACAATGTTTGGTGGGATGTCTTTAATGACTCAAAAATACCTACTAGATCCTAGGTACACCTCGAGACAGTTTAGGCTTGATTTATAGTCAGGGCCCACAGGGACTGCCCAGCAACACGCGCATTGTCGATTTGTCCGCCCCTCCAAAGGAAAAGCACTTAAAGAACAAGGCAAGCGCGGGGCAACCAGGTAACCCAGGAAGGCTCATTTTACGCTTTTTACTAACAGGAACTTGTGCAAGAGACCCTACAAGCTTAACGGAACTGCTATATCTGACAAAGCAAACTGTTCGTACCCTTAAAGTACGTAATTCCTTTTCTGTCTGGACTTGAAAATATACTGTAAATATTGTAACCAGAATACAGATGAGGCAGAAAAAAATAAAATATTGGTGCCACCATATGGAGCTAATCCCCATTGCAGCTTAGCGCTGCATCTCGCGTCTGTAAATATATGATGACGTCGATTGCATGTGATACGTAGAACCTCATCCCACTTGCTCTTAGATAGGTTCCTTGTCTGAACTGCTTACAGGAGGCCAACAATAGTCCCAAGATGAATAGAGGCATTTATACCCCGAATCTCACTTTATAATGACAGGAGACAAATTGCAAGAGCCAAAGTCCTCTGTCCGTGCCTCTTGGCCTTGGCTATGAGTAATAGTACCACCCCATCACCAAAGCATTATTCTAATGCCGTCTCTAATTTGAGATCGCCGGTAGGGAAAGTTGAAACCATCCTATGGTGGTCTTACTAGAGTCTATATCTTAACAGCCTTTAACGCATGATCATCTATGTTAATTACATGGAGGAGTGGTCAAAGGCAGGCTGGTTCCAATTGCGAATAACTGAGTTGTCGCGCATGCCGGCTCGAACAGGTATCTCCTGCGTGGAGGATATAGTTGTCAGCTGTAATAACGAGCTTATGTGCCTCTGATTAAACGGTGTTGAATTTATCTAGTACTGAATGGAAGGTACCTGCCTCAATGTACCTTCGCGGGCTCAAACAGTGAATAGAATGAAGCACATGGGCCATCCGTCAAGCCTTCGTGTTCGAACTTGAACACCTCCCGGTAGCTGATAAAGCTAGCAAAGAAGAGCATGTTTCACAATTATTTATGTAGCGATCACCATCCTACTGTCTTGTAGATGTTCATTTATATCTGATATAACACAAGATCAGAAGAAGAAGAAAAAACATTGTGACAGTTAATAATAAGAAAAGAGGAGGCGAACAGATAATAATAATATGTGAATTAGATAAGGCAAGGAATTTTAATAAAAAAAAAGTTTGGATTTCCTATCATCGAGAAGATGAAGCGCAGCAACGAGTGGTGATACCTTAACCGGTACTACTCTAATCTATCTCCATCAATTCAAGACTTCGAATAGTAGAATCCGGGAGGACCAACTGGGCGGGCTACCCGGGAAAGGACCCTCTTGGTATGTTCGTCCCAGCAAGCTAGCAGACCAGGCGGACTTCGTTTAGTCCCTAGTTCCCGGGGCAGTATTCGCAATATTTTCCCAATAAGTAGCTTAGTGTCTCCTGCCAGGACCCGACACAAGGGCTCCTCGGCATTACCACTACGCCATTGCGCTCATCTCTCTCAGGATTGTTGGAGGTATGCTCGGTTATTGGTGTATATGAAGGACAAACCGGCGAAGAAAGGCCGGAGTTCTGCCGGGCGGGTTGGCGCCGGCCGGATTGGTGTGCGGGTGAGATGTTTGCTCATCTACATGTTTGTCGTCCGGAGCTTCATTCACTCTCACCTGTGTGATAGATACATAGTTGGACTAGCGCCAAAGTCGATGTGGAGCCTCCATGGTCATCTCCAGTTGTTCAATAGTTAGATAAGATGGATAAGGAGGAATCCGGGGTCAATTGTGGATTTGCTGCGGACAGATGGGTGCCATTCACCACCAGCCTTGTCTATTCCCTCGCAATCAATAATGACCACGTGATTGAATGTTGTAACCGAAGAACAAAAAAAGAAAACAATTTGTATGAAAAACTGAAGTCACGTCGATTCGAACCCTCCCTGTCTTTAGTCGTTAACCCATGCTTGTATACCTGGTAGCTGGCGGGGTTGGGAAATTGGGATGAGACAACTCGGGACTCAGCAGATACAAGCCAGGTACAAAGAAGACAAAAAGAGAA
Organism: Xylaria sp. Z21; assembly: GCA_037356095.1. NCBI lineage: Eukaryota > Fungi > Ascomycota > Sordariomycetes > Xylariales > Xylariaceae > Xylaria > Xylaria sp. Z21. Next base: position 300,171 of record JBAWJX010000024.1, on the reverse strand, counting down.
AAAAAAGAAGCTCCATCAACAACTTCACTTGAGGGTTTTATTCCCAGTATTGACTGTCTAATTCGCCTCTGATGATATCCTCTCTAGGACTTGGTTTTTACCGCTTCTAGTTAGAGGCAGAGTGCACTTCATGATCAGCTACTCCTTGCGAACTGGCTTTGTCACTATTCTTTGCTATCAAGTCCTCTTGGCTCGGGACGAGCCCCTGTCTTCAGGGGTCTTCTAATCACCGGCTCTATTTATACTGATGCATTTATCTCGGACGCCAGACGACTGAGCTACCGGGCCCTAAATTCCCCAAGTGAAGTTGTGTGGGCTTGAGCGCGCAATTGGAAGCTCGTCGAATATTAGGGTTTATATACCATAAAATGGTCTCTGGGAGGCGGTTGTCAAAGCCCGTGAACGTGGAAACGAATGTCGTTAATGTGTTGAGAGGCAATTAAGTACGCATTGACATCTGCAGCCTTGCGGCTCGCTGTGGAGATAAATGTGCAAAGCTTGCAAGCTCTTACGTACTGTTGTTCTTCAAATGTAGGTAGTCTAGTTGCTTTATTTGGTCTCTTCCTTTGCTACGAAATTTGGACGGCGACCTCACCTCCGTAAGATCTCGATAGTTGTTAATGGCATATCCCCGCCCATCTCCATCTATTGATTTACGCAGTGTACCTAGTTCAAGGCATGTAGAACCTCCATTCACCCAGTATCCGATTGTATATATAATTTTCAAACTACGTATGACCTTGCGTATCTATCATATAATAAATATTGACTTATAAACATACTACTGTTGACAATTGATCGGGTAGACTTTGACCTTAAACAAGTTGGAATCATGGATGTTTGAGCACAGAATTTTCTGGGCAATTGACTAATTATGCATCTAGGAAGAGTGGGGAGCAACTCGCATGCATCTACCCATACGACGAAAATGCGACGGAACGGCCGTCTTCGTGGTGGGACTCCTGTAATTCCCGACACTGTTAGCAGTTGTAAGCAAATTTCACACGCCAGCTGACCAGCTCTCGGCCCAAGCGCCACCAAAACCTGCTCAACTTTCAAATCCCGTACTGCTCATTCGCCTGTACTGGGGCTCTGGTTCGGTGACTCAACCTCACTTGCGGGCCCTGGTGCGCTAGAATCCCGCACCAAGACCTAGTAACAATAGACATTTCCGGCCTACTACAGCATAGTCGGACTCGGGGACCCGGAGAGCCGGGCTCGGGGATCGACACTAGGTATTGATGGTTCCCCTGGACTAGATCAACGATGAGTGGCTACTTGGATACGAGATGTATTCAATACCAGATCTACATACCTACGTAGGTATCTAGGCAATGAACTACCCAGACATGGCGTGAGGATTGGGGCCTCTTTGTGTACCAGCAGCCAGTCAGCTGCTGCGGGCCATCAGTCAGCTCCCTCTCCCGAGTCAGAAAATACTTATCGGGAGTGATAGGTAATGAAGGGGCCAAAGAATTAAATAAAGGCGAGGCACTGCTTCTTGAGACACTGCTTACCCTCCCTTCGTTTCGCCAGACTACTCTCCTAAATAATAATTGTGTTTGTTTTAGACTAGATAAAATCTCCTTTGGTACGTTCGAGTGGCATTACCAATTACACATCACCATACATACCATACACTCGATTTTTTCGTTAGACAGGAACCCTGAATCTTCACCTCGATGCTATCGACTCGGGCACACACGAGGCTCTGCTCACCAAAGCAGGCTGCTCAACTTTCCCGAGTCTTAACACCACTCCTATCAACCTCAACATCGACACTAGGCCAACCAGTCGGTATCCGTCTCGCCTTCATCCCTGCCGTCTCACAGCACCACAATCAATCCTATGGCAGCAAGAGGACTTTCTCAACAGCACCCGCGAATCGCATGCGGGACTTCTTCCCGGCCAAGGAGACCGAGAACATAAGAGAGACACCACCTGCATGGCCTCATCATGGCTACACCGAAGCGGAGATGCTGGCCGTGGTGCCAGCACACCGCAAGCCGACAACGTGGGGCGACTACTTCGCCTGGAAGTTCATGCGGTTCTGCCGCTGGGGCATGGACACTTGCACGGGTATGAAAGGCGAGCAGAAGGTCGACAAGTCGAACCCCACAACGGCCGTCCACTCCATCAAGCCCCTCACCGAGTCGCAGTGGATGATCCGCTTCCTGTTCCTCGAGTCCATTGCTGGCGTCCCGGGCATGGTGGCCGGCATGCTGCGACACCTGCACAGCCTTCGGCGGCTCAAGCGCGATAATGGGTGGATTGAGACGCTGCTTGAGGAAAGCTACAACGAGCGAATGCATCTTTTGACGTTTATGAAGATGTGCGAGCCAGGTACGTTCATGCTTAACACATGTGCAACGACTGGTTGTCTATCCCTCTCTAACTAGTCAATGCTAATATGATTCGTCTAACTAGGCTGGTTCATGAAGCTCATGATCCTCGGTGCACAAGGTGTCTATTTCAACGGCATGGTCCTCTCGTACCTGATCTCGCCCAAGATCACGCACCGCTTCGTCGGATACCTTGAAGAAGAAGCTGTGCACACCTACACAATGGCCATAAAGCAGATCGACGACGGCCACCTGCCCAAGTGGTCGAGCCCCGATTTCGTCGTCCCGGACATTGCCGTCAAGTACTGGCACATGCCTGAGGGAAAGCGGACGATGCGCGATCTTATCATGTACATCCGCGCCGATGAGGCCTGTCACCGCGGGGTCAACCACACCCTAAGCAACCTCGACCAGAAGGAGGACCCGAACCCTTTCGTTAGTGACTACAAGGGCGACCGTGCTCCACCCAGGCCCGCACTTAAGGGCGAGGGCTTCGAGCGCGCCGAGGTCCTATAAGATACCTACCTACCTTACTTGCATATATACTCACTTACACGACTTGCGTGTAGGAAACTATGATCGATAATACCTAGAGTGGTTATTTTCTATTGTCTGTATACTTACTCTCACTGTATTTCTAAGGCGTTCGGATTGGGTTATGGCTAGGATAAATTTTAAGAAGGGAGAATGGCGCATACATGCATGCATACACTGATTCGATACCCACATAATAGATCGCGACACCGCGCTAGATGGCTAGATGGCTAGATAGAAGGAGCATTTGGGTCGGCGTTCCTTTCGATAGAGGGACGATAAGATCTATTCTCCCCACTCAGCAAATATAAGAACATCTCTTCTTTTCTGCTTAACACAATGTTTATACGGTAGTTTATGTCTAATTGGTAACTAGGCGAGTCCTGACTTACACCTAGGAGCCTGTGAGTTGATCTTGACGAATTCGCTGACCCGACAGTCACACGCGGGCGTGGCATACGCCATCTTGCCTATGATTTTGCCCTCACAGATCATCAAACCCGTGCCTTCGGCGATTGTGTCGTCGTATAGGAGACCGGGGATCCGATGCATCTCTGCCGCTGCAGTCGCAGCTGGGGGGTCCCAAACAGTGGCTCTGAAAAGAAAGTTTCGCGAGCAACCCTTACATTCTACGGCCGCTAAACCTTCCAGCTTCTTCTTGTACCACTGCGCTTCTTCCGACGCAGCCTTGATCCTAGATAGCGAGGAATGCTTCTCTGGGAGCCCGAGGCCTAGCAGTGATATCAATTTCTTCGAAACATGCAACGCCTCGGTCCGGTGCTCGCCTCTGAACGTGAGGTAGCTAAGTCGCTCCACGAGTTTTTGAATGGTGATGAGGTCTGCGGGTTGGGGTTCGGTCTCATCAGTATCGATATGGATGACTGATGGCGTAGAGAAGACTCCCTTTCCTGCAGCTGTAGGAAAGATGCGTGATATAGCGCTGCAGAAAACCTTCGGGCATAGTCCGCTGACGTCTATTATTTTCCTCGCTACTCGATGGAAGACTGACTCCGCGCTGCCGAAGAAATCATAATGCTCAAAGCTCTGCACTACGCCAATGGATTCTAGTTTGGGCTCGATTTTGCCCTTGCGGATGATGGTCATGGACTTGGCTTGTTGACGACACGTCCCATAATCCCACAAATTGTGTGAGATTTTGGAATGTCCGCGCAGCCATGGAGCTCTCGGATCGGGTTCTTCAGCATCTAAGGGAAGGAAGAGCAATGGTGAGTAGTCGCCGTTATCGAGAGCATCCCAGCACAGCGCTAGATACGATTCAAATGTGTTATCAGATAAGATGGTGGTGATCTCGGCCTCGTCTTGGTGTAAACTAAGGAGAAACCTAAGGCTGAAGAAATAGTCGTGATTGTCTCGACACGCCTTCTGGCCAATGATGAACATGGCCGCTCCAAGCGTGCGGAGTCTAGGATCCTGGTGCTTCCATGTCTGCTGGTCGTCCCAGCATGCTCGCCTTGACCATTGGAACCCCTTAGCCTGGGCAATTTCATTGAACCGGTTCTGGCCGAATCTGCTGATATACTTGCCCAAGTTCACTCCGGCGATATCACTCAGCTCTGCGGCGGGTTTGTCAAATACGTCGTAGTATTGAGATAGTATTACTGCCTTCTGGCTCTGTATGTACTCGAGCGCAACCCACATGCGTTCGAAATAGCGCGAATTCGTCATCTTCGTAATGCCCTCTAGGAAAACACTGTAGTTGGGAGATTCCACTATATCTTTGAGATATGAGAACGGAACGTCGTCTAAATGCATAATCATGTGGTCAGGGTACGAGAAGATTTTTGGGAGTTGCAATAATAGCTGCTGTTGTGTTGTCGTCTGCCATTGAGGCACGCTTATGTAGTCGTGCCAGATTTCTAGGCGACCAAAATGCTTGGTTAGGGCCAACAGCGATTTTATAGGAACTTGGTATCCGAGCCGTACAGCATTAAATGTTGCCTCCCTAGCTACTTGAGCTTGGGATACCGCGTCGTGCCAAACATGTGAGATAGGGATGTACTTGACTCTTTTCAACTTCAAGCATTCAAAATGACGGTTGAACACCCGGACTGGGTGAGGGGTAATTGGTAACTGGGTGATATCACTGGCATCTTCGCTAAGATCCTCAGAGGTCTCGAAAGTAAATGTCCGTATTGGAGGGTCTCCTTTCTCACCAAAATTTTGGTGGCAGACAGCGCACGGCGAGTCAAGTCCTGACCTCCATATATGTGATAGATACTTCGATTGGGCAATCTGTTGTCGTACTGAGCCAAGGTATATGGTGATAGTTGGTTCTTGGACTGCCGACTTGGACTCTTCAGTGACGGTGACTTCAGGCTCGTCAGAGAGCAGGATGGGCGAGCAGGCTCTCGCACCAGACCCGAACCAGCTCTCTTGCTGTTTGGTAGAAGTGTCACTCGTCTGGGACCGGGAGAGATCGCCATAGCCTGAATCTGTCCGACAACGTTTCGGGCTCGGCTCTCCATCATCATGTTGAATCATCAATCTTCCCATTGTCCTAACACTTCCACTAGGTGTACGACTCCTAACAAGCCTTCTCTTGCCACTTTTAGTAGTCTAGTGAGCATTAGCAGCTTCATAAGATCGAATTTAACTTGGGATATGGTTTTACGCGATATTAGAATGTGAGGACTGAGGACTATAGGATGTCGTATAAGAGGACACAGAACAATTACTCAATAAATGAATTGGGGGGCTTTTATATCACAACGTGAAATACATGCTCGTCAAATATACGTAGGATAAAGTACGTGTCAATCACAGTTGGAATGAGTAGAAAGCCGACAACGTAACATAGGCGGAAGCCTACGTACGATGTAAATAGAGGATGAGGATGAGGGCATTGGCATTTGAGACGCCAAGGATTCTAGCCAGTTTGATGGCTTCAATTGAAGTTTGGAAGAAATCTAGTCTAGTTACTGTACCCAGTTACCGTGCGCATAATGACCACGCGAGAGAATAACACGGTATCGGAGAGCAAACTTGAGATGGCTGAGATGATGAGAAGGTCGAAGAAAGGTGGGGCTTGGTTGAGCGGATTTGTGTGAAGAACCCGCAGTTCTTCTTCTTGGCCAAGCGGCTCATTTCGGGCTAGCGCTTCAACTCGCACTGGAGCAGCCAGCTTACCTTACCGGAACAACCTTGGAAGCTCAACCAGCCAGTGCAGTGCAGTGCAGTCTGGCTGGCCCGTGCACGACCCGTTCTCCCCTTCGCTTTTTCGGCTGCTCTCACCAGTCTCTTCCCTCCTCTGGAAAAAGTCTCCATTTCAAACCTCCCCCCAAACCAACCAACGTCCCTCAACCTCCTCCCCCTTCAATTGCAATCCCGTTGCAATTGAATTTCCTTAATTCAGAGGGCTTCACATACCTCGCCTAATATGTTCCGCAACGCCCTCCGTCAGTCCTCGCGCGCCGTGAGCGCTCTCTCTGCCTCTGGCAGAGTCGCTGCTGTAGGTCGACCTTTCGCCATCGAGATTCCCTCCAATCCCATCGAAAAGCGCATGCAATTGGCCTCGGACCATCGTGAACGCATTTTTGAAGCTCAATTGGGGGGTTGTCGTTGTTTTTGATGCTGTTTGGGAGCTTGCAGAGCTAGCACAAGCTTTGACGGCGCCGTAGCTGTCCCCTTCGGACACTTTCGGCTAACGGTGTTTTTCTCGCAGACACGAAATGCCGCACCCGCCGCCATGACCTCTATCCAGGCCCGGACCTACGCCGCCGATGCGAAGGCTTCCCCCACCGAGGTCTCAACCATCCTAGAGCAGCGAATTCGCGGTGTTGCCGAGGAGTCCAACCTCGCTGAGACCGGCCGTGTCCTGTCTGTTGGGTATGTGGATCCGTTTATCGCCGAGATTTTCCAAATCAGCGCAACATCACCATACAAGCGTCGTCACCTCCACAACCCGCCAACATCAACCTCGACGACTCTCAGAGGAGCGCAGTCCTATCCCCAGGACAACTTCGGCGCAGCTATACGCGCACTTTCGATTTGTGAGAGGTATTTTGTTGCTAACATGGGCGCTTGACAGTGATGGTATCGCCCGTGTACACGGTATGGCCAACGTCCAGGCTGAGGAGCTGGTCGAGTAAGCATATTCTCACTACCCAACTTGCTCAACTAAATTCTCAACATTTTGCAGGTTCGCCTCCGGTGTCAAGGGAATGTGCATGAACTTGGAGGCTGGCCAAGTCGGTGTTGTGCTTTTCGGTTCTGATCGTCTGGTCAAGGAGGGTGAGACTGTCAAGCGTACCGGTGAAATTGTGAGTGGCTTGTCTCACTAGCAACTGAACAGACTTCATATCTAATCGCTTTGAAATTATAGGTCGATGTCCCCGTTGGCCCTGAGCTGCTCGGACGTGTCGTCGATGCCCTCGGTAACCCTATCGATGGTAAGGGACCTCTCAACACCAAGGAGAGGCGCCGTGCGCAGTTGAAGGCCCCCGGTATTCTGCCTCGCAAGTCCGTCAACCAGCCCGTGCAGACTGGTCTCAAGTCCATCGACGCTATGGTTCCTATTGGCCGTGGTCAGCGTGAACTTATCATTGGTGACCGTCAGACTGGAAAGACCGCCGTTGCTCTGGATGCCATGCTCAACCAGAAGCGATGGAACAACACCAACGATGAGACTAAGAAGCTTTACTGCGTCTACGTCGCCGTCGGTCAGAAGCGATCCACCGTTGCCCAGCTCGTCAAGACCCTCGAGGAGAATGATGCCATGAAGTACTCTATTGTCGTTGCTGCTACTGCTTCCGAGGCTGCGCCTCTTCAGTACCTTGCTCCCTTCACCGGTTAGTATTACCACATGGTTTTCCGACTTACATTTTATGTATTAACCTCCGATTTGCAGGTGCTTCCATCGGTGAGTGGTTCCGTGATACGGGCAAGCACTCTCTGGTCATCTACGACGATCTATCGAAGCAGGCTGTTGCGTACCGTCAAATGTCTCTACTGCTCCGTCGTCCCCCCGGACGTGAGGCTTACCCCGGTGATGTCTTCTACCTGCACTCCCGTCTGCTGGAGCGTGCTGCCAAGATGAACGACAAGCTTGGTGGAGGTTCCATGACTGCTCTGCCCGTCATCGAGACCCAGGGTGGTGATGTGTCTGCTTACATTCCTACCAACGTCATTTCGATCACCGACGGCCAGATCTTCTTGGAGGCTGAGCTGTTCTACAAGGGTATCCGACCTGCCATCAACGTCGGTCTATCCGTGTCTCGTGTCGGTTCAGCTGCCCAGCTCAAGGCCATGAAGCAAGTCGCTGGTTCCCTCAAGCTTTTCTTGGCCCAGTACCGTGAGGTTGCTGCCTTCGCTCAGTTCGGTTCCGATCTAGATGCTGCCACCAAGCAGACCCTGAACCGTGGTGAACGTGTAAGTAATCCCTCTCGTATTACGATTATTTGACAATACTAATCATGCCATCTGCAGTTGACCGAGCTCCTCAAGCAGAAGCAATACTCTCCCATGGCCGTTAACGAGATGGTTCCCCTCATCTTCGCCGGTGTCAACGGATACCTCGATCAGGTCCCCGTCAACAAGATTCTCGACTGGGAGGCTGACTTCCTAGCTCACCTGAAGACAAACGAGGCCGACCTGCTGGCTACCATCGACAAGGAGGGTTCCATTAGCAAGGACCTCGAGGCTAAATTACGGGATGTTGTCACTAGCTTCACAAAGAGCTTCCTATCATAAAGCATTTGAATTATATTAGAGAGAGGAGGTTGGCGGGGGCTACTGTCTATACCTGAGGATCTGAGTTAGTGGATCTTGTTTCGTTAGAGGCGCGAATGTGGAACGGTGCTGAACACTGAGGATACGGGTTAGATGTGGAAAAATTCCCCAGTTCCAGCCCTTGTAAATTAGAGCCAAAACTCAAAGAGCACCTGATTCCTTTTGTCTTGTAAACTTGAACCCTGCGCTGATTGTGAAATCAAGTCACGATTGGCTTCTGTTGTAGAGTCAAGACTCTAGTAGAGACACCAATTACATATTAATCGTGAGTCTGAGAGGCAAGCGATTCCTACAAGTATAAGTTGGGTTGCTAACTGTTGGTGTTTGCACAAATGCCCAAGAGTCGTGCGTAATGACTTTCAACTTAAAGAGATGGATCGACCTCCAAAGCTCACAGCTAGCATAAGTATATCGCAAGTCTACATTTAATGATATAATTAGTAAATGCTATCCTGTTGCTAACCCGAGTAGTGTTATACGTATAACTTGTCTTATATGCTAAGAAACGCCAAATCTTTATGGATGATCCTTAGCGCATGAAAGCTAGCCCCTACTCTCGAAATGGCCTTTGTGACTAAATTATTACATATATGACAGCTAAGAAATAACGAAAGTATATTCCCAAGAAAGTGGATATTGAACTCGTTGCCCGAGTTAAGAGCTACTGGCAGACAGGGAGAGAGATATACCAATTCAAGGCCCTAGGTGATGACGCCCCCCTCCCTTCCCCCGTAGCCAATGGGCCGGACGAGAACTGATCCAGGTGTCACGTTGATTAAGATATGTATATAGAAGTTGGCTCTGCGGTACCCATTACCAAGCCATAGGATGTAGTAATGTAGAGTGTTGATAGCGCCTTACGGAATGGCTCTTCTTCGGAGTTCGAACGTCGCGTCAGATAGCCTCTCTGACATGTCGAGGCAATGAATTGCGAAATGAGATTGTCTGCGTTGATGCTTTAAGTTGTCTCAGAGATCGTCGGCGCCTGGCCTGTTCACTTGGAGAATTATCAATTAGGTTAGTTGCATCATTAATACCCAAAGTTCCAGCATGCTTGCGCTTTTTCTGCAGATTATCGGAAAACGCCGTTGCGGCAGCAGTGGAAGAAGATTCGACAGTAGTCAAAATAGCTCCAGTCATTAGAATTGTGAGGCTCTAGCAGAGACAGTGTTGTGCACCATGCTATCCACAGCACCTGCTTTGAGACCGTCCTCGATTTCACGAAGGATACGTCTATTGGTGGCTCTCTCTATGATTAGCAACGTACTACACGCGGTTAGAACACTGCATTTAACTTCTAAGCTAAACACTTGAGCTCTTCTGTATCTAGGGAACACAGCCAAATGAGGTGCGGGCTCCTAAATCTATCCATTAGGTCCTCTATCTAATTATATCACAATAAACCGTGTATACGCGGTGTATAAGCAAGTAAATAAAAATCCATAATAAAACGAATAAATTAATTGACATGTTCTCGGCGCGTTAGCCTGGCGCTCGAAGCAAAGCCTTCGACATGGCACTTTATCTTCCTTTTGGAGATAGAAGCTTAAGCTCTTTAGGGTTTACTCTAACGATCAACATGGATGCTTCTGGCAGATCGCCTCGAGACTTGAAGTTCCTGAGTCCGACGTAGTTGCACTCAAAAGACGGAGCGTTTCTTGCATTAAAATATGCCTGCTCTATATCATGTTGGTCTGACGAGCCATAGGCGAGAGCAACACTGGGCTCGTCTTGTGCTGTGCAGGCAATGCGTCGGCCAAAGGTCTTTCTGCTCCGGCTTGAATAGAGTCGAAAAGTCTGATTCGTTCCTCTATTTAGGGCATGGGTGTTTTTACACTTGGCAAACCAAGGGCTAAGAAAATCATGGCCTTTTGCGAACTCTTCACGAAAGTAAGGGATTGCTTTCATAGCCACATAAAGCCATGGTTCGACTCCATTCTGCAGCTGAGTATGATCTCCTTTGAAGAAGAATTGAAAACTAATGGGTACGGGAGCCTTGGGACCTAATGCTTCCTTGATCAAAACGCCTTCGTCAGTATCCGGCGAGAGTCTGTCATCACCTGCTGCAAAAACATCGAGTTCATCGTCAGCAATCAAATCCTCTAAGTGGTCTTCCGAATGGCTTGTTAGAATCTCTTCATTATCTTCTAAGACAGGTTGCGATTTGAAAGGTTCGTCTCTGGGTTTGCGGGGGTTGGCTGATTTTGACCAGTTCAGATGGCGTGTGCCGCCTGATACATAGCATGCTGCCGCAGACCATGGAGCAATGCGAAGGGCAACAGTACAATGTCGATCGATTCACCGTAGCAAGGCGTGTACCTCGTCGAAAAAGACGAATGGGGCGGCAAGGAAGTTTATACGATAGACGATTCGTGGATCTGTCGCTGATTCGCTTATTAGATGCTATGTTCACAATGTACTGGGCTTTTTTGATACATGTATTGTAGCTTGACTTATGGTACGTATTATTCTTTAGCGAGTCCTAAACTTCTAGCTTTTGTGACTCTCGATCCTATTTTAGTAGGATCCAGTAGTTCTAGCTGATTAGGCATAGGAATAAAACGGTTTTGAGTAAAAGTAAACATAACTTAAAAACTGGTGGAGTAGAAATAGAGATGTTTTGTATGCTATCGATTATTATGCAGCTTTCGCTATTATACCGTTTTAGTACTGATTGGATATAATTGTTGTTCAGCTATTGTGTCGGATTGAAAGCTTGGGCTTGACGGTTTATCCGCTCTAAGTCAGACCGAGCACGTATTCGATCGCTTGTTGTAAGCTTGACCCTTTTTGACGAACAACCTAAATCTTCTCCTTCAAAGTCCGAAGCTCGACGCTTGCGCTCTGTTGTCGAATTGTACAGAGCGGTACCATCTAATACCTTACTTAGCAGCGCAGGGTATGTTGGGATAAGAAAACAAGGCTGAGGACTTAAAAAAGAACTCAAGGAATTATAGAAAGTATTTAGTGATTTAGTATCCTCTGTATCACTTAGACCGTCATTCCTGGCTGCGAAATGTTCACCCGCGCCGCAATCCATACTTCCTGTAATACCGGCGAGTTCGTCAGTGCCCCCGAGAGTGATGTTTTCATAGTATTAGTGCTCTTGTTTAGTCACGCCCATTTGGCTCGCGAGTAGGAAATAGTTGTGCGGGCCGGCAGAGAGCGCAGTGAAGTCGAAGATTTTCTCAACGCTGCCGATGAGCTCGAGGATGATCTCCTCGATGGCGACGACGGCGACTATTCTCATCCTATTGCCGATGGGACACCAACAGAGACTGTCATTTCGGCCCTCGGGCTTGAAAATGATCGAGCGTAGTGGCTAGACGTTGTAGAGAGGCTTACTAGTCGTCGATTTCTTGTGTCCTTTGTGGACGACTGAAGAATTGCGACGATTCTAGTCGTTCATCTAATACTGGTGGCCGCTGTAGTCCTAGCGGTGAACGGCAAACCGCAGCGGCGCCATAGTTGGATGTGAAGTGTCGACCTGCTTGCTGATCCCCGCCAGCACGCCTCCTCGAATACGTCTCGTATGCACCATCTCCTGACAGCGTCGACGCCCAGGGTCTCATCAACGCACGCCAGTATTTCCAAACACAGCGGAATAACTAGGAACGTATACCAAAGAAGTCGCATCTTGCGACTGCGCAAGTAAGACCCAGAACGATCTTGTAAAATGTACGTGTTTCCACGTTGTCATGGTCCCGCGGCGCCACTTTAAGTACTCTTTCCGCGACACCTCAATCTCTAGCGCCTCCTCCGTGGGCGCCGTGATCAAAGCGTTCCGTTGCGATATGCGAGATTTCCCCGGTCGTATGGCGTTCGGTATGCTCACTAGCACAGTCAAGTCATTCGTTGATACGCAATACCAAAAAGAAGCTCGGCGATTGAGAGGGGTGACAGGACGTCTAAGCACCCGCTAACTTGGGGTTAGGGGGTGGGGGTGATCTAGAGCGTGAAGTGTGGGTGGGAGTGAGCAACATTCTACCTTAACCAGAGTATTTATTGTTGCAACAAATTTTATAAATAATGCTAAAAATCGGGGAACTCTTATTATTTCATCGTATATATCGCGATGATGAGACGTGGATGGGTTCGTTTCGCGAGCAAAAAGGGCCGGGAAAGATGTGTAACTTACTTAGTTACCTCAGCAGGGTAACTGAGCTCCGCACTTCAAGCAACCTTGACATCATCACCTCAGTTACTGATTCTAATCCAAAACACCGAGCTTCCTGAAGGCGTGAATCTACCTTTGATTCCCAATTCATCATCTAAGCGTGTAATCAGGGTCAGATTTGATATGTTTACTTAATCCCAACGATTGCCGTAGTGCTGCACATACCCCCTCCTCACGAATACCGTACCTCAGATGAGTAATCAAGCAGATGAGATGTCGTCAACAACCAAAGGAGTACTCAACAAGGTGCGCCAGATGGTGCCACCCATGCTCGAGACATTCCATAAAGGTGCGATTACCTACATCGGCCTTGACGCTCGGCCGAGTGTTGGGGGTATTCGGCGAGTTGAGGCGATAAGCTGACGGCGGCCCGGTCGGACTTCTAGGTCAACTAGGCCGCGTGGCTGTGATTGGCGGCAGCGAGGACTACACAGGAGCGCCGTACTTCTCGGCGATGGCAAGCGCCCGGTTGGGTTGCGACATGGTGCGTGGTCAACAGTTCTCTACCTCCCAGACTACGCGATCTAATTGAGCATAGAGCTGAATGGTCATCTAGTCACATGTCATCTGCACACCTGCGGCCGGCGCCGTCATCAAGACATACAGCCCAAACCTCATGGTGCACCCGCTGATGCGACAGTCGCCGCCCCCGTCGCAGGCCTCTTCTTCCTCGGCGGACAAAGACGCCGAGCACGTCGCGGGCCCCATCATTGATCTGCTGGCGCGTCTGCACGTGCTCGTCGTCGGCCCCGGACTCGGCCGCGACCCCCTGATGCACGCGACGTGCGCGCGCGTACTAGCCGCGGCCCGCAAGCGCGGCATGCCCGTCGTCCTAGACGCCGACGCCCTCGCCATCGTGACGAAGACCCCCGAGCTCGTCATGGGCTGGCGCGAGGTCGTGCTCACGCCCAACGTCGTCGAGTTCGGGCGGCTGTGGAAGGGCGTGTTTCCCGACCGCGAGCACACCGGTAAAGAAGAGATGTCTGAGTCCGCGCAGGTCGAGGAGCTCTCGAAGGCCCTTGGTGGCGTCACGATTGTGCAGAAGGGTGGAAAAGACCGTATTAGCAATGGTGATGTCAGCCTTATCGTAGACCTCACGGGCGGTCTGAAGAGGTCGGGTGGTCAGGGCGATACCCTCACCGGCAGCATCGCGACATTCCTTGCCTGGCGCAAGGCGTATCTGGATCGCCTCTGGGATCATAGCGGGCAGCTGGAAGAAACAGAGACGTTGGGTCTTGCGGCTTTTGGCGGCGCGGCTATCACGAGGGTAAGTTACATGGCTTGTTACTCTCCCTTTTCGAACCTTTACATCACTCTATCGTAGGGTGCAGGGCGTGAGCTATCCGTTGACTTATTTTTTGGATAGGAGTGCTCTCGGCTTGCTTTTGAGAAGCATGGTCGAAGCTTACAGGCTAGCGACTTGACGGAACAAGTACACGTGGCGTTCATGAGTCTGTTTGGTGAGCCGACGAGGTAAGGCTGCTCTGCTTCATCATACTACGGACGGCGTAAAGATTAGGGCTAATTTGCTATAGCTAGGATACACCATGTCGCAAATCTTTAAAAACCGGGAAACATGTAGATCGAAGAGCGTGATGAAGGGGGAAGTATACTTCGTTTACTGAGATGCTACATACCTAGGTAGCTACGAGAATGTCCACCCTAGTCTCATGATACTAGCTCTAAACAAGGTAGTGTAGCAATTAGATATGCCATAATGATTAATGAGCGGGTTAGCTAACGCTAGACAATGTGTCATGAGAGTCTGAATAAAATCGATTATCTACACAAAAGCTCCCATAATGCTGAAAGAAAATGAGAGACATTTTAAAGTTGTGATTAAAGAGGAAGGAAAACAGATAGTAGGAATAAACTACCGGGTACGAGCAATTCACATAGTAGCGGCCCCGTTGCTTAGTTGTACAGTTTGAATACAGGCCGCACAGGCGTTATGATCCCGCCAACTCAAGCAAGCCGTGAATAATGATCTCAAGATCGATTACATTATTATCGGAAGCTGTAAGATCAAGGAGTTCTATGCTGTCTTGCATTCCTATAGAACCGTGAAGCAGTCCCTAGATCAATATTGCTGGGCTGAACTAATTTTCCTCATCGGGCCACAGAAAGCGTCAGTTAAAGGCAAGCAGCTCTTGCGTCCCGAAGCATATCAATTTGCAAGTAAAAAGACAAAATTTCCTCCCATTTCCCATGCATTACTCCAGAAAAAAGGCCCCCCATTCTAGAAATGATATAGGAAACATGGTATATTGACTTACTTTACGCCGGATTCATGTCGAAAAAATCCCCGAGGCATGTTTCGCTCAGGAGATATACGTCCTGATTTCAAGATGATCGGCCGAGTTCATTGAGTTTTTTGATAATACTGATTGAATATGTGGAGCAAATTTCTGTTTGATATTGGACTGGTCGTCTAATCGGTCATAAATTCCTTTGAAAATTTGGAATTTACCGTAGCGAGCCGCTCGACACAATGCGTCCATTGTCTGGAGCATATCCTCATATCTAGGCAATAAAGCCCCATGCTCAAGTAGGAAGATTAAAATGGCTTTGGCCTGTGGCAACTCTTTTGTACTCGAGTGCGCAAACTCTTGGCAGGCAGCTGCGAGGGGTGAAAACGGCCCCGGAAGATTTGGGTCTGCTCTGCCAATTGCACCGATGGGAGGATGTAGAAGTAGCCGGACGACTTGTATATCCCGCTGGCGTATTGCCCACACGAGTGGTGTTATAATCGACGTACCTGTGGAGTGACAGGGTGCATTCGGGTTTCCCTTCCATTTCAAAAGCCTCTCTACCATTTCGTAGCTCCTAGTAGAACATCTAATCGCCTCGTAGAAAGCCGTGCGGGAGAAGCGAGTCGTATCCTCAACGGTAAACACCTCATTTGGAGATACGCCTAATCGGAGTAGAGCCTCAACTATGTCACCCCAACCTCGAGATAAGGCTTCAAAAATGAGAGGACATCTCTTTCCTTCATTACATCGGAGGTAAGGGTCTGCTCCATGTGCAATGAGCTCCTTGATAGCGTGACGATTGGAATATTTTAAAGCTATAGCGAGCATAGATTCACCGAATGAGTCGGTATGGTTTGGGTTTGCGCCTAGCTCTAGGGTGTCCCCGGTCAAGTCATTCGCCAGAGGCGCGTTGTACCTTACTAGAACTTCCAACGAGCGATTGAGTAATGAGGCCCCCCAAACTACCCAGCCCACAGTCTTATCCAGGATGACCTTAGCGGTTTGAAAATTTTCACCCCGGATAGCAACCAGGAATATGTTATTTTCTTCTGTATCTCCAAGAGCCTGCATCAAACCATCAAGATTTCCCAGAGACTTCTTAATGAGAATCTCCATAAAGTTAGTGAAGTTCTTCGTAGCAGCGAGCATGAAAGCAGACTGTCTACCAAGGAAGAGTTCAAGAGGATCCAGATTGAGAGTTAAGGCCTCTAGCAGGTCCTTGTCATCTGTTTTAGCCGCCATTGAGAGTGATCTTCCCGTCACAGTGGCTCCATTTTCGACTAGCAGTCGCACCACCGCTGTCCATTGACAATGAACTGCAACATTGAGTGGCGAATAGAGGTCTTGGGCGTGATGTGGCCCGTTTGGATCCGCACCAGCTTCTAACAAGAGTTGAACAAGAAGATAGTCGTTCTTTCCTTGCTGGGCCATTTGTAGAATAGCAAATGCAAGTGGTGGCAATTCTTTCCCTGGCGCATGGATAATCACACCATGATTAGCACCTGCCCCCAGCTCCAGGAGTCGCTTTATGGCTTTCACATCCAGGCAGTTTGTGCCCAAAAACTTTGAGAGAACTAAATCTAGCTTTTGGCAATTAACATTGAAGCGAGTAGGCGACTCCGTGAGAATCCGAATCATATTCTGAATCATCCCTCTGGTAGCGCGATCTTCGAGGATAAAATGGGAAAAAATACTCTGATGACCGCTTTCCATTGCCCATTGGAGGCAGGCTTCCATGTTTTCTCTCTCCCAGGGCACTTCGACGTGGGGCATTGGAGCTAAGACCTGTTCGATGAAAAAGTGATATGTATTCGGACAAGACGACTTCGAAAACTGACTGGTGTGTGAGATCCAGTGATCTTTCACGTAGTTGAAAAGATCATGGACATCGGTCCATCGTGGGGTCATCCTAGTATGCTGCTGTATAACCCGACCAATATCGATACTTTGTGGGTGCTGGTGTTGCCTATCCTTGAATGCCGTCACGAGCATGGAAGTGAGGCTATTGCTCGCTAAGGTGTTTTCTGTGACTTTGTTCGCAAATTTGCCTACATCTAGGTTTAATCGGCTAGGCTTCGAAACCTGAGTGTCAAATACCCCGTAGCGGAGGTACGTCACACAGATTGACCCAAAAGAGAGGTGTGCCTGATCCAGTGTAAAACGATGCTGTTTACTACCAGAGTCTATGCTGTCTGTAACCAGATGGTAAAAAGCGCTATGATGAATGAAGTGAACACAGCTGCTCTCTTCATCAATCTCTAGAAGTCCCCCACCACATGCACTAATAATCTGCCTTGCGTCGTAAGGAAGGGTTGCGACGTTCCAATCAGTGTCTCCGGGAGTAACGTTGAGCGCGACCCGAAGTTCTTGGGTGGATAATGGCCTCTGCGCTGCAGCGACAAGCTGGAAGATAGTGTCTCCGTAACGTCGGTCCACGATTCGGCCGAGAGCCCTGTCAAAAGCCGCTGGTAGATCCCCAGGAAGGTTAAACAGCATGTCCCGAATGTCAGATTCTGAGACAAGCTTGCTGTCGTATAGAGGTAATATGGTCGCAATTTGCAGGGCGACCCATAAATACCTGTTAATAGGGTCAACGTGAATTTCTAGCCGCGACTTCTTTTGGGATCTGCATATCAACTGGCAGGACTTACATGCCATGCGCATGAGCTACAAGCTTGTCTTTAATGAGACCTTCGGTTTCGGGGCTTAGGTCATAAACATGCTTTCGTTGTTGCAGCTCACGCTCAATAAATGCCGCCATCTCTAGATCAACCAATGGATTTGTGACCGAAATATGGTGCTCGACGTCAAGATAGGAAGATGCGGTTCTATAGGCGGATGAATCTGTCCTGCTCGAGCAACACAAACGAACTACACGCTTTTCGAGAAGCTCCTTGAGGGACAAGATAGTCTCGCCAAGGTCTTGGCCTGAGCACTCGTCGAGAGCATCAATAATCAAGAACATTGGTCGACCTTCAGACAATACTCCCAAAAGGAGTTCTAGTATCTCCTCTGTTGACCAGCTTTGGTATATCTGGAGAAAATTTTCCGCGGCTCTTAACGATGCCGAATCTGGATCCGAAGTCGAGAGTATCTGGCGAGTTATGCTTCCGAAAATATTGGCGGGCCTAAGAGAGCTCTTGTCTTTATACGAGCAGAAGAAGAAGGCGATGAGCGGCCCGGGGTTGGTAGCGGTTAAAGCTGGCCGAGTCTCTACAGCCCCATAGGTATCTCCAATGACGCTCGCCAAAAGCACCGTCTTTCCGCTGCCGAGCTTTCCAGAAACCCATAGAGTTGATGAGGCGTTACTGGCTTTCCATCGTTGGTAGGTATCGTTGGTAAATATCCATCCTGGTGTGCCTTTCTTTCGTTGGCGGCGCCAGGCAAGGTCATATTCATGTTGATTAGGACAAAGGATGCTAAGAATATCCTCTTTTCTCTTGAGAAGCAGCTTGGCTCTATTCTTAGAATCAGACGAAGCTATGATTTCAAGGTTACGACTAGCCTGTGTAAGGGCTCCAGCAGTATCTTGCTGAGATTGACTCATTAAAATGGTAACCCGTTTCTCAATAAGCGACGACCATTTCTGGAGTTCTGTTTCACACTCATTGAAATCTTTGTCGAAAGAGGTGAAAAGTGAATTTGCGATCTGCGAAAGACGTGAGCTTTGGGCGAATATGACAATCCGCGTGCAGAAGGATACTAGAGTAATGAGATACTCAGACATTAACTTCTGTAGTTCTCGGCACTGAGGATGGAGAAGAGCAAGATCTCTAGTAACAGTAGAGGCGTTTCCTAGTCTCATAAGAAATGAAGAGAGCTTGTCAAAGAAGCTCAAATATCCTGTGGCCACCTACATAGACAAGTGTTAGTTGCCATTTAGTTGTCGGGTATGGAAATTGAAGGTATAGAGAAATCAGTAAGAATAAATAGGAGATGGTAAGATATATGAGCGTATTGCTAACGGGATACGAAGAGGCCGATAAACAAACGAGACATAGATTAAATACGTCGATGCTTACTAGAAGTGACAGCTTTACAACTCCCCAAACTCCACTAGCTATCAGGTTCTGCGATCCACCGACCACCACATCGCCTACCTGCGACAAAACTAGGATTCTTTCCAAGATTCCAACCAAACGTGTACCGTACGGCATCCAAGACTTATGTTGTCTCGATCCATCAAGGTTCACTTCTTCAGTGAGCTTGATGACATCTGCAAAGGAAGGCGGCGATCGAGACGCGAGAGCGCGAAACGACGCCTTGTGCGGATCGCTCAGAATGGCACCGAACTCTGACACGGCCTGGGCGAGTCGCACTTCAGGTTCCAACGGTGCCAACGAACTGCTTGCCTTTAGTGAACGATGGCTTAGCATGATCAGCGTCGCCTGACGAACTAGGTGAAGTAAATTCTGAATGAATGCAGACGGGATTGTTCACTTGAGGTTTCCGATCCGCAACAGCAACAAGCGAAGAAATACTTGACATGCATCATTCGCAGCCTTATTAGGTGCCGGCAAGTCACTTTGCAAAACTCGGGATTTTTGCGTCCATTGTGGCGCAGTTAGCATTGTGCATCCTATGTAGGGGCTTCGCCAAACCCCAAAATCTGAAGAATGCCTTACATGTTGCCTTACTGGATACGACCGCGGGGTCAACATGGCGATTTATGTATATTGTACTGCAACATACGAGTTCCTGTTAGATATAGGCGAGTCAACTAATCGAGTATCCAGCTATTAGATAATTTCCTACGTACTTGTTTGTGTAGCCGTTAGGTGTTAAGTTGTATTATCAACGGGGTGTAGTCTTGAAGGACCGCTATGTTAGACCTGACGGAGCTTGATTACCCTGGCGGTTCTGTGTCCCTCTGACTGAGGTGGCAGTCTTCAAGTACTTGATTTCGTTCTCCAGCTAAGTAATATGGTTCTTGAGTTATGTAATATCCTCATATGTACTTCGTTTCCAATGCCCGATGCCTCTGATGCCAGGCTTATAGGCGTCTGTGATGTACTTGCCAATTGTGCTCTCGAGATATTTTCTGTCGGTGGCCTCAAAAGCTGTTTCGCAGATCCTACGGATAGTTCCGTCTCGTTATTTAATCTGCTCGTATTGACTCTACTTCGGGATTCAATGTTATCGTCGATCATCTCACCGCGCACTATATATACTAACTGTCTCTTGCACAATGCAGAGAACATTGTAAGACCGCAGACGGCATCCGGGTTTCCCCTCAATTTAACCCTGATCCAGCTTACACATAAAAAGGTTATACGACATTGAATTAATGGACCAGATCCAAGACTCATCGAAAATGCACATTGTATAAGCAGCTTCGCGACTACATTTTCGATCTAGGCTGACGGTGCTCAATGAGGACATAGGCCACCATTTCAATTATTATATAATAATTATAGGTCGTACAATAAAACCGCAGATATTATGGAATAAGGAGCTACAGCGCTGAAGTGCACGGGCTGTAGGGGAGTGCGAGCTGATTTGCCCTTACGGGCGATGGATGTGCCTTTGACATTTGTTGCGTATGGTCATAGGGGGGTAGGGGTATCTAGAGCGATAAAGGGGGCTATAAATAGTATAGAACGTGTATGATATGTAGGATCGATGATAGAAATTGTTTTATTTGGTTTCGTTTGACTGTGCGATTTAGTTAGGTTTATTTAAGCCACTTCCAGCCCTACATAGAATGGCCACTGCCACGATGGCGGGGTTATGATGGAGATGAACAAATGGGGCGGCGACGATAAGAAGTGCAGCGACGGCAATGGGATGGGCTGCAAAAGCCCCTCGCCGAGAACCAGTGCTGCCGGGCACGCGCAGGCCGCAATCGCAACAGCGACGACTGGCTGCCGAGTTTCTTGGGGACGGCGCTGTCCATCTTGGAAGATACTACGAAGGCTATCCTAGTTGTCGTCTGATGCGCCATACCTCTGATATCACGAACAGGTCGACTTATTCTAGAAGTATTCGAATTCGATTAGCTTGAGCTAGACACGGACGAGAGGCTAAATACGTCGACAAGTGGACCAAATATTTCAACGCCACTGCCCCAGACATGTCCGCGTTAACGCTGGTTTCTCATTTTTCAGTGCCGTCAGATGGCGTCCCTATGGACCGGCGTTTATGAGCGCTCGAGGGACAAGAGCGCGAGACTAAGGACGATCCGCTCCGATCGGGGGATTGCTCCCGACCTCGACACCAACTTCGCGCTGGAGACAGACGAAAGCCCTGATCCGGAGCGGGGCCCAAACGGAGCGGCTTCCTGATACGTCGCCCTGGCGTCCCTAGAGGAGCTGCATTACGAACACACGGTGCAGATAGTGTGCACTCATTTATCCGATGCCCGCGACTGCCATAAGATCAGCCTCGGCCACAGCGCTTTCGGGCACCATCCTCTAGACGCCTAGAGGATGCGGGCCCGGCAAGTATGCTGTAGCGAAGGACGCGGTGTCGTCTAAAAACAGGTGTGCTGCCTCGTCACCCGCCGTCGCGCTCCGGTCGTATACGATCTTCCGTTTGATTACGGCTTGCGCGTGCCCCGCGATCTGGGCGATACGCAGATGCGCGTCGACTTCAGCAACTAATACGAATACTGGAATACGGCGGTGGCGGATGCGACGCCGAGTAGAGGAACAAGCGGTCCCTAGATGACATGGGCGGGAACTGCGCCCACTGGGTTGAGGAGTTCCGGGAGGACTACATTTTTAGAGCACTCGGGAAGCGCGACTTTGAGGCTCACTTATTCGGTTCTATCATCCTGAGTTGGCTCATACAGGTGGCCAAACTAGAGATCAAGCGCGATTTCACGCATAAATGCTGGCACAAATGACGGCGAGGCTCGACGGCGAGTCATGACCCTGTACGTAGAGACGTGTTACACGAAGGCTGCGTGCTCGCCCGGGCGCGGCTTAACATCGGGATTGAGTCGAGTTTCGGCTTCACGCTGATCGTCGCTAAGTCATCTTTGCCTCTAGACCTCAGCCAGAGCTATCCAACTAAAGAGGAAATCATGAGCGTTTTGACACTCGCGGTGTTCTCTGCGCGGGTGTATAGTAACGGCTGCCAACCTGTACCCGAACTACTACTCCTGATTTATCATCAGTAGGCCGATGACTTACGTTTCCGCAACCAGTTAATGTTTGGGTACGACAGGCTCGTCGATGTCCTTGTCCTGGAACAAGTTCCTCTCTTCTGGATTTTCATCCCTCGTCAATCTCATATCGGAAGAGGTTCAAGAGTAAGAATAGCTTGATATCCCCTTATCCACAACATATAAAAACCCAGGTCTGAAAACCTACTAAATTTGGGGCCACTCAGGTCGGTAACTGGTTTCCAATGTTGCCCTGATTATCCGTTCACTCTACCCCAGAATCTCGTTATGCCTCGGCTAGTAGATGTGCCAATACCGAAATTAGCGCTGCTATCGGAGTCCTTAAGACGTGGCATAAAGTAAGAATCACGTGAGCCTAAGAATAAGAAAATGCGCTATGAGGCTAAAACTCGAGATGTTCGAGGCCCTACAGAAGGTTCTCTCTTAAAACCCGCCTGGCAGGCTCACACTGGACTTTTACCGGCGCCCGCTCTCACCTATCGTCTTGTTCTCATTCAAGCTCACACTCAATCAAGCAGGCGCTTCGAGCATCCTTACACAAGTAAGAGTGCAAGCGAGGGGGGCTACCCGACGTTCTTCTCCACTGAGACCTACCCTTATCTTGTATCTTGAAGATACTACGTGGGGAGCATTATAAATACGACACCGGCCGCAACATGAATTGGATTCATATAGCCACGCTACTCATACACTGATAGTAGTTGACTTGTGTTTTTGTCGTCAATGAAGTTAGATGGTCAGAAGAAGAACGAAATAATCTATTTGATTTAAGCATACAACGCGGCTGTCCGTGCACTTGTCACCGATAAGCATATCGGTACAGAGCTTAGTTCGAGGGGTACGAACGTCAAGTTTGAAAATCTGGTCAGATATCATACTTGATGAGGGGAGATGGCATACCCTTTATCTGGCGGGCCGGCCCTCTCGCTTCTGTGTGAGATCGATTGGCCCTCTCCTACAGCAGGTTGCCGTGCACCAAGACATACTGCCGGATCGGGGTGATGCGGCAGGAGGTATGACCAACCTCTTTCGCCAGATCGCCGGTGGCGCATCAGGAACAGTCCCCTGGGTCAGGCTGTGCTCTGTGCTGCTGTGTGTGTATGTACCTTAGCTAGATCGGCGACGTTTTTGCGGTCAGTACTACTGCTGTATGCGGTGAGTTGTCACTAGTCTGATTAGAAATCGTGGAAGCCTTTAGTATGGCAAACCAGTCCAATGGGGGGATGGATTGCTCGATATTGTGTGTGGGGTTCGTCGAGAGCTGAAAACGGGAACCTTCTCTATTCTTCGCGTGCCTCCTCAGTACGAAATAGTATTGCTGCCGGTTGCGCTACGTCTCGTATCTAGTGGTGCAAGTCGCAAGCCACTGGATCTGATGCAGCAGATCGGTGGGTAGCTAACTAACCACGGCGATCAGGGTAGTTAGTTATCTGGGGTTCGTCTGGAGTTTAGGAGTTGAGGGAAAGCAAGACAATGATCTAGAAGGGCGGAAGCAAGGCATGGTTTTAGCTCGATACCGATTTTTGGACCATCCGGTCGGAGAGACGACGAAATAGGGTCTTTCGAGTTGCTCGACTCGCCCATGATTGACGAATCCTACTCTGGGGCTGGCTGTCTGGGGAGATTGCTGAATCACAAACGTGATGTGATTAATACGACTATAATAATACCACCATAATTCTGCATAGTGCCGCAAGTGCTAATTTGTACGATTAGTATCCATATTAGTGGATCGCTTTCCGCATTGGGAAGACTTGGCAGGGTCATCGGTCAAATACTGGCCAATGCTCGGGTGGGGCTCAACCGGCGTATAATGGACAAGTTTGTCCGCTTTACCCTTTACCGTGAGTCGTGATTGTTAGCGCCAACCCTCCTAAACCAACTATCTATTGCTTTTGGTGGCACAGTTGCCAGTCTCGTGCAGGCTGGTGGTTGTGTGATTCATGTCACGTCTTCGTCTTCCCTATGCTCCGAGTAGTACCCGAAGTCGGCGGCTGGCCTGTGTATGCTGTATGTATACACAAGCGCGATATGTATGCATTGTCATCGCGTCTGCTCTCTGCCCCTCGAGCTAGGCAGATCAGTTACGACGTTACATCCGAACTGCTTAGGCGATGTGAGACGTCAAGGGATATTAGATAATTGGGCAGCGACAGATGGCCTGGATCTTCTTCGACGACTATTTCCCCCATATGTCGCACATCGCCTTCGACATGCATACATAGAGCAGTTCCATGGAAGTTAGCTCGAGATGCATTGCTTCTGGGGCTGAGCGAAGTACGTACACACGGTAGGTACCTACTTCGTTTCCTTACTATGCGTATGTCCATCTCCGCGCTCACGATCGCGTCCTCACCCGCACCGCGCGCCTTCGAACGCGACGGTACCTAGGTGCTGTATGCTGTAGACGTATGGTATCTACAGAAGGTAGAGGTAGGTGGTTGGGTAGCATAGGGCTCGAAACAATCCCAAGGCTGTTGCATCTCCATGTAGGACGGGGCTGCTTGCTCCTGATACGTATGACGCTGGCTATCCCATGTCTGCTGCACAGCTGTGCTGTGTATGTAGGTACGACTGTGTTGTGCCACCCACCAATCTTCCCTTGTACCTGCATCGACAATCGACAGCAGCAGTATCATCGTCATTGTTATCACTCAGGTACAGACGTGTCACGGATGCGCAAATAACAACAGCCTACCCCAGCATCTGCATATACAGCAGCCCATGACAGCCCTCGATGCGTGATGACGGTAGTCTTCGAACCGGGGGTTGGGGCTCTGCGACGTGATTGGGGGCTGGCCCTTTTCGGAATCCCCAGCTTTCCTAATAGACCAGCCCAACTTACCTGGGCTGGTGTATGAATCATTTCTTTTCCTCTACCTACCCGGGTATGTACGTATTTGGCTCGCTCTGCTCCTGTTTGGTTGAACGTTGTCGGTTGGCTGAACTGCGAGATGACTGTTCTGTATAGACGCATAGATGAATGCATACAAAAGTACATTCCGACATTGATACATGATGTAGGTGTCTACTACATAGTACATGTAGGTAGGAACAATGTAGATTAACTAGATAGACAGAGCAAGTGCTCGCCTTCTTTCCCACTCTTCTGTCTGGCAGCTACCTCGCTCCCGTTGGCTACACATTCCTAAACCGAACAGGTCTCTAGCGACTTGACCAATGGGGAGGAACCCCAACCGTCCAGTGCCCTCGCATACCCTTACCCGCGTCCTCATCGACACATTGGCATCCCGGCCGGACCAACAATTCAATCATTCTGGATTCCAAGGCCTCTATCACACCAACAAACCCGCTCTTTCTAACCAACAACACACGATCCCCGCCAGGATTGTTGCTACTACCTAATCATATGCAACAAACAGGACAGGACAGGCCAGGCCAATCTTCCTGTCCCGGCGTGTTGTCCCTCGTGAGAACAAGCAAGACTCATCGTCATCATTCACGTTCTACAACTCCTTCACTACAGCACAATCCTTCCTGTAGCAGCAGCTTTCTTTGCTTTGCCCCATTGTTCGCCTCTTCTCGTTGACTACTGGTCACCAGTACGCTGGGTCTACCGCGTCTTGACTCAGATAGACGATCACTGCATGGCCGGTCGTCTGTACAGCCCTTGAAGCCACAAGCAAGAATCAGCGACCCTAGACGTCGCTCTCTGTATGTGTCCTCCGAGACAACCAACCTTTTTCTAAATCATTGCAAAACTCGCCTCAGGCCATATATCCGCCTTTGGCATAGAGACATAAACTAGCCAGGGCCATCTCCCCCTGGCCTACTCTGCTGCGCCCTCAGGGGAGGACGTGTCTCGAGCTCTTACGCTTGTGCCATCTAACACCAGTCGGCACTTTCAGTTGTGTAAGGCCACCTCTGTGACCTTTGGAACAATTGGTACTGCCCCTTTTGTTCCCTATATTACTTGGATCCCGTCATTGAGCACTTGCCACAGCAGCTCTGTCATTGAGAGTCTTCGTGTTATTATTTATTGATTCCCTGGAATTTGCCTTGGATCAAGGATCCGAACATTACTGGGGCTTTCGTCCAATTTCTGCTTGTCCAAATCTAGTTCCATTCTCCTGTTCACCCTATTCTATAGTCTATTCGAGCGGCTATTTTCTCGAC
Source organism: Xylaria sp. Z21 (assembly GCA_037356095.1). Classification (NCBI taxonomy): domain Eukaryota; kingdom Fungi; phylum Ascomycota; class Sordariomycetes; order Xylariales; family Xylariaceae; genus Xylaria; species Xylaria sp. Z21. The sequence goes on along the minus strand of JBAWJX010000024.1, from coordinate 273,852 downwards.
ATTCTGGTATGTCTAGCTACACTGGCGACAATTTACGCGGGCGGCTCAAGGCTAACCTTATGATGAAAGGCCAGCAAGTATAAATCTTCTCAATTAACATCTTCAAAATGGCACATGGTTTCGAAAGATTGGAACGGTTGTTTACTGGGTCGAGACGGAGGGAGCGAGAGAGGCGCAAGGCCGCACAACAACAGAAGAGCTCAACGATCACTAGTCAGCGGCCACCATCGCCAACCTTCCCATCGCCGCCTTACCTTAGGCCTACCTCAACGCATATGACGCCCCGGGACGCCCAAATCGACGGCCCAGAAAAGGATAAGGGTCGTGCTCAGAGCGTACCAAGTCTACAAGAAGCATTATATAAGCGGTCCTCGGCTGCTTCCAGCACTACTATAGTGAATCGAACCAGTCGGTCTGATGCTTCAACTTCGTCTTTGCGGCGCCGCAGTAAGAAGTCTCAGGCCACATCACGGCCACCCCGCTTTCGGTTTCCAGAAGATTCCTTGTTTAAGAACCATCGAACGATACGTAAGTCGGGTGACTTCGGTAGGACACTTGCATTGCGAGAACAATCACCACGAGCCGGTGCTATTAAGCCTCAGGGATTACTAGATTGGACTCCTAAACACATATCACTACTGTTTAATCCACTCGATTTCACTGCGTCCTCAAGTGATCCTCTCCTGGGATCTGGAGATGACAACACAAAATCCACATTGCTCCCCTCTCCAGATTTCATACCCTCGATATTATCGTCAGAGGGCCCCAGATCCGTTGAACAGCCGAGCGAACTAGTCATTGTACATCCTTCGCCTTTACCAAGCAGCTCTGTGCAGACACCAACAGTAAACACAAGGCTACAGCCTTCGCCGTCTTACGGGAAGCTATTGCTGGATTCATCCCTAGTCTCTGACGGCGCGGATGATAATCGGAAGCAACCACTCCATCGATCGGTGTCCCTTAATGGTCTGCCTCCGTTACGCCCTAATAACATCCGTGCAATAACAACCAATCTCTCCCCAACAAGTACCGGCACCAACTCCAGGCGTAGACGAAGTGTCCGGGAAACCTGGGGCAACAGACTGCAGGACCCTCGGTTCAGTGGTTTTCTCACGAGTAATAGTGAAGAGACCCCGAAACCAAAGCTTCGAAAGTCTGCAAGCACGTCGACAATTTCTGCTTTGGCGTCGCAAACCTCTAAGGACTACATTCTCAAAGAGCCTACCTTTGACGACTTCTATGCTTTGAGTGATGACGATATTGCGGAAGGCCGACCCCCTACGCCAGCATATGATGCTGACCCCTTGCCAACGCCTCCGACCGAGAAAACCCCTAACGCCCGGAGGAGGAGTTATTTGCCACGGCCTCTAACATCGCCGCATGTTACGTTTAAGGTCAATCAGGGGGAAATTACTCCCCCTGATACCCCGACTGACTGTCGCCTTCTTTCACTCACGCTTTCGCCTAGCAGCCCCCGGGATACCGTCGGAGCGCTCTGGGCCGCAGAGTTGGCTAGGAAATACGACTTTTCCGTTTTATATGTTCTGAGCCTATGGCCTGTAGGCGGCGACGGTTGTGTAGATGCCTCAACTCACACCCTAATAAACGAGCGGAGACCGACCACTGCGCCGGCGGCGGAGAGGTTTGCCGTGTCTGCAGAGGGATCAAAAATACGTGGTCGCTTGTTAGCGGCGCATGGTCTTAATCAGGTCCCATCACCCTTTGAGATCGCCACTGACACTCACTTATCCGCATTGGACTGCGATCACTGGAATGAATACCGAAATGTTGATGCCCGCCCCGACGACATTTCTCGTGGGTGGATCCGAACCTTTTACAGCGACTATACCCCTGTGTCATCTCCAACAGGGGAGGCTATGGGTTACCGGTCAAATAACTATCCCAAGAACCGAGGCATTGTGTTTGCTGCCTACTCAAAACAGACACCCAACCCAGTTATTCCGATGAGAGCTTCTCCGCGACAAGAACTACTTCTCAGGGAGCTATACTCCGACGCGAAGATTCTGGTAGAAGCTCTGGTTCAGCAGCAATATGGATAACAGAAACTTTCAACATTCTGCCAAGACGTAAGAGCTTAATCCAATGGTCGGTCATTAACTGCATTAGGCTGACCAGGGGGGCTTAACTACACCACCGTTAAAGGTATACGATTGCAGTTTGCTCTAAACTTGAATCTATCCCGGCTATAAAAATCTGGGAGTGAGGGATTACTACATTCCCCACGCTATTCATGTACTAGCTCAGGAGCTATAGTAACGCTAAGATTTGATAGTGAATGTACGAGATGATGAAACGATACACACAGTCAACGTCAGCGTCATGATTATGTCCTCATAAGCATTGCTATAGAGAGTTCATCGTTATGAATAGAGATCTTAGATGATGCGGTCCAGTATTTATAAGGCGCTTACCAAAAACAACGCTTTTTTCTTTCTTTTTTTTCATCGGGCCACATTACTCTAGTATCTCCTTCATGCCGCACTAGACGGCGATGGAGGAGGTTTCGGTGACGGTCTCGGTGATAGTGATGTACACGATAGCGGTGCGATCGCCACAACCCAAAGACGTAACGACGCCATCCCCATCGCCACCCTCATACTGGCCACCACGCTTCGCTCGGCGCTGCTGCCCGGTCCCATCAGAACCCGCAGTGACAGGTATCTGCGTCGGCTGCGGCGTGTCCGTCTCGTCGTCCGACACCGTCTTCGGCGGAGGCGACGTCAGAGTCACCCCGTCGCTCCAGTACTCGGTGTCGATGGTCGTCAGCTGCGTCGTCGTGATCCACGAGTTGAGCGTGGCCGTGACCTCGGCCGATTTCGACAGCCAGAAGGGGACGCGCAGGTGCGTCTTCCAGGCTATGTAGCTCCGCCGGAACGAGCAGGTGAAGCGCTTCTTGTGGCGGGAGAGGACGCCTTCTTCGTCTCCGCTTCCGCTTCCCTCCTCGTCTTCATCTTCACCCTCGCCCTCGCCCTCGCCCTCGCCCTCGCCTTCGGCGGCGCGCGCACGGATGTTGCCGACGGCGTAGGGATGGGCAGCTTCCGGCAGGACAGTGGTGATGGTCGTGAGACTGTGGCGCGACTGCGTCGGGCGGGGTAAGCTGCGGGTTATGGGCGGGTCGGCGGGCAGGCCTGTCTGCGACGTGAACCCGTCCACGTAGTTGATTATGAGGTATTTTGAGTAGCAGACTGTAGAGGAGAGGGATGTCAGTGATCTATCTGTCTGTATACACGTACATGCCTTAGAGGAAACGATGAAATGTTATAATGATCGGCTAGGTGCTCTAGATTCGAGTGTATATCCTACGCAATGGTAGAGGGTCAAGTGAGGGAGGCAGAGAGAGAGCTACGCACCAACTTGATCTTGCAGACTGGGATTTGCGGCAGTGGGTGCCTTCGTCTCCTTCCCGTGCTTCTTGTGCTTCGCTAGTGCGCAGCTCGCGAAGAGTACGGTGAGGAGCGCGGATGGCTTCATTGCTGTTGCGGTTATGATAGTGATGTGTTGGTTAGGAGTAGGTGTTAAGTGACGAAGAGTAGTGCCTTGAGAAAATTGGCGAGAGAATTACGATCCCGGAAATTTAAAAAGACAGCGTGTGTGTGTGTGTGAAAAAGCTAGGGGAGAGGGTTTCTACTGCTTTCCTTATAGTCAGTTGTCCGGGTATGCTCAGTCATCTACGAGACGATATTTACTTTACGGCGAACTTAAGAGTGACCCGGCTGGCGAAATTAGTAAAAATACTATTAATCTTCACATGCCCGATAGTGCCTAGATAGTTAGTCGCATCACCTTAATAGTCAAAAGCGAGGATATAGCTTTGTATGAACAGGAAATGTTAAGTTGAGTTTGTGTTCGCCTATGCGTACGTGGCGGAACGGAGTTGTAGGTCCTTAGACTCGGGAGCCTAGTTTCTCGTGATAAGGACGACTCGGAATACAACGGACGAGGGAAGGATACGTAGGCGCTTGATTGAATCTAATAGACAGTGGTACTTGTCATGTAATAATCGGACGCATATCTCATTTCTTACCGCCTAGTGATAACATCTCACGCATTTTTATCCACGGGGATTGGCATGTTTGTTATATAGGACTACAACGCGTATTCATATAATCGTACCTATTCAAACTCCCTCTCTTAATGCTTTTAGGTATAATCTATGCACCGATTGCATCCTAATCATATTTCTTGACCCTTTCTACTCATGGTCTCACGCCAATGAATCTTATTCCACCGTACTCCCTCTAGTTATTTTCAGCAGATCTAACTATCTTCATATCGCGTTTCCAATGTGTCCCCAATTTACGCCATGCCGTACTCAGCAGCATCCATATACAAATCAATAAGGCACCCAGCGCTCCATGCTTGAGTGGGACTAGAATCAGCACAGTATTGACCGTCTTTTTGTGTGAGTTCAGTCAACCCCGCCCAGGGGCTACTCTCTATCATCTCCTTGCAGCCACTTAGACGCCTTGTAACTTGCTGGAATGCCTCTACGCGTCCCTCCTTAGTGGTGCGTCTTGCAAGGTCAAACTTCAAAAGAGCACGGAGGAAGAAGCCGGTGGGCCAGAGCCATTCTGGTCCTTGATGGTAATTACGGCCCTTTGATGTAGCAAAGTCGGTTGAGTCTTCGCTATTGACATAGTTTGGACGGTAGTTGAGATCTATGGGATCAAGAGTCGCCATCCCTGTAGGCCCGCGTAAGACTTGGTCGGCGAGGATCAAGGCGTCCGTTGCGTGGTCGGCATCGAACAGATCGGGTGCTACGGTCATAGCGATCGCGAAATTAGGACGTAGCTGGTAATCCTCATACTCTTTACCAGAGCGGAAGAGATCTTTATAGATACCACGTCTGTTTACGATGTTGGAGTTGACGGCATATTTGCTGTCATCCGACGGGTTCTTGGGCACGTAGTAGCTATACTCGAAACTTGACTTCAGCAGGTCGGCCCAGGCCGTAAAGGTAATGTCGGTCCCGTCAGGCTTCGTAACGCCCTCGTACGGATACTTCCCTTCGGCGCTAAGCTTGGAAAGCCACCTTAGCGTGCTATAAAGCAGACCGGTAATTTCAATAGCAGCACCATCACGAGGAGTACCTGGGATGCCTTTCGAACCGGCACGTTCACTTTCGCCCATCTTATCCATCCATGTCCCACAGTTGAATTGGTTCCCCCCAAATATTATTCCGTTAGACCAATCCACATTGATCTCAATGTTGAAGCCTTCATCTCTCATCTGCATGTCGATTTCCGGGCCAGCGTTGGCTTCGCGGAATTTCATACCAGATGCGTGTCGTTGCATAGCTTCTTGGATGATATCTTGGATCGAACTTTCCTTAGAGTAGGCCCTCGAGTCATCGGAACTAAACCATGTGTCGTCGTAAGGTAGAAACCTCCGTTTAACTTCCTTCGTCATCAGACTCATGCCGTCTGGTGCGTATCGAGTATAGTCCTGTATGCACTGTAGAAAGAACCAGACAGAGTCGCGGCTGTTATACCGAGGGAGATTCCCGCTACCGAGGAGATTAGGGATCATGCCATGTTTGAGAACACTCGCAAATGCGAAGATGTGCTCGGCAGCTTCATCGAAGCGACCTGTTGCGATGTAAAGACCGCGTAGGGAAATGAAGACGTCGCGCCCCCAGCAACGAGCCCACTCGACAGCGAAATGGGGGAGCCCGGCAGCTAGCGAAGGGACAAGCTTCTTCGGCCATAAAGATGCAGACTTGACAATTCCCGTCTGTTGTACGCTGACCATGCCAAGGCTTTGAAGGAACCCCTGGCCCTTATGTATGTGATCGCTCATTAACTCAAGACCCCTTTCCCGAGCGGCCGTGTAGGCCGTCCTAATTATCAATGCGAAATACCGCGGCAGGAGAAAGCTTGGGATGTCTCTTATGGCATTAAACCGCTCTTTTAGCCATATAGCAGGTTTTGCTAGGCCTGCAAATTCCGGCTGCTGGCAAATTCTTTCCAAGCGCCCAACTGTGTAGTCCAGCGCCCACTGGCCGTCTCGAAGGTTCTGGCATAAAGGGTGCGCAAGATTATTATCTTTGATAATATCCTTGAGAGGACTCCACCAGCCCTGAAGACCGGCGTATACAATCTTCCCGTAGCCGGGAATATCGTACGCACCATCCCTACCTTCGCTACCGTCTCGTTCCTCTGCCTCACATCGATATAGGAGGAAATTTATATCCACCAGGTCGAGTTCTGACATTGCTGCCTTTGATCCTGATGTTACATAATTATCAAGGCCAGCAGAGTGCTCTGCGGCTGGGATCCATGTTTCGAATAATGCGATACTTCCAGGTGGAAATCTGTCGCGAACGGTGATGATTGTGGTGTCATCTTTGATTTCCATGCGAATGCCGGGAACGTCAATCACACGGCTCGGCAGACCTCTGAGATACTTCTTGTCGCCTTTGACTTCCTTTTTAGCTTCATCACTTGCATCAACCTCGAGCATCCAGCTCCCCAAATGGCGCGCTTTTGTACCACCCAAGCGGACGGAGCTAAATGCCCCGTTACCATTACCATAGCCAGGATAGGCAGTATGGGCAATCAAAAAATATCCTTTCCTCGACTTAGGGTGTACCCTATGAACGGTGATGTATTCGTCCTCATGATGGATATGTGTCTCATCATAGCCATCTTTACCCATCAGCGTATGGATTTGATTTAGGAGCTTCCTGACGCCACCGATGCCTCCTGTGCCGCCGCCGATTTTAATTTCCTTAGTCGAGGATGACTCAGACGTATAGAGTCTGTTCTCATTGACCAGGTCAATGAGTTCGGGGTATATCTCGTCGTATCCCATGACACTTCCTGAAGCGCTAGCGCACATACACACCAATGCGGCATTTGGCAACGTGTCCCGAGCATCCCTCTTCTGAGCAGGTACTTCGTTATCATGGGTACAATCCATGAAGAGAGCCTGTACCGGGGCGGGCTTGACCCTGCGAACCCTCTCGCGCGTGATAACTCCGTTACTCGTAGCGCCAGGGGTACTCGGGGGACTACCCCGAGCGCTGTCGTGAGCCCCCTTTGGCGCCTCATCAAGCTCAAAGCTGCCAATAGGGCGCCCGCCATGGCGATGAACTAACCTACTCATTTCGGCTGTGCTCCACGCCTGCATAGCTTCTCTGATCAAGGAACTGAGACCGAGTCTCTTCACAAACACATAATCCATTTCCTCGGATCCAGTGAAGAGCTCTGCCACAACATACAAGTTGGGTCTCACTCGACGGGCTTCGTCTAGAATGTGCTCGGCAACATGCAGAGGAGTTGAGTGACAATTGTCGATTCTGAAACCGGCAAAATATTTGGCCAACATTCGAGCATATTTAGTCATATAATCCCAAAGCCATGGGCTGTCCTCAGGGCCGTTTCCGTATCGAAGTTTGACGCAGTCTCCCCATATAATTACCTCCCTTCGCAGATAAACTCGCGATTTGGGGCCGGCATTGTCGACCAATGCATTTCCGGCCCATACCCACCCATTATTCACAAGAACTAAATCTTCGGTTTTGAACTTGTCTGAGGCTTCGGATTTGTCAAGGCGAGTGAAATATGGTTCGACGAGGGGATTTTCGCGGTCGATAACTCCCAGCTTAGGGCCATGGTCGTCCAAGCGGACGTATTTGATCCTGTTGAAGAGCTGCTGGAGAATATCTGCTATCTCCTTGTCATATTCATCGTAGAAAAGAATATTGACAGCATCTAGAATCTGTACAACCTTGGTGCGAATGGTAGACTGATCGGCTTCGCCTCGGTATTTCCCAAAAGTAGCTGCTATCAAGGAGGCGAGGACTTTTGGATCGATGCGACGGCGAAACCGCCCTCCTAGCCTATCATTTCCCAGCAGTCCATTTTTTAGAATGTACTCCGCTTGGACCTTTGAACTAGCGTCTTTGAGATGACCAAGGTCTCCATGAGCTTCATCTGGATTGCCCCCAGCCCAGGTCTGAATAGCTGCGTCAGCGTCTCTGTCCACATCTAATGCATAATATTCCCAGAGACGGATTTCGGCGATAACGTGTTTCTTGATGCCATCCATTATTTTAACGAGATCATCTACAGATTTTAACTCGTTAGGATATCCTAGCTCTACAAGCTGGAAACCAAACTTCAACAACTGGGTGTCAAGTACGTAGGCGGACTCTAGCCACGGGGCAGTAGTCAAGTTGTAACCAGCTTCCGGGTGCTCCAGTAACCATTTGCTGTTGTGAGCAGTATGGTTAAGGACTATATCAGTCAGACTGAGCAACGAATGATTTTGCTCCAGGCTGTTCACCATCAGTTGCACGTCCTCTTCCCCGCGAGGAAAGCACTCAGGATCCCAGCCCAGCTGATCATATAAGCTGTAAGGAGAATTTGAAGCACCTCGTATTTGGAGGGGTGTGAAGTGTATCATGTTGTACCCACGACCGCTGATGCCGCGTAGGTGGTTTTCCCAGCTGGATGGGTATTTACCCATGAATTTACTAATGACGGAGAAAATCGATAGTGCAGGCAAAGGCAGCGGCCGCCCGTCGAGCGATAGGCGCGGGGCAACATCGATATAGTAAACAGGTGTTTGCTTTGTCGATGGTGGGGAGGCATCAGCGTCGAGCGTGCTTGAGAGTTTCGGAAGCTCAGCATAGGTAATATAGAATGCAAATGCGCCGGCCTCGTAAACGGGGATAGAGATTTCGATGTTTCGATTGAAGTCCGGGACGAGCCTAGACTTGAGTTTAGCACTCTACCGCATAACCAATAGGCCTAACACTACTTAGGCACGTACTTATACTCGGTGAATCGGTCCCGGTGAAACTCTGACCCTTGCTCGGGGATGTTGACCCAGAGGCTGCCGTTCCGACATATCGAAGAAGTGCCCTCGATTACGAATCGTATCGTTATCGGGTCATTGGTCTCTGGAGCCAGGTATATGTATTCGCCCTGAACATCGGGAGCGCCATTATCCTTTAGAGGTAGAAGATAGACTTCGTTCGAGGTTACCGTAACAGGAGCCATTGGCTGATTGGGTTGCCCTGACTTGGTAGAGAGGGAAATAAGAATGGATGCTTGAGAGAGCTAGGCGTGCATTGGAGTCGAAGATAGATGTAATCTTACGGGACGAACGGATATGAGGTCAATCGAGTCCTTCGACAGTCAGGAAACGTAGGAGGAAAAGAGGAATAGAGTCGCCTCAGCCTACGGCGCATAGACGGAAATAATAGATACGTCAAAGCAAGTATTTCTAGGCAAGTTAAGCGAAGTCTGCGTAGTCAGAACTTGTGAGAGGGCTAGTAGAGTCTAGACGGTTCCTAGGTGGGTTGTCGTAGGTAATTATATGAAGAGAGACTAAGGTAGGTAAGATATCAAATAGTTTGACAGACCGACAAATCGACCGGCTGACGATGATGTATTGAATATAGTGTTTGCGGCTGCCCTTAGTTGTATATCATCTTGGAAGCACCCTTGGCCGAGTCTCAGGAGCTAGCTTATGGACTATACAGATAGAGACAGAAAAAGCGTAGCCGATACCGCATAGACCGGAAGATAACTACCTTGCAAGACAGACCGTCAGACGATATAGGGCAGCAGGCGCTGATGTCGCAACGTTGACGGGTGAGGTGAGGAGCGATGCAACTCTGTCTAGCATCACGCGGCGTGCGACGACACCCCCCTGGAGAGGAGCGTTTCGGCCAATCGCGTTGACGCTTTCTATTGGAAGCTAGTGGTCTCGCTCAAGCTATCACAAGCTATCATGCCATCAGGCGCGGGGCACTCCCTTGTAGATGCAGGTCATGACGTCACCTAGAAATATTTTCGTCGCAGTGTTCATATTGCCCACCTATCTAAAACTGATAGATTGCTATCTATGCTGCACACATGTAGCTGCTTGATTGCGCTAATACAGCCCCAGTTGCCTGTTCCTGAAGATCGCTTGTTTTTTGACAAGCTCTGTCTATGTCAGTTCAATTCGCTAGAAACACACCAAACCAAGTCAACAATAAAGCCCTTTATCATCAACAATTGTAATTGTTATTTATTCCGTATAAGTGGATGATGCCTGCACCCTTGTTAAGCGGTAGTTTTATATACCGCTTCTAGGTAGCTTGAGGGAATACGAACGCAGACGATCGCCGATGCTGTGCATAAATGTGAGACGAGGAGGTCCAAACACCCAACAATATAAGCTAAGAGGTAGTCTCTATTACTTCACCTATCTGCCCCGCGTGACTGTGTAGTGCATCGCAGTAATTTGATACATTGCGCAAGGGCAGGCGCTTGTAGAGACGAAAATGGAGTTATCCGTATAAGCCTAGTAGGTTGAACCTTGTTGCGCAGCAGCAGCAGCAGCAGGTCAATTTCTCAGCTATCAAAACACTATTCCATCTAGGAACTATCTATAGAACATTAAATAGAATATTTAGTTGGGGGAGATTTTGGCGTTACATGGCTCAACAATCCTATAGATGGACGGCTAGTCACGGTAATAGGCGGTTTTGCTACGTTGGAGGCTCACTTGACTTGTAAGAGTAGAACATGTGCCATGATCATTGTACTAAGATAATTGTTATATTGCTAACATTAGTATACTAAATAGTCTAATCATTTCCCTAGCTCTCTTTCCACGTTGGTGGATAGGGCAATAGAAATGCTGTGCTACAAGGTTACGGTCGACAATATTAGATTCAAAGAGTAGGTACATACCTGAGTCTGCGACGTGGAAAGATACATAGTACTATGGTGGCGTTAACTCAATATGAGCCCGAGGTCTACTATGTAAATGTTCATAAGCAGGCAGCTAGATAACTACCTATGCCTCGGGCGATATTTACTTTTTTAGATGTCAAAAAATATCACCTCGGTGATTTCATAGTACCCTTCGCAACGGATCATATGTTTTCAAAATAATTCCTCGGCTCTACCATACAGTACGATCCCACAAGTGCTCGAACCAATTTGTTGGGTCTTTTGCTCCCCCTTGTCTCAAGCCAAATATGACAGGCGGTAAGGAATTGCCCCCCACTTGTGCGTCATTCTAGGTAAGGTCAAAACGGCAGAAACCGGGCATCCCGTCCCTGCCCGTCCAGGTGCCTTGGCATGTCACATGGACTGAAATATGCAGCTTTGCAGGTGTGAACCTTCTTCGTCGCACAAGATCACCTATAATTATATTGCATGGCCTGGATTTAATTCCTAAACTCAATTAGATATTTATTCGAATCTATATGAAGACAATTCTCTGTTTGCCCCGATCGTCGATATTCTCCGCGTTCTCAGCGTCTGTTCTTCCTGTTCTTCGACAGCATCGATTCTATTCCAGGCAGTTGTCGACTTATTTGCCCAAGATGGCTCCAGGACTACTAAGCGTGAACGACAATGGGAACGTTGACAAGAGGCACAAGGTGACAGTCATTGGCTCAGGAAACTGGTATATCGTCACCTCGGAAATTCCTGTACAACAAACAAGACAGACTAATAATTTATATTGACAGGGGCTCGACTATAGCCAAGATTGCTGCCGAAAACACGAGGGAACACCCGGAGCTTTTCGAGGAGCAAGTACAGATGTGGGTGTACGAGGAGGACGTTACACACGAGGGAAAGACGGAAAAGCTTTCAGTTATTATCAACACACACCACGAAAATATCAAGTATCTCCCTAATATCAAGCTACCGACCAACCTCATCGCGAACCCTTCGCTCGAAGATGCCGTCCAAGGCTCATCCATCCTAATCTTCAACCTCCCTCATCAGTTTATCCATCGAATCTGCGGCCAGCTCAAGGGGAAAATCGTACCGTATGCTCGTGCCATATCCTGCATCAAAGGTGTCGATGTCTCTGACGACGGCATATCTCTGTTTTCAGAATGGATCGGCGATGGCTTGGGCATCTACTGCGGTGCGCTTTCAGGGGCTAATCTCGCCTCTGAGATTGCTGAGGAGAAGTTATCGGAGACTACTATCGCATACGACCCACCGCCGATGGATAACTCTCGCAACCCCTCCCGCATCGCTACCCCACGATCTGCTACGCCTGCCCGCGGCGAGCAGCGAGATTCGGCCGCAGAGCTAAGCATAACACCTCTGGCGGACTTGCAGCACAGGGATGCTCGTGGGCGAATTAGCAAAACCCGCCTGACCCCTGTCCCGCCCGAGTACCCCCCGCTAGATCATGACACGTTCAAGGCGCTGTTCCAGCGACCCTACTTCCTCGTAAGTGCGGTTACTGATGTAGCTGGTACTTCCCTCGGTGGTGCGCTCAAGAACATCGTCGCCTTGGCTGCCGGCTTCGTCGTCGGAAAGGGCTGGGGAAACAATGCAAAGTCAGCCATCATGCGTGTTGGTTTGCTAGAGATGATCAAGTTCGGCAAGGAGTTCTTCGGCGAGACTGTATCTACGGCTACCTTTACAAAGGAAAGTGCAGGCGTTGCCGACCTGATCACTAGTTGTTCAGGAGGTCGCAACTTCAACGGCGCCAAACTCGCTGTAGAGCGAGGCGTCTCCGTCCAGGAAGTCGAGCAAAAGGAGCTCAACGGCCAAAAGCTGCAAGGGACAAGCACAGCAGCCGAAGTACATTCATTCCTACAGAAGCGCGGCCTGGAGAACGATTACCCACTCTTCACCGCAGTATACGACATTTTAGAAGGCAGGAAAACGGTAGATGATATCCCAGCAATATTGGCAAAGGCGCAATCGTAGATTCGGTACGGCAGGACTGTGGACAAGATTGGAGGCCACGAGATTTTGAAAAAAAAGATACAATTTAAGGGCAATAACTAGACCTAGAGGTTGTACCCAGCCGGCGGGATTCTTAAGGATAAGCACGACGTTATGACTTGGGCAGGTACTCGTGTTGATTAATGCACACATAATTGAATACTTCGGTCCGCTCAGCTTTCCACCTGTACAAACACATACCTGCTAGTTCCTGTGATTTTATTTTTTATCATTGTCAATATTCTGTTTTCCTACAAAAAAGAGCCCGGAAGTCCGGTTGAGATGTGCTACATACAAGGAATCGTTCTCGCCATCCAGCACTACGATCGCGTGATCTCTACCATGGTGCACACACATACACATTTATATATACGTTACAAATCAAAAGTCCTTACTTATGCCACACAGACGCCATCGCATCTTTGATTCCGTCATCGCTCCAGAATCCTTTTACCAGTCGCTCAACAGCCTATTCTTCTCTTCTCCTACCACATCCGTGTTTCTCCTCGCCCTTCCTATGCGTATTCTCAGCCCCTTTCCTCCCCTCTCCCGCTCGCCCCCAGCGAGCTCTTCGTCCCCATCGTCGTTATCATCATCGTCAGGCATCGTGCGCTCACCATCGCCAAACAACGGCTTGAAGACGGCGTCGTAGAGGGCCCAGAGGAGGTTCATGCACACGGTGGTCGCGACGCCGAGCCAGCGCGGCGTGCGCCCGGTGTCGTCGGCGAGCAGGCGGCCTAGGCCTATCATGAGCAGGAGCGCCGGGAGTGCCGCGATCATGAAGAGTACGCGCCCAATCTGCTGGCGGAACCGCGTGATCGTGTACGGCTCCAGGCTGCCTAGATACGCCTGGTAGTCATCCGGCAGCCCGTGCTCGTAGGCGCCGTCCCGGATCAGCTTCAAGTACCGGGCCGACGCCTCCGCGTAGTCCGGGTCCGACCGGTGCACGGGGAGCAGGAGGCGGCGGAGCCAGGGCTTCTTGAGAGGGTCTTTGTCATCCCCATCACCGCCACTGCCGTTCTCGGTTTTGGGTTTGGTGTCGTCGTCGCCGTCGCCGGGCTTGTCCGGTACGTCTGGTATAGACGGCGCGTAGAGCGTGTGTGCGAGGAAGGGCTTCGGCAGGCCTGGGATCGGCGGCTTCTCGGGCACGTGCAGGGGCGGCGGCAGCTCGAAGCACGGCGTCAGCACGTCGTGGTAGCCCTGCCCGCCGCCTTCCGTCTTGATGATCTTGGCGTAGTCCTCCGGCGTCACCTCGTAGACGACGCCGTAGAGGCCCTTCGTCCACGTCGGGCGGGTGGCTGGCGATGGCAATAGCGACTTTGACTTATAAGGCGGCGGGGGGAGTTTGGGCGGATTCCCTGGGTCGGGGATAGGGACCGGTGGCTTGGGGATCTTGCGCAGCCGAGTGTTCGCGAAGCACGGCTCGTTGTAGGGGATCCCCGGCAGATCGAAGCACAGGTCGAACGCCGGCGCAGATACGTTGACCTGGCTGATGGGGCGGATGCCGCGCACGCCGAGGAAGGTCTCGGCGCTCAGGTTGGAGCCGTACGCGAGGTAGAGGACCGTTTTGGCGGCGGACGGGTTGTCGTTGTCGGCTGAGGCGAGCGCGAGCCGCTCAAGCGACGTCTTGGGGATACTGGAGATGGGCGGATACGACTTAGGCGACGGCGCGCGACGACGCCATGTGGGAGAGGCCCATAGTCGGGATACGCAGCACTGGCCTTGCTCGAGGCTGGGAGGCGGGAGCTCGTTATCTCGACCCTCCTCGACTCTGGTGTCTGGCTGATTGCTCACGCCCATGCTTACTTCTGCTTATACGTTGAACGATAATGAATACCTAGGAGGTGGGTGGGCGGGTGATGCGGAATCAAAGACGGAAGCTATTCGCTAAAAGCAAACAAAATGGTCAACGCTTCTGCGAATGCTATCTATTGATCACGAAAACCACGAAGCCATCTACGACGACGACGCTTTTTTATTTAAGACGGACGAATGCGACATCAATTCGTCCGTCGCCCGAGTCCTGTTACCAATCCCGCTGTAGATAAGCTCCACTCAGCGTCATGGCGGATTTCCGACCCTGTCTACGGTACTTTTCACCGTTTCACCCATTCAACTTGCCTATAAGTAGTATCTAGGCAGTCTCGAAGTTACGCATGTAATCGTCAGTAATTACCTATTTCATGGGGAGATGTCGTCCGGTTAATTTCCGAATGATTTCAACAGTTTACATGTAGGCAAATGACTTGAACGACCTGAAGCTGACTAATTGAATGCCAGGTATGCTGTACTCTTATAAGGGCCGTTTTCATACCAAAAAGTCTCCGACAAGTTGAACCCCTGTAGAACTTATTCAATCGTGTCAGTTAAAACCCGTATGCCTTCAAAGCTGAACACCAGTTACCTGTCCAGATCAGAAATAAAATCGACGGCGTGTCGCTATTCCCGACCATGCCACCAATATCGTTATAACAGGTAGAATTCTTGATCGATTCAACTTCTCCGTCAGCTCACAGGCCAAGTTACACCGTTAAGACCGGACGTCGGTGATTAGAGTCTTCGTAAGTCCGGTACATACTCATGAGTCGTAAACATAGGCAGGTATGGATTACGGTTTGCTCTACGAAGAAATTATTCGAATCTTATTAATCGACTTGCTCTAATACGTAAACTGAATAATCTAAATGAAATTATTATTAAACTTATCTAAGGTCGATAGCTATACTACAACGTAAAGCGCACCGTTATCGAATGTCACTCATAATTTTCTTTCATTGAGCCTCCGTCCTGGCCATCTCCCTTCTTCGGTGTACAGTAGCACCCACCCAAGTACATACGCACTGCACCTACCTATGTCGCGGAGCCGAACCTCGGAGAGGGCTCGGACCATATAGCACGGGCCAAGGCCGGTCCATATAAGCAGCGCAGCCTATCTAAGTCGTCGTTTCTAACAAAGACAGCAATGAGAACTGACACCCGGGCACATAATTTGAGTCGTATCAAGACGAAACCCGTCAAAAACAACATTTATAAACGTATAAATGATTATATTATATACACCACGCTAAGCAATCAACTGACATATAAAACTTCACCTTCTCCCTTTCATCATTCCGTGGACCGTCATGAGATCTGTGGCCAACATCGCATTAAATTAAGATATTTCCTTGATTCTAGCAATCTTGATGCAGACTTTTTTTTTTCTTTTTGGTCAATGACAATCTAAAACCTTCTAGCTTCGATAGGCCAATAAGCAAAACCAGTGCCCGCGTTCCAGGAAAGATTATGAGCGGCGAGTTCCCAGCAAATCCAGCGATGTATACACGTTGCAGTAGACGGCTTAGCGCTGACCCGGACTATTAAATCGACTTGGTCGATGGGAGATTGCCGTTCAACGACAATAACGCCCGTGTAGCGGTTGAGTGGCGAGAAAGAAAGCAATTTCCTTCCATATCTCGCTTCCCCCAGCTTTCAAGGTGTCCATACCATAGCCGGGAGGTCGGCAAACGCGTCATCTCCCTCGACCTGGACGTGGACTGAGCCGACCACGGTGAAACCTACCTTTGAATAAAGCGGATAGCCCATCGGGCTCGCGAACAGTGTCACCGCAACCCGTTCCGTCTTCGCCTTGTCCTGGCCCCATTTGACGAGCTCTGCCGCCGCACCAAGTCGGCGGTAGTCCGGATGTGTGGCGAGGATCATCAGATTTAATTGTGCGTCCCCGTGGGCCTTGTCAAACCAGTTTTTCTTGGCCTGTCCTATTTGATTCCTAAACTCGGCCATCCGCGCTGGGTCGGCATCGCGGCGTTCTGTATGATCGGATGGCTTCTTCACTAGTCATTTGGTTAGCTGCTTACTGCTAGGCGACGACGGAGTTAACGAGCTGTTCTCACCTTGTACTGGAGCATCCGTCTTGGGAAGGTGATATCCAGGTAATTGCCACATGCTCATCGCGATCATCTTCTTTACAGAAGGGTCTTCCTTGCTAGGAGCCTCTACCACCATGGCGGCATAGACCCCATTGTCGGCATTCTCCAGATACTCAGAGAAGCGAATGCGGCTATACTTAACATGGTCATCGCGGTACTCGTTGGCCTTAGGGAATCGGTAGGGCCAAATAGGGTCATCATGGAGGGATGCTAGACCCAACGAGGTGATCTCGTCTAAATCGGCCAAGGTGGCGGCTCGCACAGACATGCTCAATCGAAAGGTATCTCGGTCAAATTGAGGCGTTTTGGAATCCTTCCCGGCGCCTGAAAAGAGGTAAAGGTAGCCTAACCAGAGGACCAAAACAGCTGGCAGAGTATTCCGCAATCTTCGTCGCATACTACTACTTGGGCACCAAGACTAGAGAAGAGGAGCCGCTTATCCCTGCAAGAATAAACCTGGCGTCTTGGGCACACACACGAAGTGTAAAAACCTAGGGACAACGCATCTATCTGGGCTCCGACCGGAACCTTTGCGGCGAAACTGCGCAAATGCGCATTTAAATCCCAAGCCATCTTCTGCGATGTGACTGTGATGTGACTGACGCGATCACTTGAGGACGAGGCGAACCGGCGAACCGGTCAGTCAGCATAGGAAATACGCCGGCCACGTGACCGGTCAAGGGCAGCGGCTGAAGCTTGGGGGATCTGCAGGCTGTGGTACTCTCCGCATTTAGGGCTGTTCCGTTTGGTCAGTAAGGGAGATAATCGAACCGCCTCACTATTTCTCCCAAGTCGAGTGTTTACTGTTTCATTTCAACCGAGCCGGATGTCAAAACTATGAGATGAGATGTTGTATCGATTGATGAAGTTCTCAAAATTGAAATTCCCGTTTTTCGTGTTCTAGAACTGAAGAGCCAGTCTTGCTTACTTTGTTTATCGTGTTCATACCGGCTGCAGTGCGGTTCTCTTACATAGCCGGCATTGCCGGGTTATACTACACTCCTCTATTGTGTATGACGGCGCCTGCGCAATCTATCCCTTGCGTTATCATGGTCAGTCGGAGAAGTGGTGTAAAAGAAGCAGGTATCCACGGGAGCTGACAGGATATTAGGAACGCCCGGCAAAACGAATACATCTTGACGACCCGCATCAAACAGGACAAGCGAGAAGCCGACTGTTGCGTTCGGGGTGTCCTACCGCAGCTCTCAGCCAAGAAGACCAACGAGTCCTTCTTCGGGCTGCTGAAATATTGGGTACCTCGATTACTGATCTTTCGCACGAGATCCCAAGCGCTCTGAATCAACTACCTAGAAATGCCTTGTCTATGCCTCCGTCGCGGCCGGACGGCTCAGCATATGAATCTCCCTTCTCCGCTGCCCGACAGGCAGACATGGGCCATGACGTGAACTCCGGTCTCTCCTTGCCTACGGACCTTGACAGTTTTTTAGCCCAGCATGGCGTCGGTGTCTCTGATAATTGTTTCCGTCTCTTTGAACCCGCATCCGACTACTCACATATGTCTAACCCTCCGGCTTTTGATTTTGGCAACACACAGCCTCAGTTCCATCAAGGAGTCAGCAATATGAGTTGGAATTTCTCGGACGTTCCTGTTCCCTCTCAATATCGTTCTAGTCACATGCAACCTCAACTGCAAGAGGGGATTAATAGCATGAATTGGAACTTGGTTTCAGGACAAGACAATATATTCGAATCATGGCTTCCTAGTCTAGGGTCGGCAAATTCTCAAGCTTTTGAGTCTGTGCCCAATCTAGACGGCTCTACTACGGCTGCAAATAGACGGGCCTTTCCCTCAGGTCCAACCCCGATAGGGGTACCGGCATCTAGAATATCCGTATCTACTAACGGTATCGACACCAACAACACCGCTCCAGCACCTACTACTCCTGATAGCGCAAGCCATACGGAATACGGTAGTAGTGGAACAGAACGCGGGAGCAGCTGCAGCGAGTTGGCTCGTCGAGGGTCCAATTCCTCAAGCTCTGAACTGCCTAAGTCTCCAAAATCCCCACTACTAGAGCTACTAGCGGAGAATTTGCCAAGGGAGTCAAAAGGGCCACGACGGCGCGGCCCGTTCAGCGATCCCGCAGAGCGAGAACAAACTGGGCTAACTAGGCAACTGGGTGCATGCATCCGTTGCCGCATCCAAAAGGCTAGAGTAAGTACCTGAACCGTTAAAAAGTCAGAAATTATTCTCACCGTTTACAGTGTGTTCCGGATCCCGCCAACCTTCACGGGTCCTGTCTTACATGCAAAATGGTGACGGAAACCGCCCTCTCTCGTCCAATCTGTGTTCGTAAAAAGGTTACAGAGGCCAAACTTTTTGCGAAGGGTGAACACCCGCAATATCGCTGGTCCCAGCGTTGGAAGTCGATGAAGATAATCGACATCAAGAATTGGGCCTCCTCGGATGTGCGAACAATCTGGGTCACTCAGGATGTCGCTGGTCTCAAGTATCCGCTCCGCGTGCGGAAATTCATCCCCGTTCATGGCGATTCTCTACGAAGAAGTTGGAGCACTAGGGGAGTTGAGAAGCATTATGACTGCGCAAACTATGCTATAGAGAATATGCTAGAAGCAGGGAAGAATCTCGAGAAATTTGTGGACGGTAGCATTGAGTCATCGATCGACTACTACATTGACAAGTCGGACTGGCTTCTTCATCAAACATACCATATGGCACTCAAGCACTCGAATGAGTCCCAGGTAAGAGTCAAAATAATGCCAAGGTCCATCAGCTACTAAACTCTATCCAGAACAGTGAAGAAAGATCGCTCGTTCGTTCTATTCTTCGCTTATGGGTCTCGATTCGCATGGAGTCAAGGTCAGAGCGGATCTGCGGTGACGAGACCCTGGGCATGAAACCCCAGGACTACGACCCTGAGTGTCACAATTATGGCCAGGTGCTTGTTCCACCCGTCATGAGCGCCCAGATCGAGCTAATCGCAACCGCGACCGTGCTGAATCCGATGAGAAAGAAAGCCCTAGGCTCCTTGCGTAAGCTTATAGAAAAGAGGCGGACGGCATCGTGGTTCACAAGTTATCTATGCATTTTCATCCTCCTGCACAGCTGCGCTCTTCTTACGGACTTCGAGAGGAGGCAGGCCAAGAAGTACGGTCTCAATGTAGGTAAAATACCCGAAAGTGCATGATTGTCCCCCCTCTTACCCCCCTTCACCCCCACTCCCACCGCCTCCCATAACGAGCATAAATCTTACACCTGACAGTCCCGGTACGTGTACGAGGGATTCGTAAAGGAACTCCATCACGGCTCAACTATTCTGCTGTCGTATTTCCACTATTGTCTCAAAGGCAGCTACCCCTTGCTCATGGACTGGAATTCCTCTCCGGACACCCCATTAGCTCAGTTGACTCCGGACCAGATCGAATTCATTCAGGAAAGCATAAAGCACGTCGCAAACAAAGGTCAGTTGAGCCCCTAGATTGTGTGTGTGTGTGTGTGTGCTCCTTCTTGGGGTGCTGCTGACCGATAGCAGAGGATCACTTCAAGAAAATCAGAGCAAATGGCGATTTTGAAGACCCTTATTTTTTCCTCTCTCAGTTATTCGATCGTAGCTGGTCACCAGAAGGTTTTGAATAGTCGCTTCAGATACTCTCGGCTATTTGATAATTGGCACATACGTGACGATGGTGATGATTGCGACGGAAAGACGCCGTCAATCCATCAACTAGATTAATGGCATATAAGGCACTCCGTGACAATGACGAAGCAGTTTGCTCGCGTACAGCATCTAGGTCGCAGGGCACGACCTAGGTAGATAGCGACTTCCGTGATACTATACTTCATTTACGTGCAGTCTACCTTTTAAGATTACATCTGTACTACCAGATGCAGTTGCGTAGCTCGCTCCCCAGCCAGAAGCAGGCCCAGAGGAAAATGTTACACCCCAAAACTATCTATGATACACTCTAATTAATAAACTACGTATAAGCAAGTGAGTAAAATTTGAATGAGACCTAAGTCGCTATCTTTCATTCTATGTACGATGTAATGTATTACGTTCAAGCAATACGATCTATACGATTATTCGGATGACTACCCCCGGTTTTCCGCGCTGGCCATGAAGTCCTAGACTTGAGGTCGATGAGTTCCTGACCGTACACGTGACCGGCGGATTGCTTCGGCTTGCGTGGGGGTTTGGCGTGTCAGAGGTTGGGATCTTCGAATCAGGGCTGCCAACCGGTGAGCCGGCGACTCAGGCAGGTCAAGGAACAGCACGCCGATTGGCGGCGAAGACTTAATGCTTGTTATATAATCTGCGCAGGTGGCGCTTTCGAGCTTACCTCTAGCTCTTCCGTTTGACCGGGTCTCCGCGGATAGGTAGTCGATCACATCGTCAGCTTCATTCGACGATGGCCAACTAAGCATAACGTCGCTTATTTATAAGTAGTAGTATTGGTGACAACGTGGCAGGCAAAGCAGGCGTGATGTGAAGTCTTGAATATATGTACATAGGAACATGACAGACGTGCAGATATAAATATGACTAAACCCCAACCCAGATGCTATCAGTCGTAACACAAGAACCGTTCGCTTGCTAATCATACCGAAGTAACGTAGCACCACTCTCACCGGACAAACTCGTTATCTGTATCATACCAACATCGCCCTACATCTTGTAACTATTACCAAGCCATAAGTGCCCGTATCACCGTACCATGGGTAAGATGTCCTACATGGAGATTCCCCACCACGATCGAGAGGCAACGTCCCTTTACACGAACCTTATATCACTAAACGGTCAGTGCCGCAGCTGTGCCTTGTCTGACCATGCAGTGAGATATGGTTCGTTGACTCCGATCTGCTGACATGCTTGTCTCAGGCGACGGGTTGTGGATGGACATCAACGTCTCATTGGGTCAATCTTCAGCAACTAAGCCAGAAAGTTCGCTCAGCTCCTATACGGAGACGATGTCGAGCCGACTGCGGCGAGTGGAAAGCCAGGATCTGATAGGGATTGGGGCGCAATTTGATGTCCCGGGGGCAAAGAGAACAGAACGGAAGAAAGAAAGGTAGGTAGGACTAAATCGTATACCTCCATCGCCTCCTATCCTCGACTCAGCCGTTCATGTTCATGTTCCTGTTTCTGATTTCTTACTATCCTTAGGGAGACATGCGCTCGACAACATCGAAGTATAACCGTGGCTTATACACAATGTTCCAGTCCTCGTCCACCTCGCCACCGTCTTCATAGATGCGGCGATTACCGATCTCCAATGGTGGTGGCAGCGACCAGGCCATCTCGGCATTTTTCAGCCAGAGTCGGACCAGGTACCTGACATGCTGCTCCGAGTCCTCGAAGCCCTCGCGGGCGTGGAGGAGGCCGAGGTTATTAATGAAGGTCAGGTCGCCCAGCTCCATGCGTAGGGGACGCTGGTACCGCTGCGCGGCGGCCTGCACGAAGTCCAGCGCTTCTCTCTGAATCGGCGTGAGATGCGGCATATTGTCGGACCGAGCATAGCCCTTTACTCCTGTCAATGGGTCGCGGAAGAAGTTCATCATGATTCGCCCATCATGGTAGTATAATAAGGGGCGGAAGTCGGGAGGCGTGAGTATGCCACGACTATGTAAAATTCACCAGTTAGTACGTGTAATAAAAGCAAAACTTGATAAGCTGAGATGCTAAATATAAATTGGCTTTCTTACGTGTCAAAGGGCCAGTTTGGCGCGGCCAGCACTGGGATCAGGTCGGGGCGCTCTGCAAGGAGTGTGTGGTAAACTTGCAGAGTCGAGGAGACGATGTGGTTACCTCCTTCAGCGGCGAGGCTCCGAGTCTGCATGGCCAGGATATCGCAAAAGGGGTCTGTATGGAACGCCTGTGATGTCATTCAGTGCAGGTTCTTGACTGCCACAGCCTCCATAGCTATCGTACCGAAGGAAGATTGCTGTCCCGAATGGGCCTGGATCGTTGATTGTGTACCATGAATTTGGCTTCTCGGATGTGGGCTGAAGAAGAGTCAGCTTTACAATCAACATTGAATCATAAGCCTGAAGTCAAACCGAATATGTGCCCAGCATCGTCCTGCTTTCCGCGCTGTTCGCCGACATAGCTGGACACGCCTAGGAAGATGAGCATGTTGTCCTCCCGAGAGTACCGGGTCGGGTCGAGTCCACGCAGGGCAAAGAAGCCAAGACCAAAGTGCAGGTCATGCGCCAGAGAAAAGAGCACTTTTGAGAGATTTGGCAGGGGAAATTTGACGTGGTTCACTTCTTCGCCATCCAGACCCAGGTCTAAACGCCTTGTCAGCCGCGAAAAGCGAGGCCCGTGCGGATGAACTCATCTTTAAAGTGGCTGAGCGCCGCTTCGATCTCGAGTATTTCAATTTCACTGAGTGTGTACGTATAAATTTCATCTGTCATGGCCGACCCGTCCCACGCTGCTCTTGACTCGACAATGCCAGGCCATCCTGACATTGGAGACAAAGACCCGTTGACTCCTGAGAAGCTCCCAGTTGTACTCTGCTTTCCTGACATCGAGTCTCTCTTCAGACCTTCCTCCAAGTCTCGCAACCCTTCCCCGGTATCACCGATAGGAGACACGTCATCAAAAATAGGCATCGTCTCCTATGTTTCTATTATCACAAGAATTCGATTGAGGTGAGTAGGAGTCTAGTGTGGATGTCTGCTCATCCCCAGATCCCCAGAACTGATGTGTCTGTATCGTGGACCGAGAGTTGGTACCCGGCCTGCAGGCTCCCAGACTTATCATCAAAAGACACACTATACCTTCGACAATCTCGACAAGGTGGGCAAGGTCTGGGACCCCCATCCCACAGGGAGAGCGGGGTAAAATGAGGCTCTGCTGCCCCCAATATCCTCTTCCCCACCCACATAACGCGTTCATCAATCCCTCAAGCATGTTGTTCCTTCGAGGGTTCATGGGATAGCTTGGCTCATTCCATCATTGGTGGAATCGTGGTGCAGAGTCAGCACTTGAGAAACCAGCAGAACCCGACTGCTCTCATTGGTATCACAGCCATGGTGATGGTGGTGATGAAGATCTCATGACCTCGCTAGAGTGGCTCGATGATTTACCAATGGCATACTATATTAGTGTCTGCCCCACGTATTGATTGGAATATAAAGGCTATACTCCTCACTACTCCATTTGATATACTCCATCTTCAACCTTTGGAGTGTCGTGGGGGCCCATGAGTCGGTACTTGGGATCAAGAGCCGGTAGTCGAATCGGTAGTTTCGCCGCCCAAGCGACGGCCCGGCCCTACACTCAGATCCATTCTACATATGCAGACCACGGTTAGTGGTTATACCATGTGGGAGAGCGATATAGGTACTCGATCGGTCAATGGCATTAGGGGTTAAGAAGTTTCAAAACATAGACGAGAGAAGCCTACGACGAAGTTATGCAATACGATATACCACAGGGCGTTCTAGTATTACATATCAAGACTGATCAACATGGAGCCATCTTCTGAGATGTTCGAAACAATTATGTACCCGACAGCCGCGTTTTATCCGCCACCCCCTAGGGTAGATGATGTCTCCTCAGACTTCGACAATTCCTCATTGAATCCCCGAAATCGTCTGAACTCTCTAGCGCTTCCAAAGGACCTCCAATGGAGGATAGATGATGGGGATGTCGACGGTGTTCGGTTCTTCGCCGTTCCCTTATTTGCCATTGGAAAACCTCCCTTGAGAATTGATATTTACATCCCGGGCCAAAGCCTTCACCCTGCCGCTCTTAAGCAGACTTTGGATTCTCATAAAACGCTCACGACGTCTGGGTCCCAACTCACGAAACTAGGCATTTGTCGACTAATCTTGCGGAGATTACATACTTGGTCAGCATCCTACGATGATTTCGAGTCCGTTTATTGGAGCCTGCCCTTTGGATCTCGTATCATATTTGGTGACATCCGTGCAAATACCAGTTCAATCCCCATCATAATCGAGCCATACTATGAGGTTGAGAGACAATGGCTTTCAATGAACCAACTTCGAGACTTGTGGCAACTATCCGAAGCCCAGTGGCCCCCGGTGCTAGACCATGGCGAGCTTCAACTGCAGAGACAGATACACGAGGCCATTTCTATTGTTAAAATCTCCTCCTGCCCTCAATCTGAAACATTCGTGTTTAAATCCGTTAGCACTGACGTGAAATACCTTTACCACGAGCTCAAAGTGTTGCTCACCTTAGAGCCTCATCGACACATCGTACAACGGCCATTATATGTAGTCACCAAAAGATGCGCCTTTGGAGGGAAAATAGGGGTTTGCGGATTCGTGCTCAAGTACTACCCCCTCGGATCTTTACGGAACGCCTTGGAAGACGAGCGAGCTTCTGAGATACTGCAATTTCGCGACAAGATCCGACTCGCAAGACAAATTCTAGCAGCGCTCATCCATATACAAAAGTCCTCGTTAAGATTCTATACCGGTATCAAGCCGAACAATATTGTTCTTTCGCAGTGTCAAGGTGTAACAGAAGCAGTCTTAATAGACTTCGAACAGCGCAGCGCGTGGTGTTCTTGGTCACCGCCAGAGGTCTACTACGTCGAATTCTTGGAAATATTGGCTAGTTCCAAGAGGATCGAAGAAAACACAAGAAGAAAGTATTCGAAGATATTAGAACAGTTCATCCCTGGGTCGTCTCCCCATAGAAGAAAAGCTCGTTACACGGAGTCGGGTCAAGGATACGCGCGGGTATGGCAAGCTATGAGTCCCCGGCATCAGGAGTCCGCACAAGTATACATGTTTGGGAAGCTCTTGTGGTGCCTCTTCGAAAACGTTGGGTTTCCTTCCAACTACATCACGGTGGAAACTTTTCGCGAGAAAATGTCGGATCACCCCTTTCCAGAGTTTCGAAGATGCCCGCCGCAGCTCCGAGACTGCATCACCCGATGCACTGCGGGGGCTCCCGAGCGGAAGGGGCGCCAACCGTACGTAGTACGAGTAGGGGATATGCTCTATCGGAGGATAGCAGGAAGCTCAGCTGCAGATATGAGCTGCAGCTCGGAAGAGGTACAGGCGGCAGCTCGCGTTTGGTGGGCGGACGAAATACTAGAAGCAGAGCGATACATAGCAGCTTGTACGAGACGAGAGGAGGAAGGGCCGGAGCTAGGAGCTGCTGAAATAATCAGATATATCGACGAAAGACCAACTTTCCACGAGCTAGATACGTTGTTGTCCGACATAGAAGCAAATACTTGATAATACTTAGCCACCAGACGTTAATTAGAGACGGCGCCGTGCCGCCTCACTGAGTTCTCGGCGAAGCAGTACGAGAGCTACAAACCTGTGGTGCTCGATGTTGACGCCGACGGCATGCCCGCAGGCACCGCAGGCACCGCAGGCACGACATTTGAGGGACACGCCCGAGCTAGTAGGCGACTCGTTCATCTAGCCCGTGAAGGGGAGAACCGGCCGATCGCTCCGTGAGCATTACTTGGGACAAGCATATGGATGGGATCGCTCCTAATGACTTACTAAATCTCTAATATGTGGTCTGAGAGAAGGCAATTCATCAGAAATAAAACACAGGGCAGGGTTTAAGTCTTCGGGTGCGGATTGCTCGATTTATTGCCATGATGGTTCAAGCCGTGTATCACGAGGCAAGTAGCACGTATCTAGTAGATATTCGAGTTGTGATAATGTAACTTAGGAAAATTCCGACACAAATTAGGAAGCCTTTCCTTTAGTGATCTACGTATATGTCATGCGGATCTCAAATCTTTTCTCCTTTATTAACGTATTACCGTAGATAATCACACGCACTCTAAGGTAGTATTACGGGGCAGCCTTACGATCAGTAAAACTTCTGAGCTGCTGTTGATCGAGTTCGCTAAGACAAAAGCTGTAGCTCTTTGGGTTCTGCAGAGAGCCGTTGGGTATTACGAGAGTTACACGTGGGTCTTCTCAACTAGTAGTGCCAGCGTGGTATGGAAAGATGCTTCACCCTTCGTACCTAACCGCTTGTACTAACTGACTCGTATGATCACTGTTTCCCCTCTTATATCGCCTTGTGTTCTTGCAGAAGGTGTATTCCCATGTTGATTCGGTGTATTAAACACCGCATTGCATGTGCAAGGCCCGTATACTACCTGTTATGGCCGAGCCGCTGCAGGCTTCTTATATTGCCAAGAGCACATAGCCACATGACGGATAAGAATACCTAGAGCTCTGGAAGATCTTCGTATGCAACTTGCGGAGCACGAGATCTACTGCTACTTGTGTCTATGATTCGAGAATATACTTAGCGGAGTTAGGATAGACCAGTCCTCAAGTTTGCTAGTTATCATTTAGACTAGTTGCTAGTGTGCTGCACTACAACGGCTTTGTTCCATCTACAGGTAGATTGGCGAGGGATTGCTATGCTATAAAATGATGGCGTCGATTCGGAATCGAGATTTGGTACCGACATCGCACCTATTGCACTAGTTAGTCCTGGAATATATTAGCTGTGGGCTTGAGTGTGAAGTATACCAATAGCGATCAAAAATCATACGCATAGTATTTGACAGCTCACATAACATGGACCCGGGTACGGAGAATGGGGGTTGATACTCGACACACAGCGAAGAATGGGTTACAGCGTAAAGGCCGATGACCTGTCAGGACCTGTCACCCTCCTCCAGCTTTGTTCCGGAAGTAAGCACCGCGATATGGCGGCCCAGAATATGGACTCCGCTGGGCGTTACTCTTGGCAAATGCCTATCGAACACTTTGTAAGCAAGAGTGTATTTCATCATTTACATACCTAGCCTACAGCAGCACTAACAAGGCCTATGCCACCGCCATGCATTCCAAAAACGGAAAAGAGCTGAAGAACTTTTACCCAGTGTTGGTTACATTACTACGTATGGGATGCGGAGTAATCTCGGTTCGATAACGAATGCTGGATTTCTTCATCGTCTATGCCGCCAAACGGCGTCCCGAAAACTTCATTGATCGTCGTCGATCAATGATCGACGCAGAGATAGGTACCCACCTAGTGTAAGATTCGTCTCGGGTTCTGCCCGGAACTTTTCCACGGAATCACATCAGTTGTTCCTGTCCTAACTATATCTGTATAAAGGCTAAGTCAAGTGTTATACATAACTCCACTAGATAATAGTTACCTGCAGGTACACTTAGTCAGAACCTTCTTGGGAAAAGAACAAGATGTCTTCAACGCTTAAACGTTATTGATACTGGGGATAATTCCACGTGTCTAGAAAGTTTCGAGCTCTGTGTTGTTTAATCGCCGTCGTGACTTATATAGCCTACGATTTACCTCTATATGGATTTCTTTAGACAACAAGCGACTGAAAGTAGTTATGATTTTCCAAAATACTTGTGGTTATCTTTAGTTTTCTAAACCCCGAGAGACGTTCCCTAGGTCGCCGACCTGCATGACAATTAGCTACACCACAGTATGCAAATAGGTATATATACTGGGTATAGGTATTGGCCAAGTTAGTAACCTGTAGTCCACCCAAACTGGCTATGCAGCAATTCTACAAGCCGAGTCTTGCCATTATTTATGTACAATGGAAGTTTGATGGACCATACCTATCAACGATCGCATGTAGAAACGCGTGTTTACAAGAACTAGTTGCATATGTCCCATTTCACGGCACCGTTGCTGGCGTACTGGTGCAGATATTTTACAGTACGTTAATTTAAAAAGTACTGTATATAGAACTGTCTTAGTGCGGACTCTAGAGGTATTTGAGGCCGAAATAAAAACTAAGGCCACCATCTTACTATCATGATAGGAAGCACAGGTAAATTATAAGAAGAGAAAAACACGGCGAGCATAATACAATTTTCTACTCACGTTGCCCTTCCTCTGTTTTTTTTCCGCTCTGTTCTTGTCTGGAAGCCTAGTTCTCCTTCTGATGGGGGATTATACATAGTAGGAATGGCTGATCGGAGGCTGGTCTAGGTTCGCAACTAAATCTAAACGGGACGTCCCGTATGAGACTATTGATTGGTTCATGTCTAGCAGGCATGGCATATCCAACGGCACCCCGGTTGTCCAGTCCCGGCAATTCGAACTCCCTACGCGCTAGTGTGGAATATACCCAGTGTAGCGTGGTAGAGATGGCTCCAATGATTGCCGACGCATCGACGGGTAACCTATGAGAGCTGAGAGTATGCTGTACACCCCAGACACACCCCTTTCGGGGACCCTCGTCCTCCGTTTCGGGCAGCTCTCTAGGTGTGGCGTTGAGCTGAACAAACGGCTAGGCCTGAAATGCTACACGCCGTGCATGCGTAGCGTAATGACACCTGCAGCAGCAGCAGCTTAGGAAGAGCTCTGGGAAGACAGCATGCCATGGGCTATGTATGGGTTATGGCTGTCATTGGGGGAGAGGCCAGATTCGAGTTGGAGACCAGGGAGATAGCAGCCGCTATACCGATACGCATACAGTCTGTAACAGTACAGTACTGTCTTCTGCGAAAAAGAAAAACACGACGCAGCCCTCGTGCGCGTGCGCTGCGACATGGCTCACGCTCTACTCTCTAGATCCTATAGCCTCTTATATCTAGGCTAGGCAGGATTACCTACCTCTCTCCATAGTTAGATGCGACCGCCCGCGACAATATGGCCTCGTTCGTACAAGCCGCCGTCCGGCTTGTGTTACACCGGAAGCCGGGCGAGGGCCAGATGGACGAGGAGCACGCACGGAGTCTGGCCGGCGGACCGCAAGGTGAGCCTGTCTTGATACCCTCTTCGCAGCAGGCGCCCGGCATAAATGGTGCAAATGGCGGTGCCAACCCAATCATAGCCGGAGCTGGAGCCGACCGTCACCACCGCCCCGTCTACATCAAACCCGAGGAAGACCCTCTCACCTTCTTCCGCCTGATGCTGGGCATCCAGACGACGCCCTACCTCGGCTTCACATTATCGGGTCCGCTGGGGACACGTCCCGCAGCCAACATCGGCCTGTACGCGCGCGTCGTGCAGTCCGAGCAGAAGGCCAAGGACAGCTTCAAAGTGTTCTCCGTCGTCATCAACGGGTGCTATTTCCTGCAGATCGTGATCGCCGCCGCGCTGACGGCGCTAGGTGCCGCGCGCGCGAGCTCCGGCGCCGTCACGGCCTTCGGGGCGCTGAACACCGTCATCGCGGGCTTTCTTACGTTCCTCAAGGGCTCCGGCCTGCCGGGGCGCCTGAAATACTACGGCAACGAGTGGAAGAAGATCCGCGAGTTCATCGAGCAGCGCGAGCGCGACTTCATGCGCTCAGGGCACGACCTCGACGTCTACGAGGTCGTCGAGACCATAGAGAAGATGTACAACAACCTCAAGGCCGACATCGAGCTCAACACGCCCGACAGCTACACGTCCGTCACGAACCAGCGGCGGGTCGGCGACAGCAAGGACAACAAGATCGGGGGCATCGACATGTCGAAGCTCGAGACGCTCGCCACGAAGTTAAAGGGCTTTGAAAATGGCGGCAAGCTGGACGCGCTGACCTCGGGCATCGCCAGGAAGGCTGAGGGCGTTGAGAAGAGCATACACGAGCACAGCCGACAGATGGAGGACGAGGTCGAGCACCTCAAGCAGGACGTCGTGCGGGACGTCCAGAAGCACGAGGCCCGCGCCCGCACCGCTGTCGCCGAAGGGAAGCAAGCCGCCAGGGACGGCGTCGAAGACCAGAGGACGAGGCTCGAGAACGCCGCCAACGAGCAACATGCCCGAGCACTCACAACGATCGGTGACACAGGGCGGGCAGCGCAGGAAGGAATTGACAACACGACGAGCCACGTAACCGGGTCGATTTCGAGCCTCGTGCGGGAAATAAGCGATATACATCGGACGGCCATCTCAGAGGGCCGAACGGCCGCAGCGCAGCAGATCCGGAGTCTAGCGCAGAGATTAGCGCATCACGACGAGAAGCACGAAGAGCGGAAACCCGAGGCCGAAGGGTCGGAAAAACAATAATCTTGACGCAATGTGGTTTTGAGCTACAGGAGCACGTGGATACAATAGGCTGACGAGTACATATAGTACCTAGAGTTAATGTTAATAGCACCACGATCACCCACTACAATCAATGCCTATAAATGGTTCCTAGCATATCCGCGTAGGCAGCTACCTTCAATGAGATTAGAAGATGTTTATAAGATTCTTAGTATGTAGTAACGGTTATAATGCTGGGAACAGCTAGTAGGCTGTGCCCGTCGCCATCCCCAATGTACTCAAGGGCGGTAGAAAACCAGATACAACCTTCGGATGACTAGAAAGCATAGAAAGCTGGCGCGAATGGTTAAAACCACTGGCGGGACGCCCGAAAGCAGTTGTTATTAAATGTCCATCTTTTCTTCATCAACTTAGCCCGGTTGTATTTCGCAGCCAATACAAGGTGGCTTCATTAGCTAAGGTCTCTGGAAAATATCTCGAATAGATGGCAGCCGAGATGCGATAATAGCTAGTGTAAGCCCTTCATTTCCGATTCGAGTAATGTTTTACTCTATTCTCGCTGAATATTTCCCCCCAAGGAGCAAGTACTACTAATGGAAGCCGTTCCTCGACTGAGCAAATGAGCAGTAATTGCTGATAATCCGAGTCACATCGCGGACGCAATTTCGACACCCTTGCCCTTCAGTGTGGCCTGTAGGCCGATGATTATCTGATCGTTTTCCGCATCTCCATTGCCAATGTTTTCCTTTTGTTCGGTAAGGAGTTTCTGCAATCGTAATTCAACAGCTCGCCCATCGGCTAGACTCATATCAAGCCCATCAACAACAGTGCCATAAATGACGTACTCGTCATACTTTCTAACCAGTTTCACCATTCTCTCTAAATGCGAGCTGTTAATATTAGCTGTCCAAGAAAGACTGCCAGTGCAATATTCAGGAG
Source organism: Xylaria sp. Z21 (assembly GCA_037356095.1). NCBI lineage: Eukaryota > Fungi > Ascomycota > Sordariomycetes > Xylariales > Xylariaceae > Xylaria > Xylaria sp. Z21. The sequence goes on along the minus strand of JBAWJX010000024.1, from coordinate 242,346 downwards.
GGGTGTTTTCTAGTGGCATAAGAGAGCTTTTCAGGCGCCTAATAGACTTCAATTTTGCGCCACTTTCCTCCGCAGCCATTGACTTCTGCCTGCGCAAAAGATAGGCTCTTGGGTCTCCTATAGGCAAGGTTGTTGCAATAGGCTCTCGATCTTCTTTTTGAGTTTCACTGAACGAATTGGTGTTCACTATGCTGAAGGGCTGTCTTTGACGCCGTTGAGATCCACCGTCGTATTCTTCTCTTCCTAATTCGTGGTCGCCCATTCTCGATAGTTGATATTGAAGATTCTGCTTGGCTTTTGAAAACACATCCCGTATATTCGAGTGGTTGTCGGCTTCAAGCCTCGTGGGTGGCTTGTTCGATCGGCCTTGTATATGGGGAACATCTCCCTGCGCTCCAGCTCGACGTCGGCTTGCTTGAGGGCCAGTAAATGAGATTTGAGTCTGTCTAAAACCATCTGTACCTTGGGAGGGTGTCGGATCATTCTGCAAAGCATCTGTGTGATTGTATCTCTTGACTAGGGAAGGTGGAGTCCAGGGTAGCTGCTCACGATGTTGGCGACGAATAGCTTTGCGGGAAGGATCAATAGGGGCGACTGGAATTCTCCGTGGACTACTGTTTGGGGGAGTCGCCATTGGATTTCGATAAGGGCCGCCGGGAACCGTGGGTAGCTGAGAGTAATGAAGTTTTGTACGCTTTGCATCATTGCGTCTTATAGGAGCGTCAAGATCTCCAGGTGGTGCCATAACGTGACGGAGAATAGGGGGTTCAGGCGTCAGAGGAGATATTGGGGAGTAGTTAGCGGTCACGCCCAAATTTGACACTGGTATTTCACCTAGACCAGTTATCTGTACAAATTCACTGGAATTTGGTTGGTAACTTGTATTAGGCCCCCTGTCTGTTGTCGCCGCCATTTCTTGAGGTTTCTGGGGCGGCTGCGCTGCCTCGCCCTGTCGCCGACCATTTCGTTCACGGCGCCCATTGAAATCAACGGACATATCAACTTTCCATCGGTTTGGTGATGATGGAGCTCTACCCTGTTGACCAGTAGAATCCTCAGGCTGCGGAGGGTTCAAGGAGACCTCCGCATTTATAGGCTTGAATGTAATTAAAGTCTCTGTATCTTGTGGTCCTCTGTGTATAGATGTCTTGGAATCGTGGCATGACACTTCAGGGGATATTTTAGGCGAGTCCTGAGAAGGTGTATGAGTAGGGACTGGAATGCTGGGCCTAATCCGCAACTCAAGGGGGCCATGAAGCTTTCCTTGACGCAACGAACCGATTTTTAGCGTACCGTTCACCTCAGAGCTCGGCGCGCTTAATGTATCCTGGTGGCCCACAACAATTGGCCTATATACTTCACTGCATAGGCTCCTAAATGCATCTACAATAACTTCCTCATCGTGGAATAGGACGCTGTCTTTAGATGGTTCGATGTTGGCGTCGTAAGTCCCAGGGGGACAGCATATATCGAGCCGAATGAAACATTCGTTGATATTCTTTGCTGGTGTAGACATTTTCAGATGTTCCAGATAGATTTTCAAAAGCCGTTTAGCGGCGCCTCGCCCAACATTCATAGGACGGCCGTCCACCGAGAAATAGTGGCCTCTTGGTACCTTCCGAAGATCCGTATCTGGATTGACAAGGAGTGCGTCGAGCACAAAGCTATTAGTTGCAAGTCCTAGGAGACTCTGAGTTGACGAATACTTATTTGAACCTGAGTGGCTAGCCTGGGATATTCTCATGAGGCATTTTGACGCCGCCTCAGCCCCGAATAATTGCAATGCTGCTTCAATAGCGGTTGCGTTGCGTTTCGGGGAATATGACCACATCTTGGCTGATGTCTGTAGAACTTTGAACTGTAGCTTCAGTTGCGGCCGTGCCATAGCGTAAGATCGAAGGAGATCTTGAATCTTGTCGAGGGTTTTCTTTGCTTCTTTGGCCGCCATTTGTTCACGCACGGGTTGACGGCAGAACAAGTTAGTTACAGTAACGGTTGTTCCTACAGGAGCAGAGGTTGACATTTGTGTTAGTATACCGCCATCATTAGGTATTAGCTGAAGAACAGCAGCGACAGGCTCCGTAGAGATCTTAGTGGTGATAGTGACATCGGCCATCGAGTTCACGCTTGCGAGCGCCTCACCACGAAAGCCGAGGGTCTTCCCAACAATGCCTCCAAGCTCCTCCATGTTCCTGAGCTTACTAGTATGGGCGCGTCTGCCGAGTGCGTCATAATCATCGGGATGGATACCAACGCCATCGTCTCGAACCTCGATCTTGGAGATAGTGTTGGGAGAGACAAGTATTTCGACTGAGGTAGCCTTAGCGTCAATTGCATTGTCTAATAATTCCTTTACGAGTTGAACGGGTGTCACAACTACCATATGGGAACTGAGCAGTCTAGTTGCAGAATCAGGCAAACGAGAGATGGAAGAAGACATGATTATGGGCCAACTTGGAATCTTTCGTGAGTTATCTCAAGGTCTAAATAAGAGAGCGAGTAGAGTCTACCAACACAGCGGAAGTAACTAGGAACAGGCGCCCGAGATGAGAGAGATAGAAATGAATTGTAATTATTGACTTGAATATGTAGTATGGTTCACCGAGAAGGATAGCTCACGGTAAACTTGCCATGATAGACTCATGGGAAGGTACCTAAGGTATCGAAAGCGAAGAGTGGCAGCTTCGCCTCGCAATAGGCGGCAGGAGCTAGAATCTTGTGTTCCTACCTGGGAAGCTTCGGATGAAATTCAAGTGCTTGTGCAACACGTAGGTACCTACCTACCAACCTTACTTAGATACATGTATTCATACCTACCTAGGTATAATTGGCTGCTGGTTCCACGAGGCCACCGCCGTAACTGCTCGATCTCGTTCGACTTAAAGTTCAATCAGTTCGCATCAGTTGGGAGACAGCAGATGGTGTAACTTTGCTAGCAAGCTAGACTCCAGACAAACCCCTGTTCCCAATGCGTCATGCCCCGCATTTTGTGTGCTGCCATCTGCCATCTCAACTAGGTAACTTACTCATCAGCTCATCAGCTCAAACAGTCAGCTCGTCGCCTCAAGTCAGAACTTGGAGCTATTTACTTTCATCAACATTCATCGCCATTATTAGGATCATCCGTCAACAAATTGGTTTGGCTAACTGCGGTTTGGAAATTGATCAATTAGCTAACTACCAGGTATACTCTTCTCTATCTTCAATTAGCAATCCCTAGGTACTTTCTAGCCTACACTAGTTTTCCGCGTTCGTCACCCCACCATCACCCCTCCACCAAACGTTCCGTCCTTCGTCACAATCGAGAAGACGTTGCTCTGAAAACCTTCAGCACAAGCGTCGATAGCTACTAAGACACGCATCCAAATAAATACAGAAAGCAGCAATATGGCTTCCACCTCACTCAAAGGCCCCAAACCCGAAGAACACGATGGCAGCAGCCTGCGCATCGGCATCGTGCACGCGCGATGGAATGAGACAATCATCGCCCCACTGGTCGAGGGCACGAAGGCGCAGCTGACCAAGTGCGGCGTGAAAGCCTCGAATATCGAGATACAGTCCGTTCCCGGGTCCTGGGAGCTGCCCATTGCCGTTCAGCGGTAAGTTCCCCTCCAAGCCCCTCCCAATCGCCCCTCTTCTAAACGCCTAAGGTCCTAATTCCTATCCTCCTCTAGCATGTACGTAGCATCACAGATCCAGCAAGCCTCGACCGCCGCGCCCAGCGCCGGCGACCTCCTCGGCTCCTCCACGACGGACCTCACCTCTCTCGGGGCCAACGAATCCTCCGCGCGGCCCTTCGACGCCATAATCGCCATCGGCGTGTTGATCAAGGGCGAGACTATGCATTTCGAATACATCGCGGACGCCGTTTCGCAGGGCCTGATGCGCGTGGGTCTGGACCTCGGCATCCCCGTCATCTTCGGCGTCCTGACCGTACTCAATGACGAGCAGGCCAAGGCGCGCGCCGGGCTGACGAGTGGAAGCCACAACCATGGCGAGGATTGGGGCCTTGCCGCTGTCGAACTAGGCGTCAAGCGTGCGGCTTGGGCGCAGGGAACTATAGGGTGAAAGGTCGAACGAGAGAGACCGTAGTTGGCGGGTCCAATAACTGACGTAATTAGGATAAAATAGAAGTACCTGATGTCGCAACTGAATATGAGATAGATGCATCATGCGTTGGCTATAATAATGCTAAGAGTAAAAAGCTTTCGGATCACCAAGGCAAGATTTCACTACTGCGTGGACTATCAAACACAATTAGTTGTCTACGTAAATCGTGTATACTTCTTTTTCTTTTTGCAATATCTTGCAGAGGTATATTAGATTAAATGTAGAGGTATGTAGGCCAGTCTATCATGATCCGTCTGTCTCACCAATAAGACACACCCTTTTGACTTCCTGAAAGATCAAGAAGTTGTATTAACTCTCGTCTCTTTCACGCGTGCCGAATTCCGCCTATGCCATGCAGGTTATGTATGCATAGGGACATTGCCGTTAGCCCAAATGTAGCACCATGAAATCCACACATATACAAGAGTCTATCGAAATCTCCTATACCCAAGCTCCAACGGCAATAGTAGAAAAATCAAGCAGGCTATCGCTACATGTGATCGACGCCATGATTATGCGGCGGGTCGTGGTAAGATGCTCCTATCTTTTTTTCTAACCGGACTAGCATGTTGCTGATGGTGAATTGCAAAAATGAAAGCGCGTATCGTTTAGTTGATGAAAGCCCCGATATCAGAGCCTAGGCTCTTCTTGGTACGCCAGAGGCCTTTCTTTGCCTCTCTCTTCGCCTTCATGGCCGCCCAGCCCTCATCGTCATCTTCATCGTCGTCGTCCTTCGTAACCGGGGAAATCTTAGTTTCAGCCTGGAGCTTGGAGTGAACGGCTGGGATAGCAGCGCTCATAGTAGACGTTCGCCCAGGCTTCTCAAACCCGACACTGGATACGGGACGGTAGCGACCGGGCAATCCAATGTTGCTTCGCTCTGAGGGTGCGATAGAGGGAGCGTAGCCTCCACCTTGAACCTGGATCGAGGGGAGATAATTGGGCTGTGGAGGTTGCTGGATCCACGAGGCGGAGCTTGGTTGGACCATACTCATGGTTCGCGTCTGAGGTATTCCTGGTGGCGCGTTAAGATTTAGCCCTGGTCCCATACCGCCACTCATAGGCGCATCAATGAAGGAAGCGCGTGACATATCACTGCCAATCATCGAATTGCGTGCCATGTCTCCTCCCATAAATGAGTTCCGCGACACATCTCCAAACTGACCGACCGACTGCGACGGCATATGTCCCATTAGGTGGGGCGGTGGCGCTTGGTTATGCGAGGCATTCTGTGAAGCCATCATCTGCATGAATTGCATCTGCATTTGCATGAATTGGGTCATCTGCTGGTTCATCTGAATCTGCGCTTGATCGCCGGGTGTGAGCATTGGTGCTTGCATTGGTTGCATGCCCATGGGATACATCATTTGCGGCGGGATTCCGTTTATGGGATCAAATCCTGGAGTCGATTGTAACTGAGGCATACTATTTTTGGCGTTATCAATGGCGGGACTACCTCGTCTTAGGGCCCTAGCTCTTTCTTCGTTGGCAATCACACCTACTAGACCTCCAGTTGGAAGTGGTCTTGACGGAGCTGGAGCACCGCCTGCAAAAGCAATAGATTCCCGAGGGGGTTGGTTAATGAGTCCAGCTCCCAGATATGGATCCTGTGGCAATTTTCGAGCGAATGGCGGGAGTCGACCGCCTGCTGCACCTGTTGAAGCGCCATCGCCAGCAGTGGCAGAGGCTTGCATTGCGCCTCTTAGATTTGGCTGTGAGCCCATAGTGCTAAGGCGTGTCGGCGGTCGGTTCTTCCCAGGAAAACCGTGTGCCGCGAGGATAGCTAGAGGTACTTCCTCGTCTTCGTCAGAGCCGTCCGAAGGTGGAGAGGGCGTGTTGCCATTATTCACGGCGTGAGTTAGCGGGAGGTTTGGGGTGCTTAAAGACGTAGACATGGTGGGCCGTGGAGTAGGATTTGAAGATTCGCCCGTGACCTTCATCATTTGTTGCCGGTAGACCGACAAATGAGCCTCTTGCTTCCGTCTTTGCTTTTGAATCTGTTTTGACCTTTCGAGCTCGTCATCTTCATCATCTTCGTAGTTGATCTCTTCATCCTCCTTGTCCGAATCTCCGGAGTCTAGGTAACCTTGCCTCTCCTCCTTGGCTTTATTTTCACGGTATTTCTCGAATTCTTGAGGAGTCATGACCTTGTTGCTGTGGTTCTGAGGCGACGTGTTCGAGCGGCCGCCAATGCGTCCTGCAATCCGTGGAGGGCGACCGAACGATTTGTCGAAAATGTTCCCGTCATCTTGGCTTGAATCGTATAGAGTTTTAGAGTACGATCCTGTTGTGCCCCCGCGCGAGGTCGACTGACTGGGTGGTGCACGATTGCCTGAATTGCTCGATAGAAATTTAGACGCCGCTGACAAATCACTCAACAAGGTTGTATCTTCAGAATCCTCCTCTGATTCACGGCGATCGGGAGATTTATCCCTGGGCTTTGGAACGGCTGCGGCTTCGGCTGGAGGTGGGGGTGCAGGCCCACCAGTGTTGACAGGGGATGAATACATCCGACTAGATCCAAGTAACCCTTCGTTCGATCTCTGGCTGTTCCACGACTTGGGGGGAGGTTCTATTGGGGCGGAATGATCTAGATGAAGGGGTGATGGTTGGTTGGGCCTGCTAGTTGCTCCCTCGCGTTCTTTTAGAGTTAAAACGCTAGATCGCTTGTCGAATTTAGTTAGCATACCGCTACTCCACTCACCGCCAAGATCGAGCTTGAAATCTGTGTCCTCAAGTTTCGGCGGCGTTGCATTGGTCACTGTGGAAGCCGTCGTGGCTCGGGAGCGACCGCCAGGTGTGGCCGGAGTCTTGAATTCTGGCATAGGTGGAGCAGACTCTTCGGAAGGGATGGGTGGTAAGGCGTGTTTCTTGCTACCCCCGAACGAAAATGTCCTACCAGCTTGTTTGAGAAAGCCAGAGCTCTTGTGAACGGGAGGAACTGGGGGAATAGAATTATCGACTGGAGACAACGGCTTCCTGCTATTAGGATTCCGCCATTCTTCTTGCGGTGGAATGTATTCAGAGGAAGAGGGAGTCATTGATGCATTGCTATGACGAGAAGAATTGTCGGACCCTGTCTTGGTTGTGTTGGAGCTTCCACTGCCACTAGGAAAACGTTAGTAAAATTACCCAATACTAAAATCAGCCATAACTATTCTCAACTGAAACATGGCTCTCGTAAGATTGGGCGTTTGTCAGGCTGAGGATTGGCCCAGCAACGACTAGGATACGCCACAGGATCTTGAAATACAATGTGGACAAATGCCAGAGATGATTTCTGTAATGTAGATGTTGTATGTATACTTCGGGTTGGGGAGAGTAAGGGTGGCACATACCGACTGCTATGTAAACCTGCAAATAAATTGTCCTCTATCACTGAGTCGTGGGAATTCGTTTTGACTGCTCCGCCGACGGTCCTAGGCATGCCTAATCTTACTCCACCGTCGAAAGATTTGACATTGCCACTATTAGGTCTTTCGAGGACTCGAAACGAGGGCTCAGCTACCGGCCCATTTTGATCTTCGGCTGCGGTCGATTTCCGCCGGAAGTTGACTGGAAATCTAGGCATGTAGAACAGCTCAACTCGAACTGATTAGGATTACCACGAACCCATAAATACCGGGGAGGATTCGGCGTGGGTGATGATCGTCCGAAGGCTCGCTCGGGGGACCGACGTGGAGTGGACGAAGAATATGGACGTGGCGCCCGAAATGGTCTTGCTGTTCCGGGAAATCCTCGACTAAGGTCTCAGGAGTCTAGACACTATGCGGCAAACTGCATAGCGAAGGGTTAGCTGTGTTGCTCTCATGTAAGCGCCCGCGGGTCTAAAAGCTACTGTGCAAGATGCTAGACTATTTTTTAAAACAGCAGATGAGGCAACTATGATGTAAAGGAAGGGAGAAGACTATCCACATGCTCGAGGGCATATAGGCTGGCACAAGGAATGATACACATGGCCACGCCCGTGTCTCGTAGCACAGGTGACACAGACCACGGGGGGTTCAGTTCTGTACTCGGGAACTCGGCTCGGCACCACCATATATCCAAGACCGTCCAGGGTTCTGTACAGGTGAAAAAGTTTGTAGTCGACATATAAAAAGCTTTCAACTTACAGCTCTGGAACACGGGAAAGGGAGCGGGAACGGTTCGCTAAGGCGAATCGACTCGCTGTATGTGCGTATACAAGCGAAGATGATCTCAGTATTAAACAATGGCCGGGAAAGCACTGGGTGTCACAGCGCAGGGAGCTGTGTAGGAATGAGCTGGCCGGCACGTCGTGTGTGTCTGGTTGTATGAGGGCAACAAACAACGGCTCGAGAAGAAACAAGGTCGTTGTTCAATTAGGTACTAAAGTTCGAAGGTTTGACCAAGGTCGGCGAGACAGCTGATTTGAAGAATTCTGTAAAAGGGGCAGATCGTCGCACACTGGGGCTATATTGCAATAGAAGAAACGGAAAAAGTGATTATATGCTGTATTCTGGACAAACGAGGGCAAAGACAGACCAGGCCTGCAGCAGGTAAGCTAAAATCCAGGAACGCTTGGGACGTACTGAACAACGAGAGAATATGCGGTCGAGAAGATGCTGGAAGGATAGGAGAGGTTGGGAATGAAGGTGGAAGGTTTTGGGGTGGGAAATGGGCGCGTTAGCTATGGCTGCTAGAAGTGATCGAATGACTTAATGGCGGCTAGGCGAGGTACGGCGGTACCTACATTGTACCTAGCTAACACGAAGTTTATGCCATACCTGCCTGGGTACCTACCTACTAACTAAAGTACACGACCACCTACCTAACCTCTAGTAGGCGCCTACCTAATGTTAGTGCTTGTTTACAGTAGCGGGTAGTACGGTAGCGCGGTACAGTAGAACTGCAGTGCTGTGCCGTAGAAGAGGGCCCGGACAAAGCACGTTAAGGATCCTACTAGGTACCTAGGTTTGGGCATTATTTGAAGTCTCGGAACAGTAGGTAAGCTATAGCCAGGTGTACTTACATACAATATTTGTAAGTAGGTAATACCTAAAAGGCACAGGTTACCAATATTCCCATTACCTTCTTCCTCTATGTAACCCGCCTCTTTTTCCTTTTCGGTCCTGTTGTCTTCCTTTACGAATCAAAGTAAAGCATACCAGCACGCGCATTACCACCCATTCGCAAGCGCCAAGCTAGATGTCCATATTACCTTCATGCTTGTCCTCTTCTAAGAGGCTCTATTGTTTACTGCTAAGGCGCCGGGTTGATCAGAGCGCAAGGATAGATCTCCACGTCAAAACAGGGTTACGAGCCGATAGCACGCTTGCTTTATAGTCTAAGAAGCTAGGAAATCGACTCTTTTTCACTAGGTATTATTTTGCTTTCGACATCAGACTAGTTCTCACTACAGTTGGTTCTGCAGTCTCTCTTTCGATTCCCTTTCATCGCAGCATACTATCTAATACCTTTTGATACGCTACTGCTCATGATCCAACACGTCGTACTGTGTGTTTTGTCTTGCCGATTATGACACCATTCGCGGTTGGTTACTAGGACAGGGGAGGTTAGCCAGCATGCTGGATTCGGCGAAGCACTGCCCAGACTCTAGGGTCCTCGGGGGTACCAGGCAGTTTTAGGCCAGGACTTGATCGGTGGCGTGCCCACATACGGCGCTTCAATAATGTCTTACCGGCCAGGTAGTTATGGGTAGGTGTACTATAATAGTATACGATACTTCTTGGCTCTGTGGCTCTTGCCTTACCTTCTTGTACTAAGTCTGGCTTCGGCTTACCGGAGTCTTTTAGTCTAAATCTGTGTACCGACTTCGTCACAAAGAATTTGTGTCTTAAACAAGCAGCGCCCAGCTAGTGAACTAACTAGAGCTGCGTTTCACCGCGCTCGTTTAGTCTACCGTACTCGGTCGCAGTGTATGCGTAGAGGAAGCTCCCAACGCGTCTATGACAGACGTGACTTTTTTCCTTGAATTTTTTTCTCTCCTCTCAGGCTCAAGCCGTGACCGGTGTCACGCCTCACTAAGTATTGTTAAAATGGATCTCGCCCTGTCAGAAAAACAAGAAAGAGTTATCAGGATCTACAGGAACCACTCGCACGGCCCAGTATTCTTGCTGATTCACAAGCGTTTGGGATGGTCAAATGGCTCACTGTCTCTTCAGCACGTATCGGATTGTTCATGACAAAATGACAGATTTACAAACCACCGCGTATAACGTGATAAATCGCTAGGCTTGCGTAACGCTGCTGAGATAAAGAGAGAATAATTACCTATGGAGGATGGCCATAGATATAGACGGCACGGCCTGGAGTTTAAGGGTAGCTATTTCAAGAAAAAATCGTCTAATATAGATACCAGGTATGGACTATATGCTATTCTAGGTAGTCATTGCATGTGATTGGAGACGGACACGTACAATGACAGACTGTTCATAACTGCAGCATAAAGTGTTCGCTATCTGTTGCAGAATTGACAACGGTCTCGAGGGCTTGTATGCCTAACTACTATATGTCCCTTCTAGGATCCCTATAGTAACGAATGTTCCGGAATATGCTGTGTTCCTGACATGAGGCACCAATCAGACGATTGCCATCTGACTGCAGAGTTCGGCTGACGCAAAAGTCAAATATTAACACGTACACATGCACGCTCCCTCAATGATGGCCTATCTGTCGTTCCGGGGCTTTTTTTTTTTTTTTTTTTTTTTTTTTTCAAAAAAGGAAAGGCAAATATAAACAAAGACCCGTAATGCACTGCGTGTAGGTAAGGCCTGGTAGAGGTAAGAGAACCAACTATGAATCCATAATTTTCGAGTACTACCACACTCCACTACTAGTGTCCCCAGATCTGGATTTCGTATTCAAAATGCTTGGCAGCTGAAATCTAGTTTTTTTCTTTTTTAACCCAAGGCACGGATCTCCGTTCATATTATGTCCCCACTGAAAGTTTTAAGTAGTGGGTCTTAGCATTAGCCACCATCGGTATCCTTTGTAGACATAGGTGAGGAGTACCCACACAACCTGACCAGTACCCCCCCTTGATCAACCTACCACCACCCAAATCAGGTCAGTAAAGTGGATGCGATCAACGGCGCTAAAACGCTAGTACTGGTTAGATAATTTAAAAAATATAATAGCTATTTAATTATTAATCGATTATTATTCGATTATTATTTAATTATTTTTTATATAATTTATATAAAAGTTAAAAATAAAACAATAAATAATTATTAAAATATTATAAATATAATAATTATAATAAATAATAATAATATAATATAATAAAAATAAAAATAATAATTTTAAAAAATATTTTATAAAATAAATATTAATTAATTAATAATCAATTAATAATTAATTAATAATTAATTATTATTTAATTAAAAAATATTTTATAAAATATTTTTTAAAATTATTATTTTAATTATATAATATTATATTATTATTATTTAATTATTAATATTATAATTTAAATAATTAATAATTAATTTTTATATTATTATATAAATAATTATAAAAAATAATCGAATAATAATTGATTATTAATTAATTAGCTATAAATTTATCAAAATTCTAATTATACTAGCGCTGGTCGGGTGGGGCAGTGCCCTTGGTTTTTATTGGTTGTTTTAAGGGCCCAAGGTTATGTGGGGGGAGGGGGGTACTGGTCGGGTTGTCAGGCCCCTCATAGGTGAGCACCATTTTGAAATTCACGCCATGACAATCATCGTCTTATCCATGACATCAAATAACCGCCGGGCCAGAAGTCTACTATATCTAAGTAAACGTAAGAGCCCAATGAATAGCAAACCGTCCCGGTAGGCGGTCTCGTGTTCTGCACATAGGTAAGTACTATGTAGTTTTCCTTATCGACGGATCTGACAGCGATGGTCGTTTTGTCCAGCCCTGTTCAGGGGCATCATTTGCCTAGAGTCATCCGGGCTCTCCGGGTCGGCTCTAAGACGCGAATCCCGCATGGCAAAATTACCTACACTAGCGTAGTGTATGTAGAGATGGAATAATTCTCCGAATACTTACATACACCAGATCGACAGTTGGCCCGGCATAACTACGCAGTACCTGTCACGCCGTGGCTGCCTCCTCCCGCGTCCGCACCTAAGTAGGCATGCGGCTAACTATCGCCAACCAATAACGAGTAACTACCTCTCTCATACATAAAGTAGAAACGAGATGATAGTCGTTAGGACAAGCAATATACCCGCCGATCCCATGATCTCAACCCGGAATGTTGGCAGTATTGAGACCCCTTAAACCTGATCCATGTATAATAACACCCACATACAGCACGATCGATCGATACTATGTCGTACGGCATAGAAATCATAGCTACTTACACGTAGGAGAGACGTAGTAACAGCAATTTCACTTACGCGGCTTGATTCTTACATGCTTCCGATAAATCAATTCAATTTGGCCGGTGCCGATCTGCCCAATTACAGTAGTTATAATGTTGGCTGCATTGTGCTTTCGATTGCTTAGATGTGGGTGCCGTCGATGCTTCTTCCATGATTAATTACGTAGCACGACATCAGCTGGGCAGAGACCAGCTGGGTAGAGCCTCTGTCGGTGGAGTTTCAACTAGAACTTGGGGCGCTCAGTGTAAAGAATGTTAGAATTTATTAATACTCACTTCTACCGAAACGTCGTCCGTTTTACGTATAAATAGTATGCGCCGGAGTCCTTCTAAGATACCTAGGTACTGCCGTTTCCCACTCGTTATACAACTACTATAATGATACTACTAGGTGACTAGGATGTAATCGGTATCTAGGTAACACACACTGGACGAACCAATGCTTGGTAAAATTGATGTTGGACTATATGATACCTATAGTCGTACGAAATTCGGATTATAGGGAATTTAAGGATGCTGCGGGGTTTGCCGTTCTGTATCACAAATACCCCATACCCCTTGATTAGGGAGCTCTGAGCACTTGTCGCGGCGCGCGCGTTTATTTCCCCGCCATGAATTTTCAAGCTAAAACATTTCCCCTCCACACGTTCACAGCCGCTAGAAAATGGAACGTCTGCTTCTGTCTCCGGCTTTGCGACAGAACAGTTAGATACTACATATTCGCATGAAGAGAGACTAGCGACGAATTGTTTCACCGGACCACCGAGCCGCCTTCTAGCCAGTCGTGCCCCAGAATTTTTGCTCAGGTAGCTTCAGACAATGGCTGACTACAAGGCGAGAATCAGCTGTCTTGCCTCGGGCAATGGCAGCAACCTACAAGCAGTGCGCAACCCAGCGTTATTTTACCCCCTACCCGAGTAAGCGCTTGTTCTAATCCTCGATTATTATAGCTTATAGACGCCTGCGTCTCCGGCACCATCGCGGGTACGATCGTCAAAGTCACGGTCAACAGGAAAGATGCCTATGCGGTAAAGCGAGCGGAAAGCGCCCAACCCCCGATCCCTACCGATTACTTCAACCTCGTGAAGCACGGCTTTCTTGCGGCGGGCGAGAAAGACCCCGAGAAGGTCAAGGAGGCTCGTTTCAGCTACGACGCAGCTCTAGCCGAGAGAATATTAGCAGACAAACCGGACCTAATAGTGCTCGCTGGATGGATGCATGGTTAGTGAGATTGCGCTTGCCTTTCAATTGCCAGTAGCTGTGTCTGTATGATGTCATATGGACCTTGCGCAGCGAGGTCTTCAATTGAGGACTCCAGTCTCGGTGCTGGCACTGCTATTGCACTTGAAGGAGTCCGGGCTAACACCGAACGTCCTAGTTATGAGTACCGGTTTTCTTAATCCCGTTGCCACTGCCGGCGTGCCGATAATTAACCTTCACCCCGTACGTCTACCCTGTCAATCAGCTCGAGAATGACCATCTAGATGTTAGTAACGCTGACAGCGTTCATTTTAGGCATTGCCAGGTACGTTAGTGCTTAACCAGAGATATCTCTCATTGTCTGCTGATCTTCTACTTAGGCATGTACGATGGGGCGGGAGCGGTATGGTTCCAAAATTTCTTTCTTCACTTTCAAGTTATCTAGCTGGGAGCAAGAATCTACTTCTTTTGCTTCTTTTGGACACTGCGCAGAGATCCGCGCTTCGAGTACTCGCCACGGCCAGCTGACACCTTTGCTCTGACAGATTAAACGAGCATATGAGGATTTCAAAGCCGGAAAACTTAAGAATGGGATCACGGGAATCATGATCCACTACGTTGTCGAAGAGGTTGATCGCGGTGCTCCAGTCCTAACGCAGGAAATCCAAATTCAGGATGGGGAGAGTCTCGAGGACCTCGAGCAAAGAATACATGGACATGAGCATGAGTTGATTGTGAAGGCCACCGCACTACTTGCGCAGAAGATCGTGTCTGCGAAGGGATCTGCAATAGGCTGAGACGGGAGGCCACTGAGGCACGTGGTCTGAAGAGGGGAACGCTTTAACTGAAGCCCCCAATTGGAAGCCACTTGCTGCCGGCCAGAGTGTGGAGATGTTGCCGGAATATTGCATTACAGCCCACTCACGACCTACATACCGTACGTGAAGCTTCCCCGCTCTACATCCCGGCAGGACCCCAAAAGATCGCCGTCTTTCACGACTAGGTATCTCCAAGTTAAAGAGTTCAAGTACGGTAGGAGGCTAAACCGCAAGGAAATCTACCTAGGCTTCTGGTCGTCCCTAGTATTTACTCGAAGCAATTGATAAAGGAAGCGGTAATTGTATAATCTGAGGACTGAATAAAAGGAGAAAGAAGGCACGTGGATGTGCTGGTTGATGGTAGATTCAAGCCGATTGGCGGCTTGCCTGGCCGGTATATATCTACATACATATATACATATATGCGCATGTACGGTGATAGAACTACTACAAAAGGAAAGAGATCGCAACCCTGTGGCATTTATACATGATAATTGGCTATACGGACCCCGCGTCTGATAAAAATCAAGGACTCAGTCTTACTCGTAGCAATGAGGCTGCATAAGACCTGCGAGATCGGGGTAAAGAAAAGGGACAGGAAAAAGGAACAAACAAGAAGTCATTTCACATGAATCATTTTGGGTCGTCTGAAGTTCAACTGTTTGGCTGGGTATCCCTTTTATTTCCCTAACCTAGTTAGAAAGTGTAGCTACCGGCAGTCCGGCGGGGGACCCTTCGATCTTGGTATTTAGCTACTGTACGCTGTGGAAGGCTTCGCCGCATTCACCGGCTCCGCCAAGTGCGACCAGGCCGGATTCGGAAGGGATCAGTCGCGTTTAGCGGGGTCGGCTGCAGAATCGATACCGCTAATGTTACGGGCCAGCTGCACGCAATGACGCTCCGCGGTCCAGAGCAGTAGGGGTCCCTGTGTGAGGCACCCAATCATTTATTCTCGTGCTTAATACCGCAAGTTCGCAGACTCTGTCACCGATGCAGGCAGCATTCTTATTCTCAACCAATTGGTATGTTAAAGGTCGCTGTCCCGTTCCAATTCCTCCACAACTCTTGGACGAGTCCTTGACACAGCTCTTACACATGTAGGCTTGTTCTCTAGCCTCCGATTCGTCACACAATCGTTGTCAGACCACGATAGGTTCTCTTCCCTCGAGACAAACAAACAAAGAAACGCAAACAACCCCAAAACGGAAATTGAGAAAATCAAGGAAAATAAGGAAAATAAACGCTGCAGCCGCATAACCAACCAACCAACCATGTCTCTGGACCAGAAACGTACATCGTGGGTCTCCAACTCGCCGCCTTCACGCCGTAGCCGTAGCCCCTTTCAAAAAAGCACCTATACGCGTCACGATGACCACTCCCGTCCAGGGGCCCTCACACAGCTACTGAGTCGCTCCCACCAATCATTCCACAACTACGGCAGCTCTTGGCGGGGAGGGGCCGTTTCCGATGATGAGGAGGCCCTGCTCGCACACTCGACGTCATCTCATGGCTTTGCCGATGGCATCGACGACGAGCCTCGTCGGTCACAAGCTGATGAGCGGCGTCTCAGCCAAATCCTCAACAGCGACCCTGTGCGATCTATGCGCCTCATCGGCAATCCGAACCCGCTGTACAAATGGGAGCGATACTGGAAGACGGAGGAGGAACTGAGCACATACAGGAAGCCCCTGCGCGAGTACTACGAACGCATCAACTACCTGGTCCAACAGTATCTGTACATCGACCGTCTACTTGACAGCAGTCTTCCCCACGACCTGCTCAACGAGTACAATAACCTCCCACAAAGCTCTTTCAAGGGTCTCGTGGTCCCCGAGACTATTGCGGAAGAAGCCGCAAGTCTACCCAGGTCCATCACAATTCCTAGCAGCGGCAGGCATTCGAGCGACGATACAGGTTCCGCTAGTGTGAGTCCTCAGCCCGAATTCCCCAGCGGCGATATAAGCGGCTCCTACGGGAACGTTGCAGCTCCGATAGGAGGCTTGTCAAAGAAAGTCAAGCGGACACCCAAGGACATATATCGGCCTACCGAGACCACGCCACTGTTCAATAACGAAGAGGATGGGGAAGATGAGGAGCACGGTGCGTCTAAACCTGAAATACCCTGGCTCGACGACGAGGACGAGGACGTGGACAGCAGCTCGCCTATCGTCACATTGGCTATCTACGTGAACTTTACTGCGAACGTGCTGTTGCTGGGGGGGAAGACCGCTGTTATGGTCTCCGTCTCCTCTATGTCTGTGCTAGCGAGTTTGGTTGACGCGGTCCTTGATTTTCTGTCTACTGTCATCGTCTGGATAACCACGGTGCTAGTATCACGCCAAGATCAGTATAAGTACCCCGTCGGCC
Organism: Xylaria sp. Z21; assembly: GCA_037356095.1. Lineage (NCBI taxonomy): Eukaryota > Fungi > Ascomycota > Sordariomycetes > Xylariales > Xylariaceae > Xylaria > Xylaria sp. Z21. Next base: position 225,492 of record JBAWJX010000024.1, on the reverse strand, counting down.
GGCGGAGACTCGAACCCCTCGGTGTGCTCGTATTCTCGGTGATCATGATCACGTCCTTTGCGCAAGTTGCACTGCAGTCCATTGAGCGATTAGCATCGCCGGACCACGAGATTATCGAGCTCGGCCTTCCTGCACTCCTACTCATGATCAGCACGGTTGTGATCAAGGGTCTCTGTTGGCTTTGGTGCCGGCTTGTGAAGAACTCGAGCGTGCAGGCCCTGGCCGCCGATGCTATGACTGACGTAATCTTCAACACGGGATCTATCCTATTCCCGATTCTCGGCTTCTATTTGAAGATATGGTGGCTCGATGCACTGGGCGGTCTCTTGCTCTCCCTGGTTGTCATCAAGAACTGGTCCGAGACTTCACTGCAGCACATCAAGAACCTATCAGGCTTCTCAGCCACTGCCGACCAGCGAAACGTACTCCTCTACCTCACCATGCGCTTCGCTAAGACGATCCGCCAGATCCAGGGTATCCAGGCCTACCATGCCGGCGACAAGCTCATCGCCGAAGTCGATATTATTCTCGATGCATCCACGACTCTACGTGACTCCCATGACCTTAGTGAGAGCTTGGGATACGTGCTAGAGTCGGTGCCCATCGTAGATCGTGCCTTTGTGCATGCTGATTACGCGAGCTACAATTTCCCTACGCATATGGAGCAGCAGAGTGGATGAGTTTGTGCCGCCAGAGGTTATACGTAGACTAATCGTCTAAAGTGTCGCTCGACGTAAGAGAATTGGGAGGTGTAAAAATTGACGAGGATAGAATACTCGGCGCATATTTTGAGCGGCAGCACACTAGAGCTTGACCCTCTTCATATATATGTTGCTTCTTAGTATAGCAATAGCGTCGTCCTCAGCATGGTTAGTATTTGTATTTATAAATGAGCGTCCACATCAAGTCTTTCGATCTTGTCGGCGGTGACGCTTTATAGGGGCTCTTTCCGCTGAACCAGCGAGTCTCTTTGCGGCAAGTATCCTCGGGCTCTCGGTAGTTGTATAACTGGCGTTGATAGGTTACGGAGATTGCTCCGCCGCCACTCTTTTAGATCTAGCTACCACGGGCGATATTCCGTTGGCAGCATATAACGATATAATGAACAAAGTGCGCATCATCCGTATTTCGCCCCTATGTTTGGTAGAGTGCCTTCCACGAGAGATAGACCTGGAGCGCCCCCTCAATGCTCTGAACGAGCCCGAAGAAAATAGTGACGAGGAAGACGAGGATCGCGACCCAGAAGGTGTACCACTGGACGCCGTTGCGGCGGTCGAACCACCACTGCGACAGGGTCTGCGGCCGCGCCTCGTCGAGGGCCTGCTTGAGGATGACGAGGCGGTTGTTCCAGTAGTTGAAATTCTCAAAGCGCCTCTCGTACGTCGCCAGGCTGCCGCAATCGGCGAGAAGAGGGTCCAAGGCGCGCTCCTTGATTTGCGCTGCGAGCCACTCCTGCGTCTTGGTGTCGTTTTGCGGGAGGAGTAGCGCGAGAGTTCGTAGCGTCTCCTCGACGAAGGACACGGGGAAGAGCTGCTGAGACGGCGACACGCATTTATGCTGGAACCGCAGGAAGGCCACGCATTCGAAGATAGACACCTTCTTGTCGTCTACAAGGCGTAAGTGATCGGCTAGGTTCAGCGTCCACTCGATCTGCATCCCGCCGATCTTGCGTAAGTTCAGCGCCGTGAAGATCCGCCCGATCTGCGGCTTATCGGGCTGCAGCCTGGCTCCCGACCCGAGGCCGAAGTGCTGCGAGGTGAATTCTCGTAGCGTGCCCGCGTCCCACCGGATCGTATTCGGCCCGTCGGTGCCTAGCGGCGGCTCGCCGATGCTCATCATGAGTAAGAGTCTGGAGCAGAGATTCAGGGAGCAGTCTACGATTGCAGTGTTAGGTCTGACTCCTGTGAGCTGCTGCAAGACATCTTGGTAGAGGCTGGTCCGCTCCTTGCCCTGTTGCATTTTGGCCGCGATCTCGATTACGTCGGCGTGAGTGGAGATAGACACATGACGACCCCCGTCCAAGAGGAATGTCTGACATTGGAAAGCGTAATCTGGGGTTGTTAACACGCCTTGTTTGGGCCGTTCTTATATTTCGATAAAGCCTACTCACTGCGAGCCAATTAGATTTATGTCTTTAAGCTCGTCTTCTCATACGTACCAGTTGAAGTAAGAGTGCATGCAACGAAGGTCTTCTTTAGTCGGGTTCACGGAACCCCATAATCTGAGAAGAAGCTCATCTCTCGTGTTGAAGTCAATTTGACCCGTTAAAGGGGTAACTAGTTGTGCGCTCATACTCATCTAAAGGTATATGGCCTCATAGACGTACGATTATTACCGGTGGGTGAGCAACATACTAAGTAGATAAGTATACAATATTAGTCGAGCTAAGCCAAGTAATGGCTGACTTATAGGCCTCCAAGATTCCGGCGTATAGTGGCGCAGTGAGTCGATAGTAGTATTGTATGTATGGGCCAAATCCTACATGGGGGCTATGTACAGTACTCATGGGTTCAATAGCTGTAATCGGAAATGCGGGGATGAATCTCTCTCAACGCGGTGATTCAGTCTTTTGCTACGTAATACTACTGGTATAGCTGAGGCTATTCCGATGAGTGCGGCATGGCGACTTCATTCACGATACCGAAGCTACTTCGGCCTCAGACGTATCCCTATGCAAGTTCTTCGACGGGGCCGTATCGAGGGCTCCTTGTGCGTAAGTACCCTTGTTGGGAGGCCCAGGGCCCCGCAAGAGGCGTTTTCGCCGGGGAAATCGTAGGAAAGATCAAGCAATGCCTAGAGCAATGCCTACCGGAATCGAACTCGTTCATCGGCTTCTCCCTGTTCATGGTGGGGAAATTGCCCGAGAAAACCAAGCCGACTATTATGATCGTCTCGGATGACAAACCACGCCGGAAAGCAGCCTTCCAGATTGTGAAATCAAAGAATATCCTGGTTACGTATTCGGGGTTCGAACTGGGGCATTGTTCTGTCGCAGCGGAGTTTGAGGATCTCAGACGGCTCGGATCCGATTCCACGCCATCGGCGTCCAGCATAGAGTCGATCAGGGATCTTGACTTTCAATATCTAGACGATGAGGGCGAACCTGGGCCGGAAGTTATGAATTTACTGTCAGCAGATGTGTGTGCCTTCGAGATTCCTGATGGAAGAAAGCCTACCAAGCTATACTTTCACACATCGCCGAATTCACATTCGCATAATTCGGCGTCGGCTACCTGTGGCGGACTACTCAGATGTCGAAACGAAATCTACGCTCTCACGATGGCTCATGCTATTCATCCGACTCACCGCGTACCCGTGACCTGGGAGCCGCATAGCGACGCATCAAGTGAACCTGACGATTTCGAGATCACCGGAATAGACGATTGGGATGAGGGTGACGAAGAAGACACTAGAACTATAACCTCTATAACAAGTCTCGGGAGCAAAACCTCTTCTGAGCGTTCTGACTCCGAAGAGAGTCTACTGCGACGCGACGACTCACGATTATCCTCCGAAATAAGCGTCCAGACTCTTGTTGCCACAGGGCTACCTGTCATCTACAAAGATGACTACGTCATAGAGGGCAACGAGGATTTCGATGAGGTTCCCGAGATGTGTGAGCGAATTGGGTCGATCGTTGGTGTCGATCAGGTCCTTGACATCGCCGTGATTAAAACCACGCTAGGTACGCCCAGAGGGGATCCTGAGGACATTCCCTTTGCATATGCGATTTTAGATACCTTCCCAGAGATCGATCTGTCAGAAGTAGAACGTACTTTTCAAATCGACACGTCAAGCACTTCCATTATTATCAAAACCACACACCAAGAAATTAGGGGCAAACGCTCTCCTACTCCTTTCTATACCCGACTTCCCGGTACAAGCAATTTCTTGGAGCTATACGGTGCAGAACTAAGTACTTCACTCCGCCCGGGTGACAGCGGTAGTTGGGCCTTCACCGACAGGGGATACTTCTGTGGCCTTGTTGTAGCTGGGAGCCTCCAGAACAGATCGTGCCTACTGCTTCCTGCCGTGCCTGCTTTACGGTCTATAAATGCACTTCTAATGATGCGAAAATGGCCCCTGGAGGTTGGAACTTGGGTCAATTCGCTGGAGCCTAAGCCTCACCCAAGCACACTAGGGACCCTACCAGACGAGGATGCAAAGACTGTCGCAAGCACAATTGGATCCCTGCCGGACGACGATGCACTGACTGTCGCGAGCACAATTGGGTCCCAACCAGACGAAGATGCGCTGACTGTCGCAAGCACAGTTGGGACCATACCAGACGAAGATACAAAGACTGTTGCAAGCAGTTCGCGTTCTAGTATATATAGTACCTGGGGATCCTCATCGGGCGCTTCCAGAGATTCCTCATTAGGGTCGAGTTTCTCGTCAAACGTTGTCCGTCAGGAGACCTTTCGGGCGTATAAGTCGCGAGACCGTGCGAGCGAGCGGATCGAACGAACTGGTCCAGACGGGAATATTATTACCTATAATCACCGCGCGAGGGGCTATGACAACTATGCCCCTAGCCCACGCTAGTAAGTTGTCTACTAAAGAACGATGTTTTTGTTCCTCGCGTTTCTGAATCGTGCTAACTATAATATAGTATGGATGATTCATCCTACAAGCCCAGGAAGAAATTTTAGCTTTAGGCGGAATTAGAAAGCTTCATGCTTCCTTGGCTTCCCTTTTCTTTTTCATTTCGCATACTAATTAGATGACGGCTTATTTACTATGGGAAGTGATTCAAATAATACGGCTCGAAAAAGACGCGCCGTAGCATTGATTATAAATGAATTAGTCAGGTGTAGTTTACTTTCTAATAAGACTAACACGGATGGATAATGAATAGATGGGCCCCCTGGACAGATACTCTTCTATACTTCCGATGTTCTGAGCACAGGCTCGAGTATTTGCCTTGAGTAGACACGGAATTAACTCGCAGCTTTCTAAGCGAAGGGGATTTCATGCAAGATCAAATCGCTAGATCGCGGTGGGAACTAGAGAGTGTGGTAAATCATATAAGAGAAAGACGAACAGCTACAACGACAACTCATCGATAATGTAGATGGTGCGATGAACACCGCAGTGAAGGAGACTGCACCACTTCAGCCTGGCAACGTCGTTAGCTCGCCTATTCACTCCGTCTAAGACTTAAAGCGGGAAATGTGTCAATCGAGTATTTCGAAGCAGTTAAATACTCCGTTTAATTTCACGTTTGAGGATCCTCGTGAAAAAGTCACCCGAATGAGGGATGAGACCGATGGCCTAGTAGAATCGATGAAGGAGTCAATAGCAGTACATCTTAAATCGACCTGTGCTCGCCACATGGTTCTCGCTTCTTCGGTGGATTTCGCGCTCTTTTCTAGCTCATCCCGAAGCGACGTCAACGAAGCGCTGAACCAAGAGAACACAGAGCTAAAAACGGGCATCAGAATGGCAATTAGGGCTGCCTTCGCATTCCGCGACGAGAAAGGAATTCATAACTATGAAGGACTGCTAGATACTGCTGCTGACTTAGCTCGACTCCTTCTCAAAAATAATGCTGATCCCGAGCTTCTCTCGGCCATAGCCAAAGTCAAACCGGAAGTAGAACCGAAGGACGACGGACTCATGCAGATCCCTCCAGTGTCTGAGCAGGCGCAGGGATTGATGAGGAGGCTATCTAGTAATCCACGCGAGAGACGAAGACCGCCTTCGAGGAGGATACTCACACCCAAAAGCCGGATGAACCGGTTTTCGTCGGGGTCGAGAGGCCAGAACTCTTCCTCTTCCGACCCCAGACTGAATGTCAATATTTTCTCAGTTGCGGAAGAAGACGAGGACGAAGAGATCGACGATAGCGCTCCCACGAAAAAGGAAGTTGACCTCCAGGAAGAGGTGAAGGATGAGGAGGCCTAGCGAGAATCTTAGCCTCCTACTCGTAAAACTAGGCGAACACACGTAAATTGGAGCCATAGATTACATCTCTTTCCTCCCCCTCTTTCTCCGTCTGTCTGTGTATCTGCGTGACTGTTGCCATAGCTTAGCATTACTTAGGTCGCAAGAACTCGGAGCCTACACGAGGCATCTAAAAGCCTTGGGTATACTAGTAGCTGGTCGCTAGGCCAAGGGAAATTAAAAACCAGCCCGAAGCAGAGCGCCGACCCCCCCGGGGTAAGGAGCTCATTGCTTTGTATTATGTGACGACTATAGGTATGTGATAGCGCTTTGAGATGGTTGCGCTAGCTCCGCGCATGACAAGCTGTTCCTTGTAAAAGTTACAATAGGAACCATGAATGAAGAATACATTCTTGGTTCCCACTGCGGAAGAAACTAAGGTATCTAGACATCGCTCTACCGCACCACGAAGAACAAAGCAATTGATTTAATGTGGCGGGAAACGACGCCCTTAATCCATCACTAGGATTGACGGCATAAAAGGCACCCCGCGACATTCAATAAATGCATTCTCTAAGGTCCGAGCAAACCATTGAACCCTTACCCTAGTCCCGAACAGTCCCTTTTACTATGTGACTTGAAAGAGCCTGTGACCAAACAAGCTACCAATAAGCAGAAAATGCATTCTAGTATATAAGCCCGTGAAAATCCTCATTGAAGGGACAACTCGTTAGGCATAGCGTGTAAGAATACGAGCAGCAACCAGACATTCCCCTATCTCGAAAGCATCAAGTTCAGGACTAGCGACGTAATCCCCCACTTCTCAATCAAACTCAGTTTAGCAAGCGAGCGACAATGCGTAGCGGTTACGATCTCTCGAGCGGCGTACGAGGTAACTCGGAGTCGAACCTACCATGCCCGTGTCCTTCACCGCATCGATGCCAACAGCCGGGGCCTAGTTGTCAAGCTCCTCCAACTGGTCAAGCTCCTACAGCTGATCAGGCTCATATAACTGGTCAGGCTCCTGCAACTGGTCAGGATATAGCTGGTCAGGCTCAGGCTCAGACTTAAACTAGAATAGGACTTCGACTTATAGTTGGCCCTGGTGGACTAGAAAATTCGTTTTCGAACTAGTTGGCTAGCTAATAGCTACTATCTATAGAACATGTCGTAGAGAGTAATTCAAACGAGTTGATTAAGTATAAATCTATAAGCTTTCGAGATCTCCTAGGCTAATGATCTAGCACAATGGTGTCTTCATTTCTATTGACTTGATAATCGGTCTAATTAGTGAGATTACATTAAATAAACGCAAAGCGTAATAGACAGCGCAAATGAAATTTTTTTCAGAATCAACGCTATGCAGCGTGAACTGTTCTAGTAGGGTATACCGTTCGTCATCAACTGGAATTGGTCGTAAACCATCGTACTGTAGCTTCCGGCGCTCTTCTTGACGAGATCCTTTACAAACTCGGCCGCTTCCCATTCGCTCTTCTCTAGAACAAAACGCTCCTTGAAGTGCTTGACGCTTTCAGGCTTGAAGCATGGAAGGCCACTCTCCATCATGAGAAGGACAATTTGGCTTAGTTTCTCAGCGTAGGGTCGACAGGCAAGGAAGGCCTTGACACATAACTCCTCGAATGATTTAAAGGCCTGATGCTCAGTGTTGCCGCCCATGACAAGAATCATTTCGTTGGTAAGCTTAAATGGCGCACGCTCGAACTTCACGCCGCCGGGAGCGATGTCGAAACAGAACCCAAAATCGATATGGAGAATATGGCCAGCATCGTCTATCATGATGTTTCCATTATGACGATCCTTGAATTGTAGGAGGAAGGATATAATGCTGTAAGCTGCCATGCTCTTGACAAAATTGTTGCGTGCGTGTTGAAATCGGAGTGAGTCCTCGTTCCCGTATTTGCTGATGAAATAGTCGTAGAGGCCGTTGACAGCTTCACGTCCGAGCATATCTCGAGAAATAGAATTCGGTAAGACGTCGATAACACCACAGCCCGGTGCTGTAGCTGTCACACGGTACGGGAAGACGAACACACCAAGGCCGACGTTATGGAATATGCCTCGGAAAGCCGCAATCATCTGTAGAGCTAGAACGTCTTGGCGGCAATCGTCGCCAACTTTGAAGATCGCGCTTTGCCAAACTTCGATTGTCCTCTGGGAATGCGCTTCACCCTTCTTACTCATTTCTTGAGTAGTCTCCTCCGAGTCTTCTATTGCACCAACGGCTTTTTGAATACGGAAAGTAGCCATGAAAGGTGCCTTTGCATGAGACTGTAGAGGTTTACCGGATTTCCGATCAATACCGATAACCACGCCATCAGGGTTACTGGGTAGATAGACACCAACGGCAACTTGGATCTTGCGGAGTTCTTCTTCGATCTTCTGTTTCTTTTCTGGCTTATCGCGCTTGATCAGTGGCTTCAGCTTCCCAGATATTCCAGTGACTTCATCAAAGAATGCGAATTCTCGCTCATAGAAGCTTCTATCTTCCCCGGAAAAGCTATCAATAAGTTCCTTCATCACTTTATCAAGAGCAGGTTTAATGGCATCGGGCTAATAGACGTCAGCATGATGGGTAGGTAGGTTACATTCGAGTGAACTTACTATAGTTGCATCATCATCTTTGTAGGAGTTAGCCTTCATGTTCCATATGATCTGATGTGCGAATAGCTGAGAGAACTGTGCCGTTTCGATGATGTACCGCTCCACATAGCCCAGAGCATCAAAGCGAAGACTCTGTACGATTTGAGGAACGTAAAAGAAAGTTACATCAATAGGATGATACTCCAAGGCTCTCATGGCATACTGAATGAGGAATGGGTGATTCTTATACGCTGGCAAGAAATAGGTCGTGGCAGTGACGGGGTTTACTGGTGTCCAGTACAAGAGATACTAAATTTTGTTAGCACCAGCATTGTAGTTGAAGGCTGGCAATTTACCTTAAGCTGGAATCTGACGTCTTGAGGAAGCTCGCCGCCAAACAATATGGGGAGTGCCTCAGCGTCACATAAGGCCTTAGCAGGGAAGTTCAATAAAAGCCAACGAACTTCTTGATGCACACTGGGCATGTTGAACCTGCTGACAAGTTCGATAGCTAGCGAAGGACTCTCGGCCCAGGCAACACGTATCAGGGGTTTCAAAGCAGCCTGAAAATTAGCCAAGAACATCGATAAATTTGCAAGATACCTTACCTCTAACGCGGCTTCGCCACGGCTCGTCATTATTTCTGGGCGTAGTAAGTGCCCCTCATTGAGCGGATGGATCCAAACATTCAGTCTTGCTTGTTCGCTTTCTAAGAGAATTTCGAGGAGTGACTCTTTTTGGGTCGCGGACACAATACTGCTTACAGGCTGTGTATTGGTAATGTGGGACACAGCCTTGAGTCCGCTCTTGATATCGTTGATTAGTTTCACCTCTGTTTTCAGTTGTAGTATATTGCTGCCGAAAGACCACTTTGGTGCAAATCTGAACCAACTTAGACCCGCGGACAAGATCTTATTCTTTAAACGCCATTGGGCTGCCGCACCGGCGGTTTCGCTCACCCTCAGGACTTTCAAACTAAACAGTACTATTCTCAATCGAATTTCCCTAGCCATGGGATGTGAGATCGAAGATTTCAAGGCCTCTAGTGTCAAATCGAGTAGCCGAAGAAAGATTCTCTGAGTATCGGGACTACCTAGTCGGGTAGCGTTAAAGTGACTATCGAAGAACTGCATTAGTTGGGTGTGGGGGGCTAAAAGATTATGTATCTGATGTCTTTGCTTCGTAAGAGCTTCGTTGTCACTAGGGGCAAATTCTTTCCTCAAGAACAACGGATCTGGGTGCCTGATTAAATCGCGTCAGCATATTCAAGCGATGGATGGCGGAGGTACGTGTCCTTACATAAAGCTTGGATTGAAAAGACCTAATTTGTTTTGGATTGTGACCTCCCATTGCTGGGCGATTTCGCATAGTAGGCGCGGCTCCATCCTAGGGTTCTCATTTATCACGCCAAGCCAGAGAGAGATTCCAAATTTGATAGACTCCTTGCTAAAGATGCGGAATGGTATAGTGACGAGATAATGGGTGATTGCACTCTCGTCCTTGTTGCTGCGGCATAACAAAGCAGCAGCACGTCGGAGAATATCTCTAACATCTTGCAAAGGGGTGGCCTTTTTTCCAGTCAAGCGAGACTCAAAATGGGCAAGTGCAGCAACAGCGTCGGCACGATCTGAAGGCGCGGCTTTGATAAAAGAGTTCCTTCGAACCATCGGCATAACATTAAGCAAATCTGTCCCATGGCTTGGCAATGTCTCTCCATACCTATACTCCTGGCGAGTGGTATATTGAGCAATGAAGTCCGAAGCTGTATTGATTGAGGTCTCGCCGATCCGGTCCAAAGACGTCAATCTTTGATCTGTTGCTGGAATAGCAGATCCCATCTCTGTTGCAAATGACCGGCCTAGTGACATGTGTCCATATGCACCCTCATCATCAAACTCAGATAAATACGTCTGAAGCAGACCTTTCACGTCGGTTGGTGCGATATTGATGGCAAGAGACACCCATGACCTTGCTTGTTTGTACAGATTGTTTAGGCTCGTTTTCCTGAAGCTGTAATCATCCGATAGCTCAACTGTAACGTTTCCAAGTTCTGATGTGAAAACCGACTGTGGATCGTATAGCTCGGTTTCGGCTTGGAAACAGCTTAACCACATGAGAGATAGAAGCTCCAAAAGGGCGAATAGTGACGACTTTTGGCAGAGGGAAGAAGGAACCCCTCGGATGATTTTATCTGCGCAGTAAAACGCTGCTTGCTGAACGCGCTGGATGCGATGGCAACAGCCACAGAGAATTGTCGCAAGCTGAGATGCAGCGTAGTGTGCAGAAAAGGTTGGAAGTTTGGCATCGAGGGTTTTGTCTAGATACGTTTCAATCACGACTGATGCAATACCCTCCATTACGCTGCGTACATCGTCCTTGTGCATACTGGGCTCCAGAAAGTATGAGAGAGCTTTGGTACAATCGCCAGAATCGGCTCGTAAGCTTTCAACCAGATAAGCGGCCTGGAGGAATATCACTTTCCTATAGCTTAGACCCCTGATATGAGATGCTTTTGATGGTACGAGGCTCGCCAGTGACTTTTTCTGCTTAGCTTCTCGTTCTGATGTATTAGCTCGACGAAGGACGGTGTTGAGTTCGATATCGCTTTCAACCTGTTCTCCACGTTGTTCCGCAACAAGTGGAGGCGAGTGTATTGCCATGATTCTTAATTCATTCATGTACTTCTTACCCCTTTCAGTTGTAGGAGTGAAGCCATGGACTACGATGTTAAACCATGCATCCCGTATTAAAGCAAAACCGTCATCATCTTGACGGGACATCGTAGCGGCGAAATCATGGGCCGACATTAACGTAGCTAGTGGTTGAAGAAGCTGGGCAATCTCTTGCGCAGCAAATTCAATGTCCGACTCTTTCATGTGATTAGATTGATGGATGTCTCCTTTCGAAACTAGATCTTCAAGCATATACTCAAGATAGATCTCAAACAAGGGTGAGTCACGCTTGATATTCGCCGAGATATGGTTGCGAGCTTTCATAACCTGCCAATTATTAGCGTTGTATAGTTATTTACTGGACGATCCAATCTTACTGCGTCTAGGAGGGTTGTATTATCCTCTGCGACTGCTCCGTGGCATATTCTCGAATACAGCCTCAAAAGAGATCGGAACTCTAACTGTCCTGAGGTGAGTGACAGCGTGCTGGCGCCAGCAAGAATGTGCCCATCGACCGATTGATTGACTTTTGTCAGCTTTTGTAGGAGCATGGCCTGTGCGAGAGCTGTAATCTTCTCATCCTCACATGATTGAGCGATGCAACATATTGTTCGGATAATGTTAGAGTACACGGCAGTAGTGTCTTCTTCGCTTTGAATTTGTAGAGAGATGTTGCTACCGGTGGATTGCCTCCCGTGGTAAATGTTCGATGAGCCTGTACTATCCCCACCTAAATCTCCATTCGACCCATTGGGAATACCATGCTCAGGACTGGGGCTTAGGATGTTACCCAAAGTGTAAAGCGTAGAAATGACGGCATCGTTAGACAGCTTATGTAAAGTGAAGGCTAGGCATTTCGACGCTACATCTACGGTATTAGCCGATAGCGCAGTCTGGACAATAAATCGGGGAAGGAGTCGGATAACTATAGGTGCATAATCTGGCGAGAATCTGGATAGAATAGCCATGGTCCGAAGCACAACAGATGCGAGGACTTCATCAGAAATCTGGTCTGAATCAAGGGTTTCCGCGAGCCAGTTCATGAGATGATCTGGGTCCGCTGCGTCCTCGTTAAGCACGGAGCAGTTTAGAAAACTAATGATAGCCAAGGCTTTCACGGCGTACGCTAATTTTTGCTGCGAGGTGGAAGCAAGCTCGAGAAAATCGGCACTAGCCTCAAGACGCTCCATTTCCTCACGAGCAAGCCCGGCATACAATTCAATAGATCGGAAATCGACATCCCGGTTGCTGAGAGACCCTGGTTTCAAAAGGCTATCTCTAGACATGAGTTCGTCTAGGACGTGAGAGCTCCGTAAATCCTTCGCATCAACAATTAGAAGGGATGTTGCCGCAACTAATAACCACGTAAAGCTCCTCTGTAGAAGCATAGGCCCAAGGGGTCGGCCTTGACTGGCGTACTGGCGGAGGCATCTTTTCCATTCTTTAACATGGCGATCTGGGGAATGAGAATTTCGTATAGTGGAGAAAGCACCATCAACGGCGGTAAGGAAGGTATCCGACAACAAATTGCGAACTCTCTGGATCAAGGCAAGTCTACCGCCAATCCTCCAAAAGTTGGCTTGTGCTGAAGCTGCATCCAGAAACCCCAAGAAAGAAATGGTCAAAGTAGCAGTCCGGATCGCGTCTTCGAGATTCTGCTCCGAGTCCCCCTCAAGTCTAGGCGGGACTATGTTTTGTATAGCTGCTCGCAAGCTAGCTAAGAAGGCCCAGATGTTGTCCGACACTATCTCGTGTAGATTTTCATGATTACCCCCTAGGGATAGCAAGGCGGCGGTTAGGCTCATGGTGAGGGCCTCATTTGGGGACGGCTCGATTCTGCTGAAGCCGGGCGACGGCACAAAAGTTTGGACATGGGATTCGAGGACGTAGGGTATTAACTGGTTGGCGAGCTTCTGGGCACTCTGGCTGCTCTGAATCATGGGCGCAGTTTTACAAAGCGCTATTAGGACCTCATATTCACGAATAGTCTGCAAAAGCGTGAGACATAAGCTTCAAATTTAGCTGCGGTGCTAGTTTTTACCATTGGAACCTGACCCAACGAAGGGGCCGTACCCTTAGCTGTGCCATTGACAGCCTCCTTCCCCCTACAATGTATCGATGTGGCTCTGCATAGGCGGTCGAGGTCAGATCGGTCGAAGGAAGTAATCGAGCTCGTGGCTGAGAGTGCCGCGATCTTCTCGAGAGCCCGCTGGCGTATGTCGCGTACCATGATGGCGATGATCAAATGTAAACGAAACGGCGAAAATCAAGTCTGGATACGAAAAACGAGCGAACGAAGCGGGCGTCGAACACGGAAGCCGCCGGCCTCTCTTCTCGAACAGCTCCTAGCAAGACATAAATACCGTTGCTGAGAACAGTCGTGAATAGGTTTCGTTTGATGATGGTGATGGCGATGCTTGATAGGAGACAGTTTAGTGCTCTACGTAATAGCATGCAGCAACTGAGGCTCGTATAATTGCATGGTTGCAGGTTGCAACTGATTGGTCAACCCCGTTCAGATAACTAGATAGGCGCTGCTTACATAAGTCATCCAAAGCTACCCCTGCCATTCAAGACCCGCTAATCAGGTAACTACCACAACTTAGGTACCTGCACCAGCACTACCTAATAGGCTGCATTTACGCTATGGTCTACTACAAGGCTGCAAGCTGTACGCGTGCAGCTCTACACCTATCTAACTAACTACACTAGAGAGCTCTTACATCCATCATCATCACCATCCCATCCTAACTCATCGATTGCGTCCGACTGCCTACGCCTACGCCGGAAACCTTCACTCAATCTCTGGCAGAAATAGCACCACCGAAACCAACACCTTACACCGACCGAAAGCGAGGGGTAGCACATCTACAGTCATCATGGCCATGTTCAGCCAGAACCCAGTCCTCAACGGACCCAACTATTCGTTTGCCGAAGTTCCCAAAGGTGCCGTTGATGGCCTCCGGGAACATCGCTTCAGCCCGTGAGTGGACCTTTGCTTCCCGTCCTCTCAGGGGGTCGTCACCGCGCTGAAGGAAGCAGAACTGAATTCATACTATAGATATACCGACAACGGCGGTTCAACACTTGCGATTGCTGGCGCCGACTTTGCCATCATAGCCGGCGACACCCGTCTTACAGCCGGTTATAGCATTAACACGCGGTACGCACCAAAGGTTTTCAAGATCGGGGGTTCTACGTCGTCGCAGGAGGACGCCAATATTCTTCTATCGGTCGTAGGCTTCGCTGCAGATGGTGAGGCGTTGAAGGAGCGGCTGGATGCCGTTTGCAAGATGTACCGGTACCGGCACGGAAAGCCGATGAGTGTCTCGGCCTGCGCGAAGCGACTCTCCACCATCCTCTATCAGAAGCGTTTCTTCCCTTACTACGTCCATGCGATTCTCGGCGGTCTCGACGAGGATGGAACGGGCGCCGTGTACTCATACGACCCGGTCGGCAGTTACGAGCGCGAGCAGTGCCGTGCTGGCGGTGCAGCCGCATCCCTTATCATGCCTTTCCTCGATAATCAGGTCAACTTTAAGAACCAATATATCCCCGGCAGCGGTGTCGGCCATGAGCTTCAGGAGCGTGAGCGCCTGCCCCTACCCCGCAATGAGGTCGAAGTGCTCGTCAAGGATGCCTTTGACTCGGCCGTCGAACGGCACATCGAGGTTGGTGATGGCCTGCAGATGATGATCATTACCAAAGACGGAATTGAGGAAAGACTCCTACCATTAAAGAGGGATTAAGGAATTACGAGAAAGTACAAGGGGAAGACTCGAGCGCATGGCACAGGACACGTGTACTATACCGGAAGCATGTTAGACCGAAACGCGATTATGGCGTCTCAAAGATCAACTCCAGCAGCATACTTGGAACTTAAGTTATGTTTTGCCCTTCTCCTAGTAGAGATTGGCTTTAATGAGACTACGCACGCAAGAGAACCTGATTCGGTAACCCAGCCTAACCCAGCGAGGCCCAAGACGCTTGTTCCTAAATGAACACGACAGGTAGATCTAACAGGACACGATCATAGAACACTGTTTCTGCTGCTTTGTATATGTCTCTGTCATGATTTGCTCTTTTGAGAATGGGCCACCGTGCCATGTAAGCTAATTGCCAAGGACACAACAACAGTCAGGAAATTTAGTTTAATATCATATTTCGTCTAAAATGTCAGCCTCGCAAGGTTCCATGGCCCGTGCATAAAAGAGGATCTGCAACATAGAAAGTTGTTCCGTTTGTACACGAATGTGCTAGCAAGTCTAGCGATACTTCATTCTATTAAATATGGCATAGATTCACTGCCTACGCTTGCATGCTAAGAATATTTGGTCATTATGAAACTTCTTACAGCATCAGAAAATGATGTTATAATATAACCATAGTGGCATACGCCAAGTGAGGTTGAGGCGGCACGTAAGATATGACTCGATGGGGGAGATGACTTTTAAGATCCATTCAAATCCACTAAAAGACTTGCATACCATGTCACCTAAGGCATCAAGAACTAGGTATTAAGTATTGTGATTAGGAATGGCAGGTTCTACATGTATCAGAGGAAGTGTGAAAGCTCCATTTCTATAACTTGCAGGTGACTACAGGCTATGGGCGTGCCACATCACTCAATACTCGATTTCAGTGCCTAGGGCATCAACCTATAACACCAGGACCGAAACGTATGGCGCATATATGTGACGGAAAAGTACATTCACCTTCTACTGCTCATATACTAGCGGTATAAGTGAGCTGAATACCATCACAACCTATCAGATAGATCAATGTGACTGGTCACATTTCTATGTTGCCATCCCGTGTAACGAACTATTGAATACCCCAATTGCCCAAAATGGCTTCGCTGCTGACTGTTCTTATCCAACAGCGGAGTCACGAGAAATCCCGGCATGGGATCTCTACGACATGGCACCACCATAGTCATGCAAATAATGCCGGGACTAGTACGCTGTACCCAAACACTCGGCTCTAGACAACATCCCGCTCCCGCCTTCACGCATTTTAAACTAGTTATATATTTCGTGATTTTCACCGTAGATTAGTGACGGCCCCTTTACCGGAGCTTAGAGAGCCAGAGGTTTAAAATTCTCAATGACTGACTACTGAGAATGCAGTTACATTAGTAGATCTAAAGCTACCTAAAGAAAAGGTGGGTAAGTAATAGGGATAATTCGAGCAGTATTGTGTTTGGAGCACTCAAATATCATCAGCTACGAAATTTCAACGGTAAAACTAGGCTCATTAGACACTATGATTCCAACACTAGATTAGCCGGGACCCTATTTAGTCGAATCCTTTCAACCGTGAGACATGTTCACCGAGCTATATTGAAAACCCAGATAAATGGGGTCGTGTTGAAGGCGCTGCCGTGAATGTAACGCCACAGCAATTGGTTCGCCGTCATTATTACAAACTATACTTCTGAAACGTATGAGGGAGCCTCAAGGTTACAGCAATGACGATTTTTGTCTCAGAAAATGGCTTATGCAATGATTAAGTTGCAGTAAATGACGTGCTTAGTAGACGTCTAATAATTCAAGAAATACTGATTTCAATTGTAGCCACGGAACTATCATGTCCTCTCTGAGCCCCCCAAGAAAATTGAGAACCTAGAACAATTCCATGTGTCCCGAAGCACAAATTTAGTGCCGATTCACTACCGCGGGTTGAACGGTATCCGCTCGCTAATTCGTCTGCTCGGGAACTCAATCTAATGAGAGCCCACACACTCGATCGACAGGACTATCCAAGCATCCAGATAACATAATAATACACTAATAAGAGAGAATATTGCCAAGCCTATACCTATGGATAACGCCAGTGGCATAAGCAGGGGCCGGGAACTACCTACATACAGCGTACAATATGCAGCACCCCAGCCCAGTACGCATAGGTCTGCCTAGCAGTAGCAGATAGGCCTTTTAACTAAATTCGACTAAGATTACTCGATCTCTTCTGAATGGGAATCAGGCCATTCCATCCTTGTGGAGAGCTACTATGAACACACGCTATTGAGTTCCTGCAGCGTATCCATTAGAAAGTTATAGGCCAACCGTGCTGTAAGGAACCACAAAGTGTTAACAGGGATGGGGCTACGTGAATCCTCATGGGCAATGGGGATGGAGATCAACTTCTCCATGCAAGAGAGCAGATCGAGGCGGGTGGCGAATAAAGTTCGGATGAAACGAAAACCATGTCCAAGCATCCAGGCCCCTATTCCTATTACATATGTTACTTGGGTAGTTCAGAATACTTGTCCCATGGGATCAGCTGATGGTCGATCTACACTGCTTTCCAATTGCGAATACCCTCACTTCCGCCTCACTTCAATACGAATGTGTGCAAATCCGCTAGGCAAAGGCCGAAGCACCTAGCCCCAGCCACTAGGTACCTACAACCTGCAGGACATTACGGATAAGCTGTCGGCAGATTGACCGACCAGACCGAGAAGGAGCTTTGGTCGGTATATGATTGGGCACCAGACCTATTGTCCCCCACTAAGCCAAAGAAAGGGTCTTCTAACGGCTCCTCCTACAACAGCACCAGTTCACCTACATATGCATAATAATAAGAGACACCTTAGCTAAAGTAGCTCCCAGAGGTATCAGTGTTCTCATCGGAGCATATGCTCCGAATACAAGCTTGTCCCAGCAAGCCTCCTGAGCATCGAGGAATCGTTCAAATTACGCATAGAGGCTGCAACAGCAGCATACCAAACGGCACTGGGCCGGACTGGGTGGTAACAAGTCACCGGCTTACGCATAGTCGTGGAGTACATGCTCTGACGGTACTGTCCAGCGAAATTATGGGCTGCATATATTGCCCTGACTTGGAAGGCCGGGTTTTGGCGGCTATGGAGCGCATTGCGAGTTGCGTACTCTGTCAGGAAATGATGGGACAGTGACGCGAACCACTCTTCGAGTTCCCTAACCAAAGTGAGGAATTGGGATTGGGATGGTGAGAGTGGCAAATGCTGCTTATGTGGTAGGAATGCACACTACCTGCCTACATGCATAGTGCCTATGCGTAGTATTGCACTTATCCTGGGGGTGGCGAGGTCATGCCTCGCCATTTTAGATGGAGGATCGTCATCACTTACCACAATGTGGCTGCCATCCCGACTCTTGCGGAGCTTGTTCCACAGGCTAGCAGCTGTACGTGATGCCTACATTGTACGTACCCATCGCCCTAAGAACAAGACCATGACCATGACCAAGGCCAAGTCGAGACTTACTACTATACGTGTAGGTACGTAGTTAGTTACCTTGCCCGTACCTTTCCAGTCGTACGGCAGTAACATGCAAAATAGTATAGAGGTACCTAGAGATACCCGCCCTTGGACACAGTACTGTTCTCACTTACACGACCAAGACCGCTATGCTAGGTATGTAGCCCCACTAAAGCCCTGGAATTGAGCTGTGGCACTCTACATCGTCAGTGGCTGAGCTCTGGACCACTCAAGCTTGCATCTCTGTCCCCATCAATCCCCATCAATCCAGGGCTTTTCCAGAAGGGAACGTAGAATGACTGGTTGTCATATCAATTCTTCCTCAAGTATATTACTCTTCATGTTCGAAATCATGTGACGTACATGAACGGCGAACGAAGCACTTGCTTATCAAGGAAAATCATTATCCGAAACCCTGCCGGCTGACCACGCATTCACCGACAGCGTAAAATATTGACCTACACAGACCAAGCATACACAAATATGCGTGCTTTAGTGCTCTATCTTCGTACAGAAGACCTACAGAACTAGGTACGTAAGTCTCTATCCGGGCAGTACCCTTCAAGCAGGGGTCAAAACATGAATCGTTCGCTTGAGCGCCACTGACGCATACATATGTTACTTAGTCTCATCGTTAGAAGTGTAGCTCAACTACCATAACAGGTATTCTGTACGGCACCATGGACCCAAGCCGTAGCAGCAGGTACTGTATGGGGTGTGTACTGTGCATGTATCTACAGAGGTATGTGAGATGCCTCCATTATGTACATACCTGGTAAGCCGCCCTTGTCCATGCATCCATCCAGCCCGGAATTATCCAGTAGTTTAGCGATCTCGGTCCCCTAGCCCACCTACCTAGCATCAAGCATTGCGGAAGATGGGAAATTAGTATTTGCCCGATTTCAAATTCCCCTTCGACGGCCAGAAATCGATTGCGGCTCTCTCTCCACAGCTTCGGTAGCATTAAGCTGCCACCCACCATGCCACCTAGCTTCACGGCACTAGCCCAGGAGTGCAGACAGCAGCTCTCTCACCGGCTTCAAGCGACGTTCCATCTACCTATCGGAGAGGGAGAGACGCCCGCACAATTCTCACTTCAGCGCTAATTGCTGTATTATCATTATTATTAATTACATAGGTATTGTATAATTCGCAGTAGGTACCTGCTCTAACGTTGCGCCGAATGCGCCTCTCTTCATTACGCTCCGTGGGGGGATTTGTCTTGTCCATACCTATCTACATAGATGTTCGCCAAAAGGGACCCCAGAAACCCCAGGCCAGAACTCAAGAGAGTCCAGTCCAGAGAGCGCACAAGTGTCCGATGCTCACAGATCCCGCCCCGCCCCGACCACCAGTAATGGCGCAGCACCCGGGATTCCTGGACCTTGGATCCAAATTCCTGCGTTGCTGTAGGGCTAGGGTAATGGGCAGCCGCAAGCATTGACGAGCAAGGCTCGCCCAGCAACGGGATAAAATTATTGCTATCAAGTACCCAGGTCCGCCACTGAATTCGCTATAAGCAAACCCGCCGTAACCTCCTTCGCGCAATAGGGCTTAATACGATGGGATTACAAAAGCGTTGCTCGACCGGCCTGCTCAACAAAAAGACCTGTCTAGACCTTTTGTGGCTGAGCCGGCGCCTGTCGGATTGGCGATCCCATCTGTGTGTGCCCTGGGAGAGCAAAAAATAAACCAAAATTGTAGGTGTTATTAGGTTTTGCTGGGCAACGTGTGGGAGGCACAAGCACAGGACCAATGGGACGTTTTACGAACCCCGAAACGAATACCTAGGTAGCTTGGTGTACTATACTGGTACTCAAGGGTCTGGTGGCGAAAAGCCGGCGCCAACGCCGCGCAGGCGAAAGCAAATCTCATTGCTCCATCCCCGTTTCGCATCTTGTCCTGGCAGCCTTCTTGTTCATTGGCTGCTTATGTTGTGTCCACTTGCCCTCGAAACTGCCTGGACCTCTTCTCCGTCCCTATCAGGTATCGAACCGTTCCGCTTCAGCGCTGGTCTTGGTCAGGACGGGACCAGAATGCTCCTCTCGGCTCTGGTCTTGCCCTTTCCACCACGCTGGTCCGCAGGGCCGCTCCTCGTGTACTGTCCCGGCGGGACTTGACTAGACTCTGGACTAATAGCTTTGGGCGTCGCCCACAATGATGCGGATTGTTCCCTGTTTATGTTCTTCGGTTTGTCTCATGCTGCCTCTCTCGTGCCCTTGCTGCATAACTGCAAGAGGAAAAGGCAAAGATTGTCGCTACACCATGTGCTTCCTCCTTGACTCCCAACAAGTACTTGCTGCACAGGTACCTACCTACCCTGGCTGGGTTGCTAGAAATCACATTGGGCCACATGGTCGACCAAATTAGCCACACAACCTAAGATCTAATACTCACCAGTATCCCAAGTAACACAAGTCTTCTACCTACTCGACTGACTTCGGTGGCTTTCACACGTATTCTTATCTCTGTACACGTTGATTAATGAGGAGCCCGTACACTCTTTATATACACCGCTTAGGGACATGAAACTTTAAAAAAAAGATCCACCGCTTCCCCGGAAGTTCAGCTCCTCCACCTCCCGCTGCTATATCATCTTTGCGCGTAACCCGGGGTCTTTTCTGTCTTATCGATATAGAGCCTTTTTCTCTCTTCAGGTTTTTGATTACGGACTGTGCGCGGCGTGGTGGCGGGCTCTCCGAGTCTAGGACCTAGGTGGAAGAGGAAGCTCCTGACGGCTTAGCACGGGTACCAAATATCTTCGCTCCTTAGAGGGTCATCCTCGACCAACATTAGAACCCATACTCTCACCTAGGTTGGCATCGGGTTAGCCGGGACTGCTGCTGCTTCGAAAGCAGGTGTTGAGGCTGCAAGGCTATTAGTGTGGCATATATACTCCAGTGCGCGGACGGATATATAATCGAACAACGCCCGGCTACCGGATCTTCAGAGCCTACATATTAGCGACCCCGATCCTGCTGCGAATCTATTCCATCCTCAATCTCGAACGCCACAGAAAGCCGTATTGAAAATGGGAGACGCTCTCCCGTCCGCAAATCCTGGTAGCGACCATGAGAACCCAGAGGCAGCTAGAAACCGTCGTCCAGGGATGATGCCAGAGGATGGATCGTCAACTATATCGCAAAGCACAAGTCCGCCGAGCGCCGGTGCATTCCAGGGACAATACCACCATAATATTTATAGCTCCCCAACGAATCCGTTCTCTGACCAACTCGAAGCACCTTTCGCCCAAGATTCAAGCCGCCAGGGGCTATACGGTATGAACGCAATGGCGAACGCTCTCCCGCAGGTCGGGTACCGATCGGGATATGGTGGTGGGCATCAGCATCAACGGTACGCGCCCACCGGGCCCAACATGATACCACAGATGGTCCAGTTCCCAAACCAGCAGCATATGCCACAGCATTATTACCTCCAACATCAACAAATCCAACAGTACTATCCTCAGATGTCCCCGACTACCCAACAACACCAACCCTATCAAGTCAGACCACCACAGGGCGGTATCGGTCTGGGTTACTATCCAAACTCTGTCATGATTGGTCAATCACAGGCTCCGGCTCCTGGGTATCAATACCACCCCTCCAACCAATTCCCGGCACAGAATCCCTCGATATACCCGTACGTGCAGGCACAATTTGCCCTACCAGATGGCTCTCCTGGGGGCCCGAGGGACACTTCACTGCTAATCCAACGAGATCATAACATAAGAAGCCCAGATGGGTTTGTATCAAACGACGGTATGGATTATGCTCAATATCCATACTGCGCCGAATCCAGAATTAACGTATAGCAGAATCGGCGGGAAATCGACCAAGCATCGTCCGTGGCCCACCGCGGAAGCCTCGTCAAAGTGGTGGGTTTTAGTACATCCTGCGTGTGTCGTGTCAAGCTGTCTAACATGCTCCTTAGGACACGCGATCTGGATCGGAAATCTCCCACCACAAACCGAATTAATGAGCTTGGTTCACCATGTTTGCAAAGAAGCAACTGGACTGGAATCTTTGTTTTTAATCGCTAAAAGCAATTGCGCCTTTGCCAATTTTAAAGACGAAACAAGCTGTATCGCGGCACAGCAGAAGCTTCACGACTCGAAATTCCAATCGGTCAGGCTCGTCAGCCGGTTACGAAAGAATACGGTTGAGGGGACGTCTGGCCAAACTGCGCCAACAGGGCCGGCCGCTATTTTACCTAATAGCCAAACCTTATCGTCGGATCGAACGCCATCAAGTCCCCCTAATAAAACGCCAGAAGATGCAAGTGGGACCAAAAATACGCAAATATCGGACGGGACGCAACAAAAAGATAAATTTTTCATACTAAAAAGCTTAACCGTGGAGGATCTCGACCTTAGCATTCGAACTAAAGTCTGGGCAACTCAGGCCCATAACGAGAAGACACTTAACGAAGCGTTTGGGGTAAGTAAGCAAAATACAAAATATCCGGTGTATTTTTGGCTTAATGGATTTACAAATAGGTGGCCGACAATGTCTACCTCATATTTTCCGCCAATAAATCCGGTGAATATTTCGGATACGCTAGGATGATCTCGGCAATCGATGACGACCCGGCCGCAGCGATTGAATTTGCCCCAAAGGCCCAGGCCGTCAACAGCATGGATTTACCGAAAGCGATACCTACTGAAGCGACGGACACATGCCCCCGTGGACGCATTATCGACGACTCGGCCCGTGGAACAATATTTTGGGAAGTGGAACGGGATGAGATGGATGTGACCTCGGATACGATATCTGAGGATTCGGAAAGCGCAAAAGGACAGCATGATGGAGAAGGGGGATCAAAAGCTTGGGGCAAGCCATTTAAACTGGAATGGCTCTCGACGACAAGACTACCCTTCTACCGAACACGAGGCCTACGCAACCCTTGGAATTCACACCGCGAAGTCAAGATCGCTCGAGATGGCACAGAGCTGGAGCCTGATGTGGGGAGGAGGCTTATAGGGTTGTTTAACCGTGTCCAGAGCCCAACTCCCATGCCTCTGATGGGCATACCTACCGGATATCCGCCCCCACCACCACCGCCGCCTTTTCACTAACTACGAGAACTCTACGGGATTTTAAAAAATGGAGAGAGGAATGATAAGATACGTTACGGGATGGCTTCTTCATTTTACGGGACGCTCAAGGATGAATCCTTCTTTGTGTCAGACGGCTCTGACCTATCGAACCCGAACCTACACACAAAGAATACTCCTCCTTGAGTGTCTAGACTATACAACCTCCGATATGTACCCAGCCACCCCCAAATCGTGCAAGAGATGGCGCTACGCTACGGTGGACAGAACTAGAATACACGAATTGCCCCAACGGCGCCTCCGCATGCCTGACCAAAGAGACCATATGATAGAAAGAGTGGCAGTTGATGCCCTAAGATGCTGTGATTGAAGAGTGGCGAAAGGTGAGATCTCGGCTGTTCGCGAACAGGCCACGCGTGCCCTGTGGCGAATTTGGAAAAGACCATGATCACCACCATTGTTGGCTGGATGCACGATGTGTGAAGCCAAATACGGTAATGGGATTTCCAGGCAGACCCAAGCAACATTCCCATAATGCATTGTCTGCATCGCGCTACCGATACGAGCCGGCGGCTCGTGATGCCCCCATCCAGGGTCCATCATACCACGACCCAGCCACCACGACCCTGCGGCAACACCGGTTCGGGCCTAAACCCCAACAGATCTATCTATCTATCTAGATGAGAACAGAGACACGTCATACCAATATGCAATCGTACGACTTCAGGGTCCCCGAGATGCTGGCTGCGCATTACCAGGCTGCTCCATGCTACTACATGTCGCTACTGCTTGGCCACATCGCCGGCGGGTTTCCGCGGGCGTTGGGCATTGGAGATGGGCGCCGCCATGGGAGGGATGACTTGTCAAAGATTGCCAAGCCAGGCAATTACGTAGTTGTTCCTTTTCGCGCGTGTGTTCGAGACGGGCTTGCTTACAGGATATGTAACATATACGTACTCTGTATACTCTGCCACTATGCGATGTGGGTGACATGTGACTACCGTACAGTGCTGCTGCAGTGAGCGCGATAGTCGAGGCTTTAAGCCCATGAAGTCGTTTGGGATCTGCACGGCATCCTTGTACTTCCCCGTAAAACGTGCCCACACCAGCGGATTCTGGTAGGAACTATAGATGACACTAGACATGGGAATGGACATGGAAGCCCAGTGCAATGCGATGCAAGATTGGATAAGGCGATATGACCACCGTGACGTCATAGGTCCCCTGCCAAGCACTAGTGGGGGGAAATTTGGTAGGCAAATGGAGACCGATAAGTCCGGCCGGTGGAGCACGACGACGCGGTGGAGACAAGGTGAGCTAACCCGCAGACGGACCAGATCTCCCACCAGCCACGTAGGACACACCGGCAGCACCGGTAGAACACCGGTTACCGCCACTCTAGACCCTTGCCAACCACCACAGCCACTCGGAGTCTGGCCTATGGGGCTTGCGGGTGGAGACACCATCCGGCAGTACTTACCCCAATGGAATAGCTCTAGCTTAGGTAGTCCGAGCTTAGGTACCCAGGTATCTCCAAGACACTTGCTCGCCCTGCTTGCTTACCGAGCTGCATTAGGTACCTACACCATTTTAGGTAGTACAGAGGTAATTCCCTAGACAGGTACCCCGGGCCGTTGTACCTCTACGTCAGTGATGCGCACCTTCAATCTACCTTAGACAGCTAAACTACAGTTTGACGAGAGAAGAGTCCTTCTGACAGATGAATTGGTTAGAATGGCTGGAAGATAAGTAATGAGAGTCAATTGAATTTCTTCACTTTAACGAGTTTTATTTGGTAAAGTTATTAGTGTGATGCAGTGTGGTGTTGTGTTGACCTGTTGCGCTGATCTGGCCGAAGAAGGTTGTAGAAGATTCGCCCGTTTTCCAGCGGCATCACGCAACATCGTGAACGAAATGTGCTGCCTCAACACTCCACAGAAAGCTCTAGATCGCAGGCATTGACAACCATAGAAGGCTCTATTTGTTTCTGGAATACAGTTTAATGTTCGAAATGATTATTCAGAGAGAAGTTTCACGATGTTTCTCAAAGATGGCAGAAGTGACGCGTATTACACGAGTTCGTCTATATAACCGTCGTTTGAAGCCATCGAAGAACATTTCCTTCATTCCTCAGAACACAACAAACAATCAGAGAACAACAAGACCTCGACACCAAAGCATCGCAAGCTAATCAATCTACTCGATTATCACCACAAGCTTTCATCACACAATTCCACTTCTACATCTTACTCACAACAACAATCCACACCACACAACTAACAACATGTCTGTCTTCACTCACCACCCCTTCTACACTGTCTCCGACAACGACTTCGGCAACTTCGGTGGCCTAGTCCGCTTCATCGACGACTGGGACAAGCACTTCTCCTCCAAGCAGGGCGGCTCCGGCTCCCGCCCAGCTCGCCGCAATGTCCAGACCTTCACTCCCCGCTTCGACGTGAGGGAGACGGAGCAGAACTATGAACTTCACGGCGAGCTTCCCGGCGTCGAGAAGAAAGACATCAACATCGAGTTCAGCGACGTGCAGACCATTGTCATCCGCGGCAACGTTGAGCGCACCTACACGCAGGGAAACCCACCGGCTGGTCTCCTCGGCGACAACACCATGAGCGGCGCCATCACCAACGAGCCCCATGCCGAGGACAGCTCTGAGACCCGCTCCAACAAGTCCTTCCAGGCCACCGTAGAGGACGAGAAGGAGGCGGGCGCTGCGGCCACCAGTGGCACGGTTGCTGAAACCACGAAGCCCGAGACACCCGCCGAGCCCCAGCAGCCAAAGCACAAGTACTGGGTCTACGAGCGCAGCGTCGGCAACTTCTCGCGCTCCTTCACCTTCTCGAGCCGCGTCGACCACGAAGGCGTCAGCGCCTCGCTGGAGAACGGCATACTCACCGTCATCGTGCCCAAGGCCAAGAAGCCCGAGGCGCGCCGCATCGCCATCAACTAAGCGTGCGCGCAACCCGAGCCGGGTCCCAGACCCAACCAGCTTCCTAATGATGGCTTCTTCTGTCTCTTTTTGCTCAACAAATTAACCCTCGGCGCTCCTTTCTTGTTCTTTGCGACTTTCCACACCGGATGAAATTGAGATGCCTTCCGACGAATCCTCTGTCTGATGACTTCATAATGCTGTAACAAAACTGTTTATTATTACACACACGCACGCGCGCGCGACATTCATTGCATGGAGTTTGGAGGAATCGGGCTTTTCGAGCATGGCACTTGGGCGCAAACTAGGAGGATGATCACACTTGCATGTATATACTATCATTACAATGAAAAGAATTCAACTTAAACAGCTCCTGACAACCGTGATTGGCAATGCGCACGTATATATTCCTAAAACGATGTAGACACCGTTCCAAGCACACAAAGCTCAGCAGTTGGGATGTCAACAATACTATATGCATAGGATTATGCGGCACCGTCGGCAGGTGCGGTAAACAGTAGTTATAATGCCCCTTCACGGTGCCTACGATGCCGATTACTCCGTCCCACTAACAACGTCGATATGCCATCTAACTTCCCAACAGAACCGCTCGCTCCCGTGTATGACCTCTTGTAGCTACGATAAGATATAGCTGAAAGATCTTGGCTATGGGAAGAATCAGGAGTATAGGTAGTTCCTTGCTCCCACGTCCCCCCTTTAGCCTCAATTCTTAGACCTTGGTAGAATTCGCCATAGCTCGCCTAATGTGGTCTCTAAGACTTAGCAACGAAGAACTCCGGACAATAGTGAGTGCACTTATATCTACCCTAGTCTGTTGACGGATCCACGTCCGGACTTCCATGGCTATAAGAGTCCATGCCGAGGTTTCCGACCGGTTGGTCGAGAGGAATGGTCCCTTCGTCTCTGATTTGGACGTCCGCTAGAGCCCCGGCAATAGCTTTAGCAATGAGCATGCTTTTGTCTTCCTCCGGTGAATTAGATAGAACCCCTTTCGAGCTTGCCTTTCTCTTCGCCTTAGTTTTGGACGCACCGACTGACCTGTCTAGGTTGTGGTAGATAGCCATCCGTACGTCTCGTTTCCAGGCCACCCGGTTAGACGGCGAGTCTATGCGTAGATGTCATCAATCCTGTGAGTACTTGGCTAGGAAACTCGTACGTTCCTCCGTTGGAAAATGACTGGGTCGGCGAGGGTTTGGATCTTTCCCAAGCTATGGCCAAGGTATCTAGAAGATGTCGTTCCCGCAATATCTGCATACCTGCCTTTTCGATTCTGTCCTGTATATGAGCATTTTGCGATACGAAACCTACCTCGCCCATTACACCGACGTCAATGATAGATGCGGATTGGCCGCGTCGGTGCCGGTATTGGGCAAACGCATCCAGGAACGTGTTGGACGCTGCGTAGTTAGCTTGGCCTAATTGACCTATTATCCCGCTGTGAGACGAAAAGAGAATGAAGAACTCTAGGTCTGATGGCAGCACCTCGTGGAGATTCTAAGTGCCTTGAACCTTTGGCTCAACAGCTGTAGTCCAATCCTCAAAGGTCATTTGATCTAACCCAACGTCCTAAGAATGCTATTAGCTCTAACGGCTCTATCTGCATCAGAATGTCTATGGTCGTGATAGTACCTTCAAGACCATGGCCATATTGATAACCCCTGCGATGGACTCGAGAGCAGTATCAACGGTCCTCTGCACGTCGGCCACGGAGGTCACGCTCCCGGCGGTGAACGTTACCCTGCAGCCCCAAGAACTTAGATCTTCTAGTAAGTCTTGGGTTTCCGTGCCTTGCCGAGCGGATCTTGACACGAAGATTAGATGGCGGGCACCGTGCTCTACCATCCATGTGGCAACCGCTCGACCTAGGCCGCCGAGGCCGCCGACTAGCAAATAGCTTCAGTCCCGTCGAAACACCAGCGTCAGTTTCGGTATAATAGTCCCTAAGCTTGAGCAAGATTCAGGGAAGTTGATCACGATTTTCCCAATGTGAGTCGCGCCTTGCATAGTTCGAAACGCATCTTGTATGCGAGAGGCCGCAAATGAACTGGCAATAACTGGGGCTTTGATAGTGCCTGACTGGATTAGTTTGATACTCCGTTCCATTAAACTGCGCTCTAATGTCAACTAATCCGCTCTATAGTGACTAAGGACGACGAAAAGGGGGTTGGGGGGAGGTGGAAGTCTCACTTGGCCGCTTTCTCTGGCCGAACCTGAGTAATCTGCCACATATCTATTGCAATGAATGATCGGTTCTGTTCAAATGCTCTCATTGATAACTTGGCGCGACGCCGAAAGTCACGTTTTCCGATCTCAACCATGGTGCCAAACTCGGCGACACAGTCCCATGAAGCATGCATGAGATCCCCGAATAATGAGTTGAGGACCACGTCAACACCGCCGTTGTTACTTGCATGCATAAGGGCGGGAAGAGAGGATGAATCCCGAGAGTCGAAGATGCGCGAGCGGTCAAAACCATAATTGTCTTCAAGAAATCGCACCTTTTCCTCGGTGTCCACTATGCAGTATATCTAATCTATGATGAGTACGTTGTGAAGATATTGAAGCGGGGACTTACATCTGCGCCGACCATCTGGGCGATTTCTATGGCAGCTAGCCCGATGCCACCGCAAGCTGATTGTATGAGAATGGACTATCTTACTGTCAATCTCGATAGAGCAGATTTACCGCGGAGGCAAGTATTAATCGGGGTCACTTACCAGCCCCTTTTGTAAATTCCCTTTGTCAACTAGAGCCAGAAGTGCGGTAGAGTAGACGTATACCGCAGCTCCTTGCTCAAAGCTGACCAAGTCATCGATTTTCACGCACAGTAACGCCGGTACCAGAGTGTGAGTTGTAAAACAGCTTCCGGCCATATGAACAGCGCAGTCGCCAACTGCAACGTTTTGAACGGCAGGCCCTACGGCAGCGACTACACCACTACCTCCTAGGCCCATCTCGCTTGTGCTATTGTCTAGTACGCCAACGGCCCAGCTATTAAAAGTAGTAGTTAGAGCCCCTCGTGCGTCAACAATTATTCAGGACCTACCTATACGTTGCCATTCATACCTAACAGCCCGTGATACTCACCCATACGGCGGGCATAACCGGCACCGTGTTGAGTGCAATACTTTTCTTGCTTTGGCGCTCTTTCATGAGAGCATGAGTTTTCATTTTGGGGCCAAGCCCGAGCCCTGGAACTTTCACAAATATTACGGTTCTAGATGGCGAAACTTGATACGGAGATTTTCAGTGGTTCAGAAGATTCTCACCTACGCTCGTTTGTTCTAGGAATTCGATTTCTGTAGGGCAACAGACGATATCAAATCATGCGGGAACAAAGGGGAAGACGATGAGGATGCACCTCTTGTTGAATACATACTGAAAGACCACGTGATAGGTCCGAACGAGGGGCTTATTCTTTGCTTCAGGCCTCGATTCTAGACGAGACTTCAAATAGAAGGATATCTTTCATACTCATAGAAGATGAATGAATTGCCCCAGTGATAATTACTGCTTCAGCACCCGATAAATTCTATGGTCAATAGGAAAATAACGACTCCACAGGCTAATATTTGCATGGTGTCACCGAGTTAACCCGGGATTAGTAGGCTGCTTAGAGTAGCAACCGGCGGCTGCACGGAATTTTCCTTTGGCGGTGGCTGACTGCATGTGAGAGCAGGAGAGTGTTCAAAGTGAGGCATCGAGTGTTACTATGACAGTAGTAGCAAGAAGGGAGATCTTCCATCCTGTTGGACTGATACGTTTTCGCATGATATGTGACGAGCAGAGTGCCTACGACGAGTTGCAGGTGATGAAGCAGATTCCTGAATCATATACTTACCAAGTTCTTACTGGAGGTGCGGAATGGTGCCGAGGACAGTGTTTAAAAATAGCCCTCACAGGGGATTCTCTCTGCCGGGTCTAACCGGGGTAGTTATTGTTGGTTGTGCGCCAAAGACAGTGCAGATTTACAATGTTAGCTCCGAAGTGACTTCCATAGATAGTCGTACGTATATAGAAAGCCTTTCTTTGACCTTGACCAACGTAGGTATAGTACTGCTGATAGGTGACCTACATGGTCGACTCTCTTGTGCGGTACCTTAGTCCAAGGTGTATGCCATATAACCACATTAGGGGCTACAGGCTCGCCATGTAGAATTGCCACCTTTACTACAGCCTCCTGGCCAGGATACACAATTGGTCACACAATGGGGGACATGGCATTTTTCTACGCTCGCAAGACCTTTAAGTAACTTTGAGATTTCGTATAGATATGACAAGAGTACATAACCCACATCTATTTTAGGTACCTAGGCTACTAAGGGAGGCACATAGGTATGTAAGACACCGCCGCTCCCTGTTAATTACATATGCGAGCGTGTAGCACTATATAAAAGCAAGCAGGAGGCAACAATGAAAGCCATTACGTTATGAAGGTTTCTTTGCCTACGTTTCTCGACAAGAAGTGAAACCATTCCGTGTCAGCCTGTGAACAACACTCTTCTTGATCGCGCAACCGGCCGTTCATAAAATTTACGCGGTACATTCGGCGGCCCCCTTTAATTGACCAATTTCTCTTCCCAGGGCAATGGCAGAGGAGGTGAGATCAGTATGTGATCTCATTTCCCGATGGGCTCGCGAGAGACCCGATCATCCGGCTATTTTGTTCGGCTCGCGGATCGTCTCGTATCGACAGCTCGACCATGCTGCATCCATAATTGCCCGTATCTTATTGGATCAGCAGGTCCAACCCGGGGACTTGATCCCTGTGCTCGCAACTCGCAGTTGTGAGATGGTTGCCAGCTTTTTAGGTGTTCTCAAGGCGGGCGCATGCTATGTGCCAATTGACATTGAGGCCTGGGCTCAGGATCGTATTGCATCGACTTTAAAACGTGTATCTGCACGCGTTGTGGTTAACCTAAGTGCACTCGAGTACCCAGACTACCATGAAATCTCACGGCATGAGGTCGAGAACGCCTTCAAGCCTGTCCCTCGCAGCGACCAAGACGCCGAGGAGCTCCCCCAAGCGAATATAAAGCCGATGGATCTCGCATACACCGTCTTCACGTCTGGGACGACATCGACGCCCAAAGGTGTTATGATACCTCACAGGGCTCTTTTGAACTATGTGCAGCAGGGTGACGAGGAGGCTCCCTTCAACTGTTGCCCTCGACCCGAAGATAAGTCCTTGTTGACTTTCTCACCGGGTTTTGACGCTTGTACAGGCGTAGTGTTCTCTACATTATGCAACGGTGCACAGCTCATGGTGGCGGGAATATCGGAGTTTGAAACCTATGCAGCTCAGGCTACCATCATTGCAGTGACGCCATCAATGCTTTCGGCTATTCAGGACGTCGAAGCTTGTTCCCAGCTCAGACTCGTTATCATAGGGGGCGAAGCACCTAACCAGCGGCTAGTTCAGAGATGGTCGGCACCAGGCCGCACTCTGTACAATGGATACGGGCCTACCGAGACAACGATCAGCAGTCTAATGGGCAAAATCGTTCCCTCTAAACCTATTACCCTCGGTCGGCCAATGAACAATAGTCGTGTTCTGTTACTAGATGGAGACACCGAATGCGATTATGGAGAGATCTGCATAACTGGACCAGGTCTGGCTATTGGCTACTATCAGGATGAGGAGTTGACTGCTCAGAAATTCATATATCGAGATGGCGAGAGAATGTATAAGACGGGTGATTTTGCACGGAGAACCGAACATGGTCTTGAGTTCGCTGGCCGAGCGGACAGCTTTGTCAAAAATCGTGGTTTCCTGGTGAACCTTGAATCTCAGGTAGTTCCGATGCTGCTAAATGCAGATGCACACACTGCTACTGCTTTCATGAACCGTGGCCGCCTTGTTGCGTTTGTCACACCTGAAGATCTTGATGCCTTGGCTCTACGCCAAAATCTACTCCGTCATCACGACCCTTTCCTTGTCCCGGACCAGATTAGGGCGGTTCCGGTTCTTCCTCTGACGGCCAACGGTAAAGCCGATAACCGGGCTTTGCAACAACTCTTGGATATGGAAGCACCGGATAACCGGGACATGGAAGAAGGCGACGACGGTTTGCACCAACACTCTAAGATGGAGACATTAAAGATGGCGATTTCGGCCGCGACGTCATTGCCTCAATCAGAGATCACAGAGGGGAGTCATTTTATGGATCTAGGAGGTAATTCTCTGGCAGCGCTGAAGGTTATATCATACCTTCGTAGAAGGCATCTTGAGCTCCGGCTTAGAGACCTTTTCGATCTCCCTGACTTACAGGCTATCTGCGATGTTATACGGGAAAACGAGCCAGCAACAGCTCAAGTCGAGAAATCTTCGGAGACGGTTGAAGACTCTGGAAACAATCACGAGAACAGTGCAACGACAGGACCGATGACGCCCCTCCAAACAAAGATGATTCAAGCTAGCTTGAGAACCCCTGGCGCCAACTGTCTACTTCTTCGTATCCGTATTCCACACCCAGGAAAATCTGTCAGTACGCTCAATCTCAAGAGTGCATGGCATCGAGTGCTGTCTCGACACGCTATCTTCTGCACGAACTTCCTCCTCAAGGACGAATTGCAGGAGGTTCAGCCCAAATTGAATCTAGACTGGACCGAGGAGGAAGTGACGCTGGAACAACAAAACGAGGTCATCCGTGCCCGTTCTCTCGAAATTCGCGATAAAATCCTATCTTCAGGCGACCAAAGTCAAATTTTCAGACCGGTTAATGTGTATCATCTCATCACCGTGGAAAGTGTTTGCTCTACTCTATTGATTTCTGCGCATCACGCCCAGGCAGATGGTTGGTCGTTTAGCATCATTCTTGACGAGGTTCAAGAGACTCTTCTCAACAAGCCCCCACCCGTAGAAGAGCCAGCGAACTTCCTCACAATTGCTTTGGCTCAGAACAAGCAACAAGTTAATCTCGAGGGCGTTTCATTCTGGAAAGGTATACTAAAGAATCACTTGGCTCTGCCAAGTTTAAGTTTGCCGAAACCACCCCCGCATCAGATCCCATACGAATGGACGAGCAGCTTGAAGGTGGATTTGAACTTGAATGGTATAAAGCTAGGACAGGCGGCACGTATCCTCAAAGTGACGCCATCGGCTTTGCTTTACGCCGCTTGGGGCTTGGTATTATCTAACTATACATCTTCCAACAACGTGGCTTTCGGTGTTGTCTTTTCGGGACGGAATATTATCGAAGTGCCAGGCGTGGAACGTGCGGTCGGTCCTCTACTAAACACAGTCCCATTTCCTATCGAATTTGAAACAGAACAGACGGTTCAAAGTGCCGTATCGACTATAAATCGCTCTCTCTTACAGATGCTCGAATTCCAATGGTCTGCCGCTGAAGCTATGGCGTCCATGTCTGGTGAGAGCATTAATGGAACCCTGCAGACACTTGTGGTCACAGAATACGATCTTCCCCCTACCAAAGACTTAATGTCATGGTCTGTCGAACGTGAGGACCTGATGGAGTTTGGGCTTACATTGTTAGTCGAGAAGAAAAGCGTGAATGAGCGCGGGAATGAGCACGACCATTCTAGTAGCGAGCAGGATCAGGAGCTCCAAGCTCGAATATTGTTCGACGGTTCACGTTATGCAGAGTCGAGTGTTACGAGGCTCTTGAACCATTTCAAAAACGCACTACTTTCACTAACGAAGGCACAACATATGTCTATGAAAGAAGTGCGATCACAAGTTATGGGCGAAGAAGAGAAGTCAATCGTTCTTCAAGCACCAAGCGCGTTTGGTGAGAAAGAAGACACGGAGATGGCCAACACAGTCAAAGACGCATTCGAATCAGCCGCTACGAGATGGCCGCATCTATGCGCCATTGAGTCCCCCAATAGTGGGAGCTTTTCATATCAAGAGGTTGACGAGTTCGCTAATCGAGTCGCCGCGCAGCTTATACAGCGCGTGAAAACAAAAGGCCCAAAGAATGTAGTTGGCATTTTGTCCGATGGTTCCGCCCACTGGGTGATATCCATCTTAGCCGTATTGAAGGCCGGCTGTATCTGCTGTCCTCTTGATATCAGTCTCCCTCCGAATCGGATCAAGACTATCATCCAAGAGAGTGAGACGTCTATATTCCTGGCTGCAAACCGAGCCTGTCAGACAAAGTTTGAAGGATTAGGCACCAAGGCCACGGACGATAATATGATTCTTGTTGATGAATTCCCGCAACAGGCCGCTAATGCGCCTACCGCTCGACTGAAAACCACCACGGGAGCGAAAGATACCATCTACCTCGTGTTCACGTCAGGAAGCACGGGTATTCCGAAAGGTAAGAATGATAATCAGAGACGAAGGGGTATTACTCTCTAACAAACAATAGGGGTACCTTTACACAATGTAACAATTTTAAACGCAATAAGCGTTCCAGCCCTGCGCCTCTTTGCTGCACCTGGAAGACGCATCTCCCAGCTCAGTGCATTAGGCTTCGACATGGCCCTAGTCGAGATTTTTGGCTCACTTTGTTACGGTGCAACTCTAGTCCTTAAAGACCCTAGTAATCCCTTTCAACACATCAAACACGTTGATGCTATGGTTACTACGCCGTCCTTCTTATCCGTTCTCTCTCCTGAGGAGTATCGTAACTTGAACACAGTATTGTTGGCAGGAGAGCAAGTGCCCCAGAAGATCGCTGATACATGGTCTACTAAGGTGAAAACCCTACTCAATATATACGGACCAAGTGAATGTGGATGTGCGTCGGGAACCCGCCTCTTACCAGGGGTTCCAGTGACCATTGGACGACCTCTTGCCGGCATGAAATTCTACGTACTGGACCACTACAAATCCCTTGTACCCCAAGGCATCATCGGCGAGATATATATCTCAGGGAACCAGGTGACACAGGGGTATTGGGGCAACACCAATGAACTTGGAACCAAGTCCCGTTTCATTCTAAACCCGTTTGCCACTGAGCCGAATTATCATATCATGTACCGCACTGGAGATCTAGGATTCTGGGACGAGGAGATGAATCTCTCGTATATGGGCCGTATTGATAACCAAGTTAAAGTGCGTGGGTTCCGTGTCGAGCTTGAAGAGGTTGAGAATGCACTCATCGCCGCAGGCGGAGGGGATGTCCAAAGTGCCGCAGCTATTGTCATCAATGATGATGATGATGGTAACGGGTCGCAGAATTACGGTGTTCGTATCGTTGGTTTTGTGACCCCTACAAGCGTCAACGTGGCAGCTCTACACGAGAAGATTGCCAAATTGATCCCAAATTATGCGCGTCCGTCGCAGACCATGGCGATTTCGGAGCTGCCTATGACTGCCAACTTAAAGCTGGATCGAGAGAAGCTCAAAACTCTAGCGCTCGCCAGTCATGCGGGGCAACGACTCGACGAAGGATCACGACACACGGGCGGGGCCGATAATTTGAAGCCCACAGAGAAGATCATAGCCGAGGTTTGGAGAAAAGTGCTCGGTCTAAGCGGCGGCACCTCCTCGATTAACAGCGATGATGATTTCCTTTCCCTTGGTGGGAACTCGATCCTGGCTATTAGGTCGGCGCGACTAGTTGCGGAGTCTATTGGTCATGACGTCCCGATAGCTCTGCTCCTTCGAGAGACTGTTCTCGGGCGCCTCGCGAAAGCTATCGACCAGCGGAACGCTCTCAGTAATGCCTCAGACAGCCATTCATTTGCATCTTATTTGTCTTCAGTGAAGCGAGGTGTGGCTGTTGATGCTGGAGCTAGTGACGCAGCCGACTACCTATCTAAGAGCCACTCACTCTCCCATCTAGAGAGAGAATTGTTCGAAGCACATACTACTTCGAAGAACAAGTCTGCGTTCAACACTGCGGTTAATTTTACTATCTCCGGGTCGATTGATATAAAGAAGCTCTCTGAGGCTTTCCTTGCCCTCATACAAGAAAATCCGATTCTCCGTGCGCGATATATGGTCTCTGAGGGTGTCCTTCTCCGTCTTATTAGCTCTGATTACTCTGCACCTCAATGCTTCCTTGGTGATGAGATGGACTTTCAGGCCCTACAGACGTTTGTGGATAAGCCGTTCGATCTAGCCTCAGAGCAGCTCATCAGGGTGATATTGTGGGACCAAAATGAAGATGACGGATGCACAGAGTGTCTCATCATCACACATCATATTGTCACAGACAAGGCATCGCTAGCACTGATGCTAGAGTGGATAAGCCGCAAGTATAAGTACCCAGTTGACCGCACCCTTTTAGTAGAAGGTACTTACATCGACTGGTCACAGTGGCTTGGGCGGCAGAGGGCCCTCGGCACAACCTCTGCGCAGCTACAAAAGGATGGTCGAAGCAGGTTCTGGAGGAAACACCTCCAGAAAACACGCTCAGTATTATCATTACAGGGGTCTCTACAGACGCAGCACATGGGATCATACCCTTCAACTCGGACGAAGAGTACTATCCCGCTTCTCAACTCCGAGGACGGAATAAACACTCAGGTATACAAATATTCCCAACGCCTGGCAGTAGCAGCCACGGCGCTCAGTTTACACGCCTACTTTGGCTCTTCAGACCTGATACTTGGTGTGCCTTACCTGAATAGGGACGAACGAGGGACAGCTGGCATGCTAGGTCTCTTCGTCGATCGCCTGCCTGTCCGTATACAACTCAACGACATGAACCTAGGCGACGTAGATGTGTTGCTGAATGGGATTAGCACCGAAATCAACTTGTGCATCGAGAACCAGCTACCTCACACTGAGATACAGTCGGCGATTTCAAGCACCGATGGCGAGAAGTGCACGTTCAGGGGCTTAATAGACGTCATGATCGTATACAATTGGCAGTCAGACTCTTTGAAGCATTCATTTTCTTTGGGCCCGGATGTCCAAATTGACGAGGGAAGCTACATATTGAAGCCTACGGGATCCATGCACCCTCTAGAGATTGAGTTTTTGGAGAAGGAGGACGGCTCTGTGGATATCGAGATCAACTTCGATGCTGAGACCGTTTCGCCTGAGCTGGTAGCTGCTATGCACGCATTCCTTCCGAGTGCTATGCAGGGCCTTGCACAAAAGCAGCCACCGGCGTCTATTGTTTCTGCCCATAGGATGCCCGGTTTCCCAGTCGAGGCTTAGAAGAGTAGTGATCGCTGGAGGGGATAGTAGGCTTTCTATGGTAGTTTTATGTGGTATTATTAGTCAGCCCACTATTTACTTCATAGTACTACATTGTATCAAGAAATGGCTAGAACAGCATCAGCGAAGCAGCGAGCATTCAACATCTTGAGATTCATTCCGCTGCTTTCAAACCTGTAGATTTTGTTTCAGGGGAACCTTTGTGTTACGTCTTACGTATTACAACGCGCACCGAACATTACGACGGCTGTGCTGCAGAGTTCATGGTAGTATGCAATTGTGCTTGGCTTGACGAGTGCCAGGACTAGCTTCAGATCACGTTGATCAGATGTATATAAGTACTTAGTAGGTACTTAGTTGTGTTGTGAATTCGTGTGGTTGTACACAGTGGTCCAACTACATACTAATTGATACTAATATACAACAGTACACCCCGCTTAGTAAGGCTATTATGCCGATGTAGAGAGAAAGAGATGCAAGCCATCCATAACCGAATTAACATAATAATAATGCATGCCATCGGAACGTCCGCCCCGAGGTTGCAATCAAATGTTGGTGCTCTCAGTCGTGGCACGCGATTCATCGACATCATACCGACCAACAATCCGAGGCTCTTCTACTCCGCGGAAAGACTCCGCGGCAACAAGAAAAAGCCCCAGCCCCGGCCAATCAAAGCTTGCATCTATGGTATCAATCAGGGATCTAATAACTCCTAAGTCTCGGCAGGGCTTAGCTTACCCGGGTACCCGGAATACTGCCCGGAAGTTATGACTGCCGCATGTGTATTTTAAGCCAAGCACTCCTATCAAGAATATGCTGGCTTATACTCAATCCGTGCTAGAGGCATATATTCATTCTTTACCATCATGAATGTAGTAGTTGGAAGCAAGTTGAAAGGACAATGCTTTCTCCTCCCCCCCTTCCCCCCCCCTTTTTTTTTTAACGTCTCGGTAAAACATTCGTTATATTAAGGTTAGGATCCGTGTCACGATTAGTCTATCTAAATAGCAACGCCTCCATAAATTGTCGAACACTACTTTAGGCCAACAATTTCTATGAATCCGAGCCCTTGTTAGGCGTTATTCTGCCTTCAATGATGGTTTACTTTCAAGTGGTCGAAATACATCCAATCTGGAAAGAGATACTACATGATATCCTCCGGCGTAGCGTGCATTAACCTATGCTTTCAACTGAGGCCGCTTCCATAGCAGTAAGGCGGCAGGGACCTGCGCCGCGGCGAAAGCGGCTAGGATGATCATCTGCCGATTGAATCCCCCAGCATATACCAGTTTTGTCATGTCCTCTATAGTTGCGGGTTCAGCGGTACTACGGGCAATCGATGTAGCTGCCGTATCGGCGATGTTTAAGTGTGCTAGACGAGGTCTGGTGTATCCGTTATAAACTGAGTTGGCTATGGCAGCTGTTATCGCACTTCCCATCATTCTAAACTGGCTCCCGGCCCCCAGTGCTACCGCTAATACGTTGTGTCAGCCTGAGTGCGAAGTCTTTGATATATGGATCGTGGCTTTACATCGTACCTTTATCACGGATTTCAACAACGCTTGGAATAAGGACAAATAGAAGTGCGAGGTTCATGCCGCAGCCGAACCCAGCAATGATTTCAAAGCCATATGTGCGAGGAAGAAGGTCTAGGGTAAGAGGCAAGGTACCTAATAGCGCGAAGCCGATGACTTGAAGTATTGCTCCTGTGACTATGATCCATATAGGTGCTACCTTCAATCTACCGGCAATGGTCGCAGCCACTCCAGTCCCTACAGGCGAGGCAAGTGTGAAGGGAATAAGGCGTACACCTGCGTCTAGGCCAGAGAGGCCATTCACCAATTGGAAGCGCTGCGGTAGCTGATAGACCGAGATAACAAATGGGCCACCGAGAAAAGCCATAGACCTAGAGAGAAAACGTCAGTCTAGTGCTTGCTTGATAGAGAGGCGTAGACACGGCTTACAAGAGTATGCCCCCGATAAGCCTCTGGGTAACAAACTGCCATGGTAAAATGGGCTCGCGTACGGAATCTTTCAGCGTAACATGGCGCTCCCAGGCGAAGAGAAAAATCCAGAAGATACCGGACACGACTAGCAGCGAGATG
Organism: Xylaria sp. Z21; assembly: GCA_037356095.1. NCBI lineage: Eukaryota > Fungi > Ascomycota > Sordariomycetes > Xylariales > Xylariaceae > Xylaria > Xylaria sp. Z21. The sequence goes on along the minus strand of JBAWJX010000024.1, from coordinate 185,878 downwards.
ACATAGGCCGATCTCCAAGGGAACATCGAGCCGGCTTCTTCAAATCCACTCGTCAGGGACAAGACGGCAAAGAGTAGAAGAACTGCTCCCGGTATGTCGAGTTTGGTTAGCGCCGATTGTGTCTTGGCTTCCCTAAACTGGCGCTGGCTGGGGGTAATATGGGGGAAATCTCTTGGCATTCCCAGGATCACGAAGCCAAGACAGATAATCGCGACGGGAACGCTTTTATTCAAGTTAGCGAGATACCGCATCGGCAACAAGCTTGACTCACTTAATGATGAAAATCCACCTCCATGTGGTGTTTGCACTAATCACACCGCCTATCACCGGCCCTAGGAGTAAGCCGAGCGATACGCATATGGACAGCCGCGCCGTGGCAGTGGCGTATTGAGCCGCAGGCACCAGATCGGTAGTTATGATAGTTGCGAGAGAGTAGCACCCTCCTCCGCCAAGACCCTGAAAAGCGCGAAAGATGATACTGACGGAGGAAGTCAGCTTCGTCGATGGAGGCCTACGTGTGATATACCGCAGGCATACTCACAGCTGTGGCGCTGTCTGTGCGGCACTACACGCGACAGAGGCGATGAGGAAGATTACGATACATGAAATATATATGGGGTGTCGTCCGTATATGTCGCTCAATTTAGAAGAGAGGACGATGATTGCTTTAGGAAAGTTAGAAAGATCTGAATGTAGTGCCTCAAAGCCCTGAATGCCTACCAATGTAACCGAGTAAATAACTTGTAAGGAGCCAACTCCTATCATCCACACCGCCGATATCATTCGTGATAGCAACGACAGAGGTTGCTACGACGGGAATTTCAAAACTCACCATGAACATAATTATCCCGAGACTATGATGTCGTTAGAAGCAGCCCTACAGTGATCAATGAAGAGCTGGCTCTTTTAAATCACTACGTACGAGCCAGAGATAAGCCAGAGGCGGCGGCCATGGAGGTACTCTCCCGTACTCGCGCTGTTTTGTTCTTAGCCAGATACCTAGATGTTGTGATTTATTAGGACTCACGGCTCATTACCGGATGCCGAGACATTATTCTCAACCCGTTCGTCGTCAACGCTTGGGGTTACGTCGTTGTCCATGGCTGTATTGAGTTCAGTTTGAAGGGTTTCAAACTTAGAAGAGAAGAACGGGGAGAAAAGCTCCCGTATGAAACAGACCAAGTTATGCCTAGTGTCATCTCCCTGTGCGTTTGGGTGGTAATTTGCTCGGGGAACCGACCTTTCGTCTTCCGCCTTTTGTGTAACCAAAGTGCGGAATTGATGGGACGCACCGGATGTGCCCGCGGTCAGCCACGGTGCATGAGTTGTCTTACCGCGTATGCATAAGAGGTACTTTGTAGGTAGCAGTCCGAGCTATACTACAAGTATGTAACTTTCGACGAATCGCAACAGCTACCTTGGTATGTACCTAAGTATGTGCCTCGGTAGATGATCAGCAAGACCCACAACGCTCGATACCTACATGCAGGTAATTTCTGTATGGCGAAAGTGTGTCTCGGACCTGAGTGGCCCTCGCGTATATCCTTTCTCCCCTGCCACAAGGCTTACCAAGTGCAATTCTTATAATTAAATATGAGCTGTTACTAGCAGTAGGTGTGTGAATAAGCTATAATTAGTCTCTATTTCACTAAAAATCGTCGGGGAATGTCACGCTGCTGGCGATGGCGCATTTGGAGATATCGATATAAGGCAAAATGAATCCCAAGTTTGAGGACGTAACCCCATTTTTACTTGATTGATCGTATGAGTCTATGTTCTGAATACAACTAATTGAAAATCGCCAAATTCTAGCATTTAATACTTCGTATTGGACTATTTCTAAAGCCTCCCACTTCCCTTCGGGGTTAGTGTTAATACGCCCTTCGTAAGTAGGAATGACAAGCTGGAATTGTGTACTGTCCTCTGCTTCGAGTCCCCAGGCGCTTGGCTGGCTATACGGTAAGATGTCTTCCGCCTGCGAGAGGCTTATGCTGGATTCCCCTAACGATACTTTTATAGCTGTAAATATAAGTCGTAGGTTCTAAGACGGACTCCACCATTCTGAATATATAGTGCTTTTAGTAATAACCAGTCTGTTGTGTAAAACACTATACTGTAATTCTACCTGTCTATCTAATAATACTAGTAATAATTTATTCTTTCACTGTCTAATCGCCGTCACCGTCGACTCAGTAGCAGGCTAGGTCGAATTTTGGAGTTGTGCTATAAGCCGGCGTGATGGCGAAGCTAAGATCCGAATTCGTCATAGCTCCATCCATGAGTGTATACCAGAAAATGTTGCGCTTCCTAAACAGCGAACAACCGATCGTCTTCCAGTATGCTTGGGCGTTCTCTAGTGAGGGAACAGCATCACGATGAACTGGTCCAGCTACGAAGCCACAAACGGCCGTCAGCAACATTTCTAGGTCTGATGAAAGGGGGTAACGGAATATAGAGAAGGGAACAATTATCAAGAGCATAGCTTACTATCAGGCCAACCTGTCTCTGTGATCCAGACTGGCTTGCCTTGAGCCACACTCTCGGTAACACCTACTGCGAACCAGAAATGGTCGGACGCTTTCTCGATAGCGTTTGGCATCGCGCCCTCGAAATAGGGGAATGAGTTGTGGCCCAAGAAGTCAATTACTTCAATGACTCCGCTGTTTTCGGGTCTCATCCATGCATTCCTACCGCAGTCAACTAGTTAGTTAAGACGAGCCTTGAAATGATACAACAATTTTTTATATTGGCTGTCTCTCAAACCACATGTACCTCTTTCGCCTGCAAACTTACCAGGTATCGACATGGGTAATTGGTTTACCCTCCAACAGTGTGCCTCTGGTCCAGTCTCGCAGCCATCCGATGTATCCTTGTAGTTCCGCCGCCGTGGCGCCTTCTCCAGCATTGTTGGCGATACCCAGTGAAGAGCTCCGATACAGGTCTTCGGACCCCACGCTGATACCAACTATACGGTCCGTAAAGGCGGTACCAAGTGTGCTGGCGGCGGTGGTGAGTGCCTTCAACTCGTTTTCAAACACATAGCGGCCTGCACTGGCCCAAAGTCCTACGAGGATTTTTGTATCGGTGTCAATGGCTGCTTGGTATGCTTCGATCGGCTCTGCTACGGTCCCACATTGTATAGAGGTGTAGAGGCGAGCAGCCGTGAAGCCCGAAGCTCCGGGAAGGTTTCTGGCTCGCTCGAAAAGCTCCTTGAAGCCACCGTAGCTCTGGCATGAACCGTCATGACTTGTTGAGCCATAGTCGAAGCCTTGGATAGCTTGGGAAAAAGAAGTCACAGCTAGTGCTCCGAGTGTAATGGCAAGGTATCTAACCTGCATCTTGATTATGTTTATCGGGTCTTGGAGAGGAAGTGTATTACTGCCTTGGTATAATGTGAATGCGAGGAAGAACGCAAAAGAACTAACGTCGGGATTAGAGTGACGGCGTGATGGGAGAAGAGATGTATACTGGGATCTGAAACTTGATGAAGAATATTACAAGGGGATGTGCCAAACTCAAAAGAACCCCCCAGGGTCGATCCCGCTCTATTACATCTTTCCAGTTTTATTAAGATGATTGAGAGGAAAGAGTAAACAAGTAGCAGCATTCCATTAACCGCCCCCGGCCCGGTCTGGCTTGCCCATTCGAATCATATAATACGAAGCGGTCACAGTCTCATTTCTACTTGAGGCTTACTCTGTCACTGCTTCTCGGTTCGTGATATCACCCCCCTCACCCCTTATTGAGTATTAGGATTGTTGCAGCGCTGATATACGAGCATATTTGGGTGTCTGCAACTCACATATTCAATTGCCGAATATGGTATTCTGATGTCTGGCGGTTATATTTCCACACCAGCCGTGGAATGGATCCTGCGTATAGAGCAACCCATGTGCTACTAACAATATTTATACATAATTTAAATGATATGCGTAGAGTCTTATAAAGAAATGCCGCCCGTTTTTTCCTTCCTCAAAAATGCCCTCGCATACGCGGCACTTAAGCAAGTAAAAAAAAAAAAAAAAAAACTCACTCAAACCAGCTCGGCTGGCTTTAGAGTGACTGGAAACAGATATTCCTCCCGAGTAAAACATTATACAAGTCGCACAGCGACGAGTCACAAGCCTGCATATACCAATGAACGTTTCGTTCATGTGTTTTTTGGCCATACACCAAAGCTCCCCCGCTGGCTTCCAAGTGGACTGAAAGCCGTAGGGGTAACAGGAGATACAAGATCATCGGCCTCGCCCTGATCCCGAGCGCCCGATATACTCGCCTGGCGGCGAGGAGCGCTAAAACTACTTGACGTCCCCCTGGCTCCCTCCCCAAGTGCCACTCCGATCGCCGGTGGTGGTATACTGCTAAGACGCTGGCTCTGCAACGCTGAGCTGCCCTCGGCAGACGTTTGATGCTGTTTGAGCCCTTTTTGTGGCGGCGGCGGCGATAAACCCACCTCTGGGAGAGGGGGGGTTGCTATTCTCAGGATTTGCATGTCTGCTCTCCTGCGGCGACTGGACTGTGGCCGTGATGAGGGGCCATTTTGACCAAGTCTTTCTAATTCTATGTCCACGACGGGATGCGACGATAGGGGGTTCCTAGGGCTCATGGGGCGTCCAGGCCCCAGTGGCCAGTCCTGAATAATGCCCGGACGTCGAAATATGCTTGAAGTTGATCGCGGCTTATCTCTAGGAGAAGTAGGCAGATATGAAGCCGCTTGTTGCTCGCGGATCGAAGATAGAGACGGGGCCCTGTTGGCGAAGTACGCACTCCCCGTTAACGGGCCGGATATCTTATCTCCTCCGCTCTTACTACGTAGATGCCCCTTGCGCCGTTGTCGCCGCCGCTTTATAAGCATGACAGCGCCTAGAATTGCTAGAACTGCGAACATGGTGCCACCAACTACGGAGCCGGCGATGGTGCCGGTATGGACGGGGGGAGGTGCGGGCTCAGGGCTCGGACACGTGGTAGATGTGTTTTCTGTGTTTGAGTCACCAGCGGCCGTACTTATCTCTGGAGGGTATGGGTACAGCTGTTTAAAGCTAGGCGATTCGGTACATCGAATATGCGTCAAGGTTGTGTCGGGCTGGTCTGTCGCTGCGAATCCGTAGGTAACGCAGTATGCTTGTGATGATGGGCTATGGAGGGCTTATTAGCGTCGATTTCACCACCCTACACAATTCAAAATAAGCGTCATTCTACATACCAACAGAGAGTGTTTGGTCCACACCCCGCAAGATCGAGTATGTCCCCGTAGTTGAAACACCCAGTATATATAGTCTCGCCACAATCCGATCCGTCAGCTACACAACATCCCCGGTAGCTGCCTACATTTTTGCACTCATCCCCAAGATCGCAAGTAACTAAATCACGCCACGGTCAGTTCGTACACAGTTCCAACTTTCGGGTCTAAACCAACTTATACTACCGTCTGCGAATCCGCAGGTATTCGCCCCTAGAATGAACGGCGGTGTCACCGTGTCCTCTGCCGCTGCTGTTACAACAGGTGACTCTAATATAGTAGTACCCGCCTGATATAGAGTCGTAGTCTGAGTCGGTGTCGTAATGAATAGCATATTTCGGTTTCGTGGCTCCCCCTCATGGGCTTTATCACGCATTATGCAAATAAGGAAAACCTCGTTTGGCGTAGGAAAGATCAGGAAATAGCTCTCAGGGCTCGTGTGACAGATTGCAGACAACGCATAAATCAGTTAGTCGGATCCTTTGCGTTTCCATTGCTCATTTCTTTTTCTCTTTCGGGCATAGCCACGCTTCCTAACATAAAAACTTAGCGATCGAGTCTCACACCTGGTATGCCTTTGTTAACGCGATGGCGCCACTTCGGCTTTGTCTCCGAGGCAGTTTGCTATAGGACAAAGGCAATACCCCTGGGATAACACTGGGGCATGATCATTTCAAAGATTTCCCGCTTCTGCTTGGTGTTCAATTAAAAAAATGTCTCTCGCTTAAAACATCCAGAATGGTTGCAGCGTATATGACATGTAATGTATATTACATCGTGCTAAATACATCTAAGCTAGATAGCTCTGTTCCCGGGTACTATAAGAAAGCATGTTAGTAAAGTGCTATATGTAATTTTAGCTGTTACGGTAGGTTCTCTAGCGGTGTATAAGGCGGTTCCATCAAAACCTAGCGCAGCAGGAAAACACGGTACTTACAGCGAACATCGTATTTGACGAGCACGACGATCCAAGTCCTGCGTTATCAACCCAAGCAGGCTCCCAGTAGAAAATACCCTTGCCATTCTTAACTCCAGCAACGACTGCAGCTAATTGCTGCATAAAGGTAGTCTGGCCAGCCGCCGAGAATGGAATGCTCTTGAGATCGCTTGGGAAGGCATAGGCAGGAGACGGACACGAGGTCGGCCAGTTAGTTTCGGCGACAACAATGTCCTTGCCCCACGTGTTGGCCATGTTAGTCAAGGTCGTCTTCAGATTTGCCAGGGTAGCGCTCGATCCGCTATTAGTGACGAGGTTAGTATTAACAATGAATATTGGCCTTGGATGGTTCTCTTGGTTTAATCCCAGATACTCATCATAGAAAGAAAGAAAGAAAATTGAGACTCTTACTAGAACTGGATGACTGTCAGCAGGTCATGGTAATCTTAGTTTAACGGTAGCCTAGAGACTTACAGGATAGTATGATACGCCCATCATGTCAAAATCTCCCGCAGCAAGCGGGCCTTGCTGTAGAACAGAGGAGTAGAACCATTGCTGGGTAGCCCAATCCCAACCATTGTCAAGATGAATCACTTTTTAATCTAGTGTTAGTACGCTCTTATGATATATAGTTCAAGAATAAAGAAAAAGTCTGGGGTATCACTCACTTATCTTAGGCTTGGGGGACAAGTTGCTATCCTTAATACCATAGGCCGCAGAGTTCAATAGCCGAGCGATGTTGTATAGCTGGTCATACTTGCCTGTGGGCCACAAAAGCCCTCCACGGATCTCATTCCCAATAGAAATAATGGTTGGGGTGATTCCCGCTGAAGCGAACTGGTTTGACACATCGAGGGTGTAGTTATACAGCTTCCAGGCCAGGTCATCGATAGCAGTGGGCCAACCTGAGGGAATAGTCTTTCAAGAGATCAGATTTGCTTTTCGAAGAAGAGTTTTGGTTGCAAGGAACTCCGAATGAACCTGGTTAAAAAGAACCAACGATATTCTAGGAGACTTACTTGATGAGCGGGATCGGCCCAAGTGTCGCTGTAGTGCAGGTCAAGATAAAGACTCAGTCCAGCCGCTTTCGCTCGTTTGGCAATCTGTAGATTGTACGCGAGGTTATAGTTGCCGTCGGAGGGATTCACCCATACACGTTGCCGCACGGTATTGACACCACTCTCTTTCAAGATAGTTTCAAGGGCCTTCGCTTGTCCGGACGTGGTCTTGTACGAGCGCCCGGCCTTCTCCTCGACGACTACCGACGACCAATCCACGCCTTTGTAGGTCAGTGCGCCGCGGACTGGCGCCACTGCCAATGCCGCAAGGGTGAGAAATCCAGAGAACAGCATTGTCAAAGGATTGACTGGTCAGCTTGTCACGATAGCATCAAAGTCCAAGAGATGGTCTGCGAAAACACATGTGACTTTAAGGCCTGTGGCCCGACCGGGAAACTCATGTTCGCTATGAAATTACACCGATTCCTATTGATGGAAAAGGAGGCCGGACGTATCTCGGGCCAACTATGCGAAACGGCCGGAGCGTGCCGGATCCCCATTGGCATGCCTGAAATTTACATCTTGATCATTAGGCACCCTTAGCAGCCGTGCTAATGCCCCGAGCTTTTTGGCTTCCGCAAAGAGCGACAAAGCCGTATTAGCGTACCTATCAAAGGCGCTGCGTGACCCGGAAGTAGTTTCTTGGCATGTCCCGTCTGCTCCGTTCTTCCCCAGACCCCAGATGGGCGCTGACCCGCATGTCCCAATCAGGTATCCTTAACGAGTGCACATGCTCCGTGAGTTAGACTTCCTATATTAGTCGAAATCCCCGATTTGACGTCAACGTCATTCCCGGTCAGGAGATGCTGTCCGAGGCGGATGTTTCGGGTTCTGTCAACGCCGGCAATCTGTTTTCAAAGGTTCTAGATCGAGCTAATGCGAGTCAGATGTATAACCAACCTGTTGGGCTAATACTTGTTTATATAACTCGTTAATCATATGAAATTGGAATTACATAGGCCAAGCCAGCATATTAAGTACTAACAATAGTTGTTAACTGAGCAGGATAGTCTACCATATAGCGAGCATTGTGACGGCTTCGTGGAGAAGTTGATGCCCGTATTGGTTGTCCATATACCGTTTTGTAAATCAAGGAGATTCTAGCGAGGGATAATCCGACTAACATCTAACGCTACCGCCGGCACCCGTCGCAAATGCACTTAAGAATACGAGGTTGATATTACATAAGATTCATAAAAGCAGTAGCGTTACATCGTCTCCGAGCCTAAAAATCTTGGCCTACGTATACGTATATAAATCGAATGGATCGTGCCCGTCCTCAATTCATAGTTCACAGTCTCGTTTAGTATGATTTAGTTAATTAAAGACAAAACAAGATAATATAGTAGTGGAACAAGTTTATATTATATATATATATATATGTGTGTGTGTGTGGTTATATTCTAACAAAAGAAAAATGATTAATCTCGCGGTAGGCCGCCTTACCGCTTATTAGATGGCGCCTTTTTTATGCCAATTATCGAGCCGAGTCTGGAGCCAGTTGTTGGCGTCGCTGGGGCCGGGGCGCGCCTGCTGCTGCTGCTAGGGGTTGCTGATATCCTACTACTACTGCTAGGTCGGGTAGGTTTTGGGCCTCGTGGCTCTAAGGCACCCCGACTCCATCTTAGAGTGAACAAGGTGCTTTCCCGGTCAGCAACAAGCGGCGACACTGTTGTAACCAGGAGCAGCCGTGATCCTGGTTCAAAGCTTGACTGCAAAGCTTTCATGAGGATGTGAGTTGGAATAAATGGCTGTTTTGCGGCGAGACTTCGGACTCCTTTACCTAGATCTAATAAAGATTGATTAATATCTTGGCCTTGATCAAACTGGAGAGAAGCTTGCTGGGAAGTTTGCTGGGAAGTTTGCTGAGAAGTTCGCTGGGAAGTTTGCTGGGAAGTTTGCTGAGAAGTTCGCTGGGAAGTTTGCTGAGAAGTTTGCTGACCACTTGAACCACTTGCTAGTAAATTCTTTCCTGCAGCTTCCGAGCCTGCTAAATCCACCAAAGATATTACAGATTTGATGGATTTCTCGCCCGTATTGACAAGTGATCTTTTCGTAATCCTTATGGATATGATAAAATGAGAACGAGACGAAGTGGCATTTTTTCTCGTTGATGCGGCCTCCCTTTGACTAATTGCTTGCCTGATAATCGCAACAGCCTGTTGTTCAGATTCTAGTTTGATGTGAGTCTCGGTTTTCAGCCTGATTCCGACCTTTCGACCCTCTACCTGCGCTTGAAGTAGATCATAGACTTTGTTTAGGTATACTTCGATCGCGGAGATTTCGAACTCGTACTCGTTATAATTTCGCTCTTTCTCGGCGAGCTGGAATAGCAGACGGATATAGCTGAGAACTAATCCATCTTCCGCTAAGAATAAGTAACTCTTACCGGTACCTGTAGCTCCGTACGCCATGATTGTACAAGATCTGCCTAAAGCTGCGGATTTGGCGAAGTCCTTCACATCGTTGAATATCTCTTGATTGCTTTCGCCGCTTCCGAAAACTCTCTGGAAGTCAAAGTCGCTGTTGTCAGCCCTGTGGCTCTGGTTTTGGTGGTAGGTGACTCTCAATTTCGACCAAGGGAGAAATGATTGATCATCTGGGTTAGTAAACGTAAGTAGATCCCCTTCTGGGTTGCTCTCGGGCTTGATTCTGCACATAATCCGTATGGCGCCTTTTGCGTCTGCTAGCTCTTCGACGAGAGCGCGATGCCTAGCAGCGAATGACCGGGTTTGTTCTTCGTTCTCTTCTTTTAGTGCTGCCATCTTCTTTTCCAATATTTCCTCTTTCAACTTCCAATTTTCTTCGAGCTGTTCGGCCGATCTTTTCCAATATTGAGCATCCTCAGAGACTGAAAGCGAGAACGAATTCTCTGAAATGCTTCTGTTAGCTTTGGCCGCATCCCCGGGCGAATGGTCTCTAGATGAAGCGCCTCTGTCAGCTTTCACTCTTTTAATTTCTACTTTCCGAGCCGTCAATTCGATTTCATCAACTGCCGACTCGTATACTGAGTCCGAACTGTCCGTCTCGGCTACCGTCTTACTGCTGCCCCGCTTCCAATTTTGTAACACTTTTGAATCACAAAGACCGTCTTTCTCGACCGCGCCTGTAAGACTATTTATGGCCGAAAGGTACTGGGAATTGTAGCGTTTAAGCTTCCGAACCTGTTCCTCGAACTCCTCCTCGATACGGCTGTGATCTGTTTGAGCGTTCCGAATGACACTGCTTACTTCTCGGGTTACATTACCGAATCCATTTTCAACTTGTGAAGTAATGCGATCGACTTGCCCTTTGATCTCATTAGTAAACTCGCCACCTCGGATTGAGTTACCTAGTGAATCAATATGATGTCCCATCTCCTCAATGCGTTCGACAAGTAGCGATTGTATGGCATCTTGGACGTTTGTGTCTCCTGGACTCGCATAGTTTCTCTGAAACTGAATTACCCTTTCCTCAAGCGACTGAAGTCTTTTCAAAAGATCGCCAGCCATGGTTTTCGGGCTATATTTGACAAGCTTAACAGGTCAGGTACTGATAGGAGTTTGTTTAAAGATAATATGATTCGAAAGCAGGAGTTGAGAATGTTGTTTGGAAACGATGGATGAGAAAGGACGTATAGGTTTTATATCAAGTTTTTTGTCTTTGTAAACATGAGCGGACAATAGTCATGTTGTTGTTCTTTCGACAACAAGGGCTTTGATATGTTGAAGGGATTGAAAGACTATTCTTATTCACGGCAATCCAGGAGACCAAGAGTCATAACGAACCTTAAACCCCTTACCTCCAAGGTATTAAATGTATCTCGACTTCTAAAGAGCTGTCCCTTCGCTTTCAATTGCCCTCAGGAAGTGTATCCGACGACTGGCCGAGGGCCAAAGGGCTTATAGCGAGACTGGGGGTCATCGTATTCGTGTGAAGACTCTTAGGATAACTTTCTAACGGCCCTCCCCCACAAAACGGTAGCGGAATCAGGAATTTTCATGTCCTAGTCAAAGAAATCCTTAGTTCCTTTAAGTATTTCTCTCTCCTATAACAATTAACAAGGATAAACATAGAGTTCTTAGTGTACTAAGTTGATATAGGACATAGAATTGTTGATCCGGCCGACACTGCGAGCGCCAAGAAAATGCTTGTTGGCTTGTTATTGGCCAAATCAGGAATAAACGTCATACTATAAACATCTGCCTGCATATTTGGTAGGTATGCACAAGTCCCTATGTAGCTCTAGCTCTGCAGCGGTATCCACCGGTAGCTTCACGGCTCTCACAATACTACATGCCTATAATCGAGTAGGTAAGCCAATGACTTGATTTCTAGCTTACGGTGTCTGAAGAGCTAACAAAGGTCAAAGGAGAGGGCAAAAAAAACATTAATGAAACAAAATAAGATCGAACCGTAGCGTTTATGGCACGTGCGGGCAAGAGCCGAAATAACGAGGATGCCCTGGAGAGGCATGGCTGCTATCCCAGATAGGAAATCATGGAGACTAGGGTGTTTCATATACTGTGTTTCATATATGTTCCAGGCGGGTGAAAGGTTGCAAACAAACACGCTCTATCAATGTGCCTGTACTCCGTACCTCCCGTGCCGTAGCAAGTTACCTAGGAATTAGATATTAAAACTTGGCAAACAAGCGAAGCAGTTAGCATCTTTGCGATACTAGCTAGACTCGCGATATGGATGTTAAGCAACAGCAATTACCTAGATGCCTTATCTTTTATTACATGTTGCAATGAGATTACAGCTCCGGATGGATCGGCACCGGTTCGGGGCGGGACCAAGAGCTAATGATATTAAGAAAGAGATACTAGTTAGTAAGTACAAGCATCATGCACTACGTATAACGACTAGATCACCTACGGTTAACCTATCTATCTACCCGTATATTTACTTGGTTTATCTACATAGTACTCGCCTTAGTACGGATCAATATTGGGAGACAATAATAAGTTGGAACTGATGCACGGAAATTTGTCGCCGAGTGATGCATTTAGAAAATTGTTCGAAGAGGCACGAAATGTCTCGAAGTTGGAGCGTCAACACGAATTGGACGGATGGGATGGCCCGGCCGACTTACATATACGGATTTTTGCCACAATACGAGACAACTACGCATACCTGCTACCTACCTACAACCTACATACACCGATCCCTAGATAACGGGAGGGACGGCACACTCGCAAGCAGTTATCTAAGATATCTGCTACTAGTAGTAGGTAGATACACGTAGAGGTATGGCAGGTACAATATATACAAATACACATGTATACATGCATTCTTTGAGCGTATCTCATACGGTCCTTGGCACATTACACGATGCTTGGAGGTACATACATCCATCCTATGCTACAGAGTTTGGGCTGTAAAAAGAGGCAAAAAAACAAAGCTCCAATCATTCATCTTGCCAAGATAGCGGCTCGCTAACAGACCTGGTACCTAGTATTGAAATCATCTCACGAAGTCAAGACAAAAGCACCACTGAAGAGGCTAGGTATAAGTAGTGGATACAGGCCTATACAGAAAATATACTTTAATTTTATCTGAAGACCCAGGGGAATAAGACGAAACAGATGGCATATGTGGTACTAAAGGTAGTATTCCTGGGGTACATGACTTGTACTTTCTCATCAAAGGCTCGAGCCGAGACGCGCTTATTGCTGCATAGCTCCGTTAGTACTACTCTACCTATGTACAGTAACTACCTAGTCGGGCTCTAGTCAAGCCTAGTCGGGAATAGCCAGGACAAGTAAGGATAACGAGATCCCTGTTAGGTCTCCGACGGTTGCGCTATTATTATTTTTGTCATCGTGAGCTTCGTCGTCCATTGTCGTAATGCTCTTCGCCCGTCACTGTCGCATGGCCAGTCAATCCAATCAGGGCCCTGAAAAAGTGACTGCACGGTGCTGTATAAGGAATAGAGAGACATAGGTACGCGTCACACGTGTAGGCCCGGTGGCGCTTAGGGTGCTTTCCCGGGTTAGATAGTGCTCGGTAGTGCAGGTAGGTACGGTAGGTATGGGTAGGTATCTACGTAGCGCATGCTAAGCAGCGTCCCTGGTTGTTTGGACAACTCTGGCACAGGCTTCGTTCCTTCACCCATCCTGCCCAAGTAACCTAACCCAACCTACCTGGCCTACCTACATAGAAGTACCTACCTATCCTTGGCGTAGTTACATGTTGGTTGGTTGGTTGATTGGCTCCCTTCCCATCCATCCACGCTCACCACCTCGTTGTCTTGCCCACCACTGGACTTACAGGCTCTTCTTCTCTGTCCTCCACACAAAGTTCCAAACATTATAATAAATACCTACATTGTATTTCGGCTCAGCACAACGTCGCACTCTTAGATAACTCTTGGCACTCGTGCGCCTGCTCTGCTCTTTGTTTACTGCATTCGGCACTACCCGAACCCCATCCCGGACGCGATCCCGAGTAGCTACCGCTACTACCGCCACCACCACCGCCAACCATCCCCATCGCATCATCACTTCAATCGCCCCCAAGCGAACGACGCATCCACGCGACCATGTTTGCCGATCGCACTGCGCTCCTCGCGCTCTCCGCCCTCACTCTGGTCTCGGCTCAGGCCAATTCAAACTCGACCTTCAAAATTAACCCTTCTGAAGTGTCGAGCCTCGATCAATGTGCGTCCGTCCGTCCACGCATGGCCCTCTGCTGATCCGTGTTTCAAACAAACGTGATGCGATGATACTGACGGGACATTCAGCAAATTGGTGCAACGCGCAACAGAACAGCTGCGGCACCCTCTGTGGTACTGCCATCATCAACGACTGTACACCTGTTAGTCTTCCACTGCTCCCGGCAATTCAGATGCAATTAGCTAATCTTCTTACCCGTCTTTCTAGACCACTCTCGACTTTGAGTGTGAGTGTACGGGTGGCAACTACCCTGACATGAACCTCTTTAAGAATACGGTACCCTGGGTAAGCCTGTCTATGAATACGATTCGATCCAGTAGTCAATTAGTCAAGGCTATTAGTGCTACTTCACCGCTTGTCTCGGAGCCTTCGGGTCACTGACTCTATTCTCAAATAGTTCGTTTGCGAGATGCTTCAGGCGGACTGCATCCAGACCAACGCGGGTAATCTTGCTGGCCAGAAGAACTGTACTGCGACAATCGGAGACAAGTGTGGAACTGAAAATGTCGCCGACCATGCGGGTGAGGGTGCCGCAAGTGCCACTACCAGCACTAGTTCATCCGCCACGGCCCAAGCGACAACAACCCAACCGGCAACTTCGAGTTCTTCGGGAGCAGCCGCCGCCCCCACCGCCCACATGCACCATATTGGAAACGGCGCCGCTGCTGTGGCACTTGGCCTGCTTGCCTACGCTCTCTAGATAAGAGCATGTTGCAATACTAAGTTAATATGTTGAAAATGGGACGATGGCTATGTCAGATGCTAGTTTGTGGTACGGCGGTCGCAGTGACGTGTCATAGAGGGCACGTTATAGCAGTAGTAATGTTCTCGATTTGGACGCAGAAAGAAACGCACGATGAAATTCCGATTCACGACGCGAGACGGTTGGAGCGATGATTTGGTATACGACGAGAAGAGATGGACTTGGCGATTATGGGGATGTTCTGACTCGGCACGCTTTTTCCCTGCTAATTTTGTTTGGCGCCTCGAGCAGTCTTTCGAGCAGTCTTTCGCCCTCCGGGCTGCTATACGATTCTAAAAGAACTACCGTGCGATGAAAGAAGGACAACGGACTTGTGTCGATAATAAAGCTCCTGAAACCAAGCAACAAAACCATTGTGACAAGAGTGAGGTCTGGGCTTCAGTATTTCTTTCGTGAGTATAGCCTGTAGACTATCGTCTTTGTGCTTGTAGCCGCTAGCCTTGTGCAATTCTTTCACTAGTTCAATCAACAATACCATACGAGTGGTTTTCTATTAAATCCCTTTCAGCGAGATTCATGTCTTAATACGGATACATGAACTCTTGCGTTCGCCATATGAGCGACGATTTATATCAGTCACCCCAAGTTAACTTGTATCCATTAAAAGGCTATTATATTCGAAATAGGTAAGTATTATTGAAGCGTTTGCTGGGAGGAAGACAGGAAGCCGGTATACTTTTAGGTCTACCCCCTCAGCAGCTACTATAACTTCCTAAGACTACATCATATTACAGCACTATGGCGGAGCCGCAGAACGATACGCTCACCGTGCCTGTAGGCACGCGCCTTAGTCAGGGCATTGAGCTGGAGTTCCTCGTAGCATTCGTGGACACAGACGAAATCGATCCGGACGAGGCGGACGCGGCCAACCTAGCGCCCCTCCTCCGCATCGATGGTGTGGATCAACACATGATCGATGATACGCTCTGGGAACCTCTCGAGGAGCACATTCGAGTAACACTCCGTAATCACGGCATACGTGTTAGGAACGAACTGGCCCTTCCCCCCCGGGGAGTACCTCTCCATCTCGCGGGCCTCGACCAGTGGGACGTCACCAGCGACGGTTCCGTCACAGAGGGACCCGAGGAGGACCAGCTTTCGGAGGGCAAGCCGGGCCGGTACCGCTGGTACCCCATCGAGGTGCGGAGCCCGGCGTGCTGGGACGACCCGCGCGCCTTTGACGAGATACGCTTCGTCGTCAACCTGCTTAAGTCGCAATACCGCGTCCGGGTCAACCCCTCGTGCGGCTTCCACGTTCACGTCGGCAACGGGCCCGCGTACTTCAAGCCCGAGACGCTAAAGCGGGCAGGGGCGTTCCTCTGGGCGGCCGACCCTATGTTGTCGAGGCTGCATGCCCCCTATCGCCGTGTCACAGATTTCGCGTATAGTTTCCGGTACACATCTCGCTTGGCGACATGGGGGGGCATGGCGTCTGCCGACGCAGAAATGGTAATCGACCAGTATTCGAGTAGAGAGGACCCAGATAACGACCTAAACATCATGAGCGTGGACGCGCTACCGATCCTCCCGTGGTCCGACCGCTCGAGGGAGGAGGCCGATTTCAGGGGCAGGGAGAACTGGGAGCAGTACGCGAACGCTCGTGTCCGAGACGGCCCCCACATGACCCTGGGCAGGGGGGCGCCGAGGCCAATGTTCACGCCGACGCCGCCGCCCAGCGAACACGGCGGGGCACCCACTTCCCCAAGGTCAGGGTCAGGCTCGTCTAGCAGCTCGGACTCAGACAACGAGGGTGGCGCTTACCAGCGCCGCCTATCGCAACTCATGCAGCGGTCGGATTTCCGCCAGCGCTGTACGGAGCGCCACGGGCACGCATATCCCGAAGCCCTGTCCCACCATGACCTCACCACGCTTATCATCATAGACCAGTGCCACAGGCTGTACGGGCACACGGACATCGAGTCGATATCGAACGAAGAATTCTATCGCGCAGTGGTAGGCATGGCGCCATACGTGGAGAATATGCACACCCGGTGGGAGTGGGATGAAAACACGAATCAGCTCGGGTTCGCCGAGGCCATGTTCAGCGCCCCCCTGAGGCACACACAGCCCCAGCGGGTGAACAGGCTCAACGTTGCGGGCATTCGTAAGTAACCGCTGGAGTCATTTTCTTCCCTTTTTAGTAACTTGAGAGCTCCCGAAACGTGCCGGGAGTATGTTTCGGGAGCATGTTCCAAGAGTACCAAAATTCCCTAAAAGAGTAATTGCTAACTCCAGTGGTTATAGTCGCGAACTTGGACCAGCTCGCCGCGGACGATCAGGACGCCGCTGCTGCGCAGGCCGCAGGGCAGGCCGCCGCCGCCGCCGCAGGCGGGAACGACAACCACGGTGAAGGCGACAATGAAAATGGTGATAATGGTAATAGTAATGGTAATAATAATGGGCATGGAGGTGACGGTGGTGGCGGAGGCGGCGAGATCAACGACGACCTAGAAGACCTCGAAAATCTCTTCTACAATCGACTCAATGAGCTGCTGGCGCAGCCTTCTTTCCCACTCGGCAACGTAGACGGTTTGGTAAGACAGTGGACGGATCACAGGCGGAGGGTTCAAGAAGCCGCTCAGAGACAGGCAGCAGCCCTCGCCACCATGCAGGAAGAAATTAACGCCGCTACTGCTGCTGCCACCGCTGCCGCTGGTGGTGATAGTCAGAGCCGTACCCCCAACCCACCCCCCAACCCACCCCCCAGCCCACCACCTAGCGACAGCGACAGCGACAGTGACAGCGATGGCGGTTTCAACCCCGCCGCGTTCGACGCCCTCCGAGAGGGAGCAGGCAGCAGCGGGGGCAGCCAACATTCTGATGATCCTGATTCGTCTCCACTAGTGAGTAACCCCAACTCGCGTAACCAAAATAACAACAACAGGGACAAACTGCATCCCCACGACATCAGCCAGCTCCCAGCCGATTACGTAAACAACATCTCGGTCCAGATGGGCCTTCACCCGCCTGACTGGGCGCGCATATCCTGGCTCCCCCGCCCTGGCGGTCAGCGGCCTCCGGATCCTCTGGAGCCACACCAACGCGGCGGTCCCGATTGTGAGGACGGGCGCATGCCAGGAGTTGGCTGTCTAGACCACGTCGTTACGGACACGCGCGCGGGGATCGCGGCGATTCTCAGCGTTGACTCGGCGGGTGCCGCGGGAGCGATGCTCAACACGTGGCTCGGCGGGCGGGCGAACTACAACTTTGCGGCGTACGACCTGAACGTGCGCCACATCGACGCGAAGCGCACTGTTGAATTCCGGGAAGCTGCCGGGACTCTCGATGCCGACCGCATCGTACTATGGAGCAAGATCTGCCCCGGCATCATGCGCTTCTGCCGCGACGCCAGCGTCGCCGACTTCCTAACTGTACTAGAGCGCGTCGTCCGCGAGGAAGAGAGACAGCGAATCGTAGGCCCGCAAGCGGAAGATGAGGCTATGTACGATGTCTGCGATCTCCTCGAGGACTTGTGCTTGTTTGCTGAGGCCACGACTGTTCGACGATTCGAACAAAACCAGGGGCCGCCACGGTAGAGAGGTAAGCACGTCGTAGAAAAAAGTAAGCTAAGTAACTAGGTAAGCGTGTAAGGCTTTAGAAGTTCAGATAACCACGATCCTATAGCCGTAGGTCCATGGTCACGACTCATCTATCCGCTAACCAGAGCCCGCCGGGCAGGGTTGGTAAGTGGTCTTCGTTTTGTTTCGCTTAGACACTTGTTTCTATATAAGTTCCTTTTGTCCAATCGCAATTCTCTATATAATGAGGAAAAACCCCACGATGTAACATGCGCCGTAAACCGGGCAGTGGAAGATTACGTAAGCGCGACTCCAGGGTAAATATCAACAAATGGGTATCAGAGAGGCCCTCAAAACGCGGCAGGACGAGTACTTTTTAAAGCTTCAATTTTAGTTGAATTAATATTATTATTATTATTTTGAGTGCTATAAGTTCACAGTCTCCTTTATCTTTTTCTTGGAGATTGATCGAAAAAGAACTATTCGTTTAGGACTTACTAGCACGTTTAATATACATTAAGCTTAGAGAAATTAGCATCAACTATTAAGGGCTTGCTTCTGTGTTCTATGATGCTAAGTATGCTCTTATCTTCAATAAGAAGTCTTTGGAACCCCTATATTTCCTAACGATTAATTGCGCTGTGCACTTGGGTCGTGTTTAAAGCAATTCGATATATTCTATGAGATATTCATTTTTGCTATTGTGAACGATGGCTAGCCAAAATAGCAAGCACGGTTGGTCTCGGCTATTTCCGCTCAGTTAAAAAGGAAACGAGATTTCCGAATTAGAGGCTGTGTCCTAATGGAAGAAGAACGCCGCAACGACTCGGACGTGCATAGTCTGGCAAATTTCCTGTGCCCGCGGTCTTAGTAAAGCGCCGAATTCCTTCACAATATGTGTAAATCACAGACTACGAATAGATGACCAACTAATACGGTCTGGTAAGGCGCTTCAACCTAGGATCATCTTATACGAAATCATTTGTTCCCGAAATGCCGGTAACTACTAAGCGCTGGGGGTGACGTAGAGGAGAGATCAAATCCTACGCCTATCAATTGCTTAAAGAAGAAGTACTTCGTAACGTAAACAACATAGCAGACCTCCAGCGGCTAGCAGCCGTAGTATATCCCCCAATGAAAATTCACACGCGCGCTTACGGCTGGTGAATTCTGATCGATTTTTAGTGATACATAATAATTATGTGTGGGAATCCCGCAGGAACACCAACCAACCGGTTGCATTCAGTTCACTATCCCTTGCGCCTTGTCTCCCTTGCCTCGTAACTAGAAATTCCAGCATGGGTGCCAAATGAAATATAAACGTAACAAACAGCAAAGCAAAGACTTAAACTTCTTGCTCTCCCCAGCAAAGAACCTATTCATTGAGATTGCTATTTATATACAACAACCCCTTATAATCTAGAGGCGATATTAAACTAGATGAAATCCATGGCTTCGCAGCAACCAGGCCACGGTGCTTTGGTTATCCGAACCAAGACCGATACAGTACAACAATCAGATCACAATTCTCTAGTTATCCGAACCAAGGCCGTTGCAGAACATACCAAGCCGTGTACAAACCCACCGATCCTGAACGAAATCCAAGAAATTACGTGGCGTATACATCAAATTGCTGATAAGATAGAAAGAATTGATGGGATACTTAAGCAAATAAACACGAGGTTCGAGCTAACGCAAATACTCTTGGTGATAGTAGGGCTAATTACAAGAAAGCTCTAGAATTAGCGAAGCCTCGGGGAATCGAATACTACGTCCCCACGATCGGCGAAGGATTAGCAAACGGATCCGCGGGCCGCGAACGCGGGCTAGCATCTTGAGCCTTTCCAAAAGGCAACAAGCGTAGTTGCTTCAATTTCCCAGAGAACATTGAAGAGCTCGATCGCATACTGGGTAAGTGTGATCATCTACCAACAGACATGTTATATAATTAGGAAGAATCTTAACAATCGATCCAAAAACTACCGTCGCCGAAATCTTTCCCTCATTGAAAGAGTTAGATTCCCTAATTGCATCCTTGATGGAAAGGATCCATTAAGGTCCCCTAAATCACATAGAGAAGGGGCATTATACAGCTAGCAAATGTAGCTAGGCAATGGGTTGTGTATGAGTACGAACAGTAAAGTCCTAGGATATAGGAATGGCGTGTCTTCATGGGTCCGTTCTCAAACAAGTTCGTTAGAATAGTTAATCTTAGAGAATTCTAGGGATCTCTCCATTGATCGTGGGGTTTTCATTTTTTTATTATTTTGATTTCAGCGTCCCGTCACTATTCATTTACGCGATTTCTATGTCACATTTTCAATTCTAAGGGGTATGTGTCTCATACATCTGCTTGCGAGTTATGTGGTATTTCCAACATGCCTAACTACATACACAACAACACAAAACCCTCTAACCTAGCTATCCCTCCAGGACGGGTAAATCGCGCTTCTTCTTGCTGCATGAGAGCCTAGTATCCACGGCGGCATCATTGAGCGTTTGCTTCGCATTCTGAAAGAAAAACTTGCCGTTCGCGATGCTTTGCTCAGAATACGTAGCATCCCAGACAGCAATACCGGCAAAGCTCGACCGGCAGTAGTACGCGCTCGCCAACAATTTGGTCTGGGCGACTGTGATGTAAGCGCCAGTGTTGGCGGCGGCATTAGCTCCCGGCAAGGTTATGAATATGGGCGCGCCTTTGCTGTACGTTGTGCTGTTGAGCCATGTGACCCAGGAGTCGAACGTGAAGCTTGACACATTGAAAGCGCCTCCAGGCACATAGTTAGGGTTGCCGGCGATCCATTTGCGAGCTGAGCATGCTGGTGTATTGTAGAACTGGGCGAAGAGCATGTCGAACTTGGTCGCCTGAAGCATGTCGGCCATGTTGGCGTCGGGAACCATACACTGTGGTGACCCCGTCAGGTAGTAAGGCTTGTCGTTGACCGTGGCATATAGGGTCCTCAGTCTCTTGACAAGCGCCTTGTAGCCAGCCGAACTGTCAAGTGAGGGGTGCTCGATATCCATATCGAAGCCGTCGACGCTGAATTCGTTGATTGTCGTGTTGCCACTGGTTGTGTTCGTGTAATCGAAGGGCCGCGGCTTGTTAAGCGAGGTCCAGGCGTCCTGCCTTGGACCAAACATTCCCCAGAGTTGGTTTGCAAAGCTCGTTCCATTAGTCGCGCCGTTAACATTATACTCCTTTGTCGCGCCTCCGACAGACATCAGGATTTTCTTGTTGCTAGTTTGTCGGCAGATGTATAGGTCCTCCTGTAGGTTCGGACATTTCAAGAGGAAGTTCTTCGAGGGGTCCTTTACGCCCTTGAAGCCCGGGCCATTGTACGCCTCAGCACTGCATTGGTTGCCGTAGTTGAGGCCTGGGTAGCCGTTGCCTTGCTCGGGAAAGAGGTAAACGAAAGACAGGATAATGATATCAATAGTCGGGTCGGCACAGTAGGTGGTCAGTCGCTTCTGGTTTGGACCTTGGCCCTATTATTCCAACCCACATTAGTTATGATCTTCTCACTCATTCCACCTTAACCACCACCATCCCATTGAGATGTCCTGATGTGAAAGTTCAACTTACATAATATACAGCAACATTGTTCTTGGATTTAATATCAAACGCTGCACTGGCGAAAGAGAACAACGTCGAAATCAGAAGAGAAGCAAGAACAACACGCGCCATCGTAAATGAAAAAAATGAGTGACTGTGGTATAAAAGAATGTCGTAACGAATGTGTAACACACCTACCTACCGACTCAAGCAGACAAGATCAAGAGAAAAACGCCGGCTATCGTGACATTTTATCTGTGAGCGCACAACCCCCCCTTAACCACCAAGAACTCATCAAAATTCAAGCCAAGTGAATCTGCCTGCAGAAAGACCATACCATAACGTCCCAATGCGGCTGCAATACCGAGTGAAACGATCCTTCGGAGTCGACTACCAGGCCAGCCCTTTGCCTTGAGTCTCGGCTGTAAGCCGCCTAGGCTGACCTAGGCTGAAGCTATACCAACGCCGTTGCCAAGCTTAGCTTAAAGGTCCTAGACTAACCGCAAGGATGCGACCTTATTGGCGTAGCGTAGATCCCTTCTTCATTTAACTTAATTACTTAGATCTTGGCGTCGCCTAGATCGTCAATGGTCTGATCTGTAGCGCACGCTACCATAGGGAAGGAAGTTATTTTAGGCATCCTCGTCGCTTCAAAGAGGAAACTAGAGGCCATCGCGGCCTTGTCGTCTACCTATTCCTGTCTAGTTTTTCTCTTCCGCCCCCACTGTTCTGTTCCCCTTCTATATTATTACTTAATGCATCGCTCAGAGCTGATTGGCCGACTTCCGAGTGCATTCAATGGCAACACAGGAGTCGAAGCTCAACTTGGTTTGATGAGTCTTGGGCCTCTGAGCATGAGACCACTCAATATTAAAGAACGCGTTGAAAAAAAGCACATGATTGAGCTTAGAAGTTTCTTCACTAAGGGCCCTAGCATAACTCAGTGGTGTATCTAGCAGTCATAGTTTTCCATATTTACAAGCAGACCAATCGTTCATGTGTTGCTGTCCTGGGCATCACGAGAGCCTCTCGCCTAACATCCTAGTTCGTAAAACGCCCCTTGCAGGTTTACAGGATACCCCTGTCATGCAACGTTACCGATTACATCTAAGTACCTACCAGTTCTAACTATCCCCAGACTACTCATAATTTTCCGACGTGAATAACTCCTTAGTTCTTGTTCGGGCACCGTCTATGGGAGCTGAACTCAGGCAGGACTATGAATCAAGGAGCCCCGTGAAGCGAATTGCCACGACTGTTTGGTGTTCAGAAAGTCTTATAAATATAATATCCGGCAGGCGTAGACCTACAGCAAACCTGCTTCAACAGGCTGGATGTCTAAGAATCTCAGGGAGCCGCAGCCGATTTCAGGTGAATTTTTGACGGATGCCGACGGATGCCGAGGTCACTCTAGCTGCACGGAAACAACCGAAGGCGTCTTTCGCTTCGCGTATTTAGTTAGGCAGTCGACGGGGCCGAGAGGACTCACTTATCTCTAGTCATTTGTACAACTCCAAAATTTGCAAACATACATAAGCCATTGATACTGTGAAAACTGAGCAACGGGTGCCTAAATAAAAGAGTCAAACGATCACGCCGTTAGGTAACGCAGAGCACTGCTCGAACTCAAAATCGTCCCATTATCCAGGGTTGAGAGACCCCGGCGGGCCAAGTGAGTCATTCACCGTCACCCTAATCTCAGCACATCTAATAACGTACGAACAGCCCTAGACCTCACACTTCACCGTCTAACGTCAGCGGCGACAAGAAGGAAGCAAGTGCCCCAATAAGGACAATGCGTCCAGTCACCGGAAAGCTTATCAGATGGCGCTAAACCATCTCGATGGATGTTATCCCAACATGCACGATCGCTTGGGTCAGGGCCCCAACGCCAAGCATTCTTATCAGATCTTTTCGCGGGTCATAGTTCAACCGCAGTTCGACAACACATTGAGAGGGTAATCATCGAAGGATATGTACCGACAATATGCATACGCCTGTTTGCACCTCACCGCCATCGGCGTCCGTCCGGAGCCGAAATGTGGTGCTCGGGCGCCCGAGATGATCGCCCTATATACCTCTTCTGGGCCGCTATTTTCCCAGTTGGTCGGCTATAGTTCCTCGACAGCTTCCGCTTATGGTTGGCGCGCGTGGAGTAAACGGATGGAATCCCCCGGCGTGCAGCATGCAAGTACGCGTTGCTTCTTCCCACGACGGGAATCTAGTGTGGGTTCCGTTGTCGGTGCCGGGAGAATGTACTCTCAAAAGAGTCGCTTTATAATCCCATGTCAGCGGCTACTTATCTTTTAGATCAGTGTCTCGCGGCCGTATATATTCAATGACGTCTCGGGAGCCTCAGATATAGATACCCAGGGCTGTGGGCTTTGGGTCGGTGCTACCAGACGTGATAGGCTGTGAGGACTTAATTATCCAGATATAACCGAGGTGCAGCGGCTTTGCTACATCTAGAAGCACTTTAATCGGAGCGCTAGCGTCAATATGCTTGCTGCGAACGAGAGGACGCCTCAGGCGAACAAGGAATCAGTAATGGAGACCGAAAAGATCACGAACGAGAAATCCGCCGACATAGAAGCTATTCCTATAGACAATGTCGACGAAGCTATACAACATCTAGAAAGACTTCGGAAACAGTACGGCGTGAGTCGTGATTCCTATTTTTAACTCATTAGAGTGAATCTAATGACGGTTCTCTCTCTTAGGCTACATGGGACGGTCCGGACGACCCAAAAGACCCATATAATTGGTCATCGTGGAAGAAGATATCGATCGGCATCGTCATGGGACTCGGCGCGCTCGTGACCTTGGTGACGGCGAGTGTGACGGCGGCCGCGCTCGGGGACATCGCCCGGGACCTCCACCTCGACCCGGCAACGGCACAGATCAGCTTCTCCGTGTATTTTCTAGGCCTTGCCTTTGGCCCCTTTCCCATTGCCGCCATTAGCGAGATGAATGGCCGCAGGAATATCTGGATTGCGTCGAATATCTGGTTCATACTGTGGAATTCTCTTTGCCCAGTCGGTTACTCCAAGGGCCTCATGATTGCTGGGCGGTTCCGTAAGTGATTATCGGAAGCACCTAGTTCTTGCGCCCTTCTTGATACTGAAAAAGTCCCCGCTTAAGCTATGATCATTCATCATAAGCTTCCTGGGGCCCTAGAGCACTCGTATATCACGCTCGGGATAGCAGTTACTGACTTTGAATACTATAGTAGCTGCTTTGGGAGCTAGCGTTGGCAACACGGTAAGGATCTTTATTTGCATTCTCCACAACTATCGTATAAGCTAGCTAAGGTGACTGAACCTGTTACAGCTCGCCGCACCTGTTATGACGGACCTATTACATGAGAAAGACCGCGGCAAATCTCTCGCCATCGCCGGCCTCCTCCCATATCTTGGCCCGGCTCTCGGTCCTATCCTCGGAGGATTGGTGAGCCAGCTAATCGCCTGGCCCTGGCTCTTCTACATCGTCAGCATCATCGACACAGTGGTGCTAGTAATCGGCATTCTCATCCTACGGGAGACCTACACGCCGATACTATTGCGCAGAAAAGCAGCAGCTATGGCACGGCTTGATCAGGCGATGCCGGCCACGACCGTAACGCCAGCGGGAATGAGTCAGTGGGCGTTCTGGCAAGACTTCTTCGAGCGACTGCGCGTCAACATGGTCAGGCCATTCCGGATCCTCTTCTACCGGCCCGTGATGCAACTAGCCACGCTCAACATTGGACTAGCCTTCGGTATCTACACGGTGATGCTGTCCACCTTTGCGCAGTTCTGGGTCGAGCGGTATGGGCAGTCGAAGCTGTCGAGCAGCTTGCACTACATCTCCATCTCGGTCGGGATCAGCCCGGCGACGCAAATTGGCGGGCGAGTGATGGATTGGATCTACCGGCGCCTCCGCGAGCGCCATGCCCGGACATCTGATGTTGGCGCCGGTGGAAAGTTACCCCCGGGAAAGCCGGAGTATCGTGTCCCGTACAGTATGATATATATCCTACTTTCTCTTTGATACATGTCTCTATCGATACAGCCCGTTCAATCCCTACTCTAGCTTAACGTTGAATTTCACTACACACATCTCCCTTAACTAGAACCCATATACTGATTTATAAAACTCAAAGTGCTTCCTGGCGTCCTGCTTATGCCATCCGGGCTTTTCTGGTATGGTTGGAGTGCGCAATATCACTATCATTGGATTGTAGTCGATATAGGAGCAGCGGTATTCACTATGGGTAGTTTTATCGTGAGTCCTCCTCATCCTTACCTATATCCCTTTCATAAGGGGTCGTTACCTATCAGACCCTAGAAGCATGTATATCCCTACGAAATTAAGCTTCAAGACATTTCTCAAAAAAAGTATTTGTGGTTTATTCTACTAACTAATCGCGATTCCCCATTCATACTTCCTCTTCGAATTAGGTGCTGACCAGTCGACGCAGTATTCCCAAGCCCTCAATGCGTACATCCTCGACGAGTTCCGGGAGTACGGCGCCTCCGCCATCGCCGCGGTTCGCATACTATCGCAGATCCTCGGCTTCGCCTTCCCGATCTTCGCGCCGCGGCTCTACGCGACCCTGGACTACGGCTGGGGCAACAGCCTGCTCGCGCTGGTATTCGTCGTGCTGGCGTTTCCGGTGCCGGCATGCCTGTGGCTATGGGGCGAGAAGCTGAGGGCGATGGGTAGACGGCGCACCGAAGATACAACTAGTGGGGGTTGAGGTTGAGTTGGGCATAGCGCCCCATTTTGGCCTATTTATTAATATGAAAACCAACTCTTTCGCCGAATAATCCCATCCCAGATACTCCCATCATCCACTGGCTTGCGCGCTCCCTCATGTCCAGTTTAAGTGACCAGCCATTATGACAAAAAAATGAAAAAGCAATCTTGTAGATTTTGGACCGTCATTACTCATTTGAATTAAAAGGAGGGGAGAATAGGAAGAAAGAAGGGAGGAAAACAAAAGACATAAACACCGCCTACTAATGCATCCGTCCCATCCGTCCGTCAGTTCGCCTGGGTGTCATGGCCTGCACCTTTTCCCAATACACAGTTCTCTTTTCTAACGCCTGAATCCCAATCCTCTGTAGTGGAGTCTTAAATGGTAACCCAGCCAATGATTATCGTGTTTCGTGTTGATTGGGGGAGGGGGGAAGGGGGCGAAATACTTAAGCGAATGACCCTTGAACGTGTATGAATGGGGTACATTCCGCAGGGCTTACTTCACAGTCCGGCTCTCATCGGATTTGGCGATGGGCCGCCGCCACAATGTAGTTTTGTATCACGCTGCTGTCGCACGCCGAGTGTCGTAGGATCTCGTCCTTCAGGTCTAGGATCTCGTCGCGCAGGCTGTTGGCCTGGTTGAGCAGCCTCTTGTTTTCCTGTCTTAGCTCTCGCTCGCGTTGCTGTAGCCCGGCGTGGTGCTGTTTAGCCTTGAGCCGGCATTTGCGGGCTGCGACGCGGTTCTTCTCTCGGTGCTGGTTGTTCATATCCGGCGCCACGCCTCGATCGACGGAAGTGGACGGGGATAGCGACGTCGTGCGTCTCGCCGACTCCGTGTCCGCCTGGCTCAGCTCACTAGACGTTCCGTCGCGGGTCCTATTGCGATCGGGCGGAGCTTCTGCGTCCGGATATGATCTGCTCGGAACGAAATCTGCTGTGCTCAACGGATTTGGATTTACAACAATCGATTGCTCTATGGATTGTTCCTGTGCGGGCGGCTTCGGTGCTATGGAGCCACTTCCCGGCCTGAGTCCTCCGCCGCTGAATCCCTGGCGAGGAAGTTAGGAGTGCCTGAATCTGAGATGGGGGGGGGGCTTTTTGGCTGACTTTGAAAACTTTGAAAAGGCCGATTCTGGAGTAGCTCGACATCGGCGCGGGTTAGCGCAGAGACTTACTTCGTTTGCCAAAGCATACGGCCAACTGCCTGTAGATGCGTCGCCTGCCCCTTTTTCGAGGCGTCCGAAGCACGGCTCACGACGGCACCCTACATCTCCGGCGGGATGATCCCATGGGAAGTCTAGCGTAGGTGTGGCATTACTATCAGATATGCCACTGGGGTATGGTATATTATAGCTACGAGGGTCGTTCTCGATGCTTTGGCTGATGGCGATTGTTTCGTTTATCATGGCCAGTGAATAGGGGGAAGGGGGTTGGCCATTGCAGGTATCCATCAGACTTCGAGCCAGTTGGTGGGTTGAGTCTGGGTACTCGCGTATAGTATAGTATGTTGTGTGTCCGTCCTTGGGCTTCGCGACGCCAGAGTTTCGCCGCTCACCTATTCGTGTACGTAATTATGGCTGGTATGTGGGGGTGAAACGATTATTTGATCACTTGGTCTCCGTGTCAAAATGGGTAATGCCAGAAACGAGTTATAGGCGGGGTGGGCAAGAGACGATGTGTTCCGAAGAGGACACACTATGTTCGCTTGGGGAAGAAGGCTGCTCTATCTATCTACTATGTAGTCTGGGCAAGGGAGGGGTTGGCGGGGATCATGTCGCCTAGCCCAGCTGGGGATCTATGACGATGACGACGGATATCTCGCCGGAGCAAACATCCTCTCACACATCTGGAACCCCAGTCCAGTTCTTGTGAGATACAGCCGCCCATCTCTTGGGCCGTCTGCTTTCAACGCCGAGATAAGTACGGCCGGGCGCGCTTACAAAGTGACTGGATCTTGATCTTGATCGGAGGCACCGCCGTAGACGGGGGGACCCAATTATGCCAGCTGCTTAATATGGGTAAGAGGAGTGGACAGCTAATCAGTTCTCATCTACTAATGTGTGTATGAGAGCTCGGCGTGGCCCTCCCTCGAACTTCGGATTTCGAGGAGGATAGACTGGACCCTCGATAGGATTCCCGTCATAGCTGCGTCAGTTGATATTATGCTGCAGCTAGCCACATGTGCGCGCCTATACAGCTAAGCGGCCGGGGTCATACAGTGTGTTGCATGGCTACTACCTACGGAACACTTTCCATAGGCAGGTGATTACAGTGACACTACATCTTGTTCACCTAGGTGCTGGATAAGTAATGCATACGTGTGTAGTACCTGGCTAGTTAGATCTTGGGGATTTACTGGAGCTAAATCTCAAGTCTTACATACTCGTGCACTACAGTCCCACGTCGCGCATTTTTATATCGACCGAAGAGGCAAACGCGGTCGAACTTCGCCGGCGTTAGAGAGACGACCTCCGACCGTCCGCAGTTGCTGCGATGGACCATAGAGACAGCAGGCGAATACCAATGTATAGATAGGTAGATGTCGAGAAATCCCGTGTTACTGGACAGTTACCATACTGTACAGCAGAGAAACCTGCTCCGCGGAGGATGTCGTCATATTCTGCAGGGTCTAAAGTGCTTCTTTTTAAGGCTCGATGTTGGTGCGCAGGTACCCTAGTAGCAGGTAGTAGCTACATACAGCGGGTAGGTATTGATAGGCAGTAGTCTACTACTTACAAGTAGTTTGTCCATAATGGGCAGTGCCTATGTAGTACAGGTGCCAAAGTCAGGCAATGAGGAGAATATTCCCCCGAACTCTCACGAACGGCTGTCTAAGCCTCAATAGTTACCGTGTATTCGCATTGCCCTCGACGTGTCACATGTCAAGTTGCACTTCACGGCCAATCAAAGACAGCGCTCGGCCTCAACACCGAAGCTGGGTTGACCAATAGTTCACCAGAGACCACTGGGGCAGATGTACCGGCAGGGGCCTCTCCAACTTCTGTCCAACCACTTAGCTAATCGGGCGCGTTGCAATTGGGCAATAGGGGGACGAGGAGCATGGATAATCCTCAAGGTCCGGGTCGACATGTGCATGAGTTACATACTTGTACAACTCTAGGAATCTTCGAAATAAGAGAGCATGCCCCCCGTGTAGGCATGGTAACCCCATGTTCCTATTACCCGTCGCTTCGACACCGGATCTCCAGATCTCCTATCTAGCCTAGATCAGCGCAACTTCAGTGAAGAAATCGCTAAATGACGTATCTAGAATAACTCCATGCCATGGTCATATTGCTCTCCAGTTGGACTTTTTACCAGCATCCTCTACAATCGCTAGAGCAATTCACCCAATCGGGTTTGTCGGAGATGTGCTTACCTACCTAGTACGCTCAGGGGCGGTTTTAAAGTCTACCCGTTTGGGAAATCCCGCTAGAAACAGCCAAGGAATAAGATCGACGCTTAACTATCACCCCACGCGAAAGGTTTGGCAACCCCACTTGCCATATTCGGACCAACACGATCGATTTCTTGTGTCGCTCGGTTCCAAGCTTGGCCGAGCTTATAGAAAAAGTCGGATGATTCCCCAGAGTCACAAATACCGTATTGCAGTTAGCCAAGAACGATATATCAACTCGAACGAGCACACGCGACCATCTAAACGGTGGGGTTTGCCGGCTCAGGTTCGGACCATTGGCAATTGGAGGTACTCTCCAGTTGGGGGGCTACTTCAACGAGTTTTGCCCCTGGCTAGCCCCATGCTCATGCAACGGTAAAACCTTCTCCTGGGTGTGGCACTTACACGTGTATACTGGATAGAAAAACACGAGCCAACCAGACTGCAGCTCCCCGCGAGCATCGACATAAACAGTGCTTGGCCACGCATTGGCTAATTGTTGTGATGATGCTTACAAATACCGTCGAAACGCCGCACTTCTAAAGATGAGTCGCAGCCAGTCTCCTTCACCTCCAAGAAGGGTAAATCCCACACAAGACATTGCTTCTCTACTAGCTACACTACCAGAGTTCTGATTTCAAGTACAACAGTATCTTGTTACCCAGATCATCAATCCAGGCTCGGCTGCGATCATGACCAACCGAGTCCAGGTCTCTCCTCCCAGTTGTACATTCTTGATCGTGACGGGTTTTTCCAAACGGATCACGTCACCGGGTCCGAATGTGAGTTTCATGAGTTTTATACAGTCGCCCAATAATACAAATTACGTAGCCAACACAGCCTAACCCCCAGTCCTTCGACGTGCGCCTTTCGTCGAAACACGTCAACAGACGATACTCATAACCCACATCCAACATATAGATATCATTACAAATTATGGTCACGAAGGACCCAACCAGCCTACAGCCGTGTGTGCGACGCAAACATGCTCGCAGACCACCGCCAATAAGCCGGCAATGCAGAATGATAAATAGCGCTCATCTAGAATGTTGATTGATGCAGTGGCTCCAGCAGGATGCTGCGCGACGTAAAAAAAGAAATGACTGTTAGGAAACATGGTATCTCCGCTCCATGGAAAGCAAATATGTGAGGTGATGGTATATGGGGGTATAGAAGTGAAAATCGTTCAATATGGTCGCAGTGAATCTATGCCGTCCGTGGCGAGCCCCTACCACGCTACATCCTCGTCTCCTCTCTCAGTCGACTATTCGAAGTCTGGTGGTTCACCACGTTCCCCATGAACATTGAACTCTCTCGCCTCTTCGACTTATTACCGAAAGATGCATCGAGCATGCCGTTAGAGTTTGAGCTATAGTCTTGTTCGTAAGGAGACCCATAGCCATAATGGGGCCGATCGTATGTCGGCTGTTTGAAAGCTGGGACCGTCGCTGTGGTCGGATCATACCCAGGTGGGGCAGCAAAGCCGCTTTCATAAGCCGGACGAGTAGTCGCCTGCACGTTGAGTCCCTGGGTTGGGACTGGTCTCGGTGGTGGCGTACCCGCCGCCCGGAAACCGGGTGGTGTAGGCGTCGATCGTTGCTGCACTTGTTCAACGAGTCGCTGTCGGTGAGGGGACTCGGTCGTACCAGCGGTCGAGGGGCGTCGCGGCTGTGCCTCGACGGGTGGTCGAGAATCCGCTTCCGAAACAGGCGACGGTAATTCATATTCTTCGGGTTCTATGCCAAAGATACCTTGATAATTCTGTAAAAGGAGGGCAAACACGGGGGCCGGGATATTTAATGTAGGTGAGAAGACTATGCCCACGTTACGCACTGTCATCTTATTCATGTCGGAATGGTTGATTATTTTGATCAAGAAAGCGATGAGATATTTGAGCAACGTCTCGTTGGCAAGCGGGAGACGTTGCACAAGTTCTGATAACGCCGAAATCTTCTCTCGGTGATTTGGCATTTCCGTCACAGACACGAATTGCATGTGCAGATCTCGAGTGAGGATAGTCGTAGGGAGCTCACGCAGATAAAGTTTCAAGAGCGAGGCCACAGCGTGAATATCGTAGTAGGTCTCGTCCGTAAGGATATTGACGTCACCCTCTTGATTAAATCGTTCACGTAACTGTTTGATCACGACATTAGAGCCGCTGAGACGGAAAATCCCCTCTTCTAAGATCGCATTCTTCAGATCGAGATACTGGATGCAGCGGTAGACAACGGCCGGTAGGGGTACGTTAGTATCGACGGGTCCACAGTACCTCACGGCCTCGGCCAGTGGTGCTCCAAAAACTTGTCGTACTGGACCACGAGACTCCACTTGTGGCTGGGGTGTACTTCCCCCGCTAGAATTATACAGAGGATCTTGATCATCGGAAGATGAACGAGCTTTGGGCCCAAAGCCGAAGAAACTGCGTTTACGCTGTTTCTTTTCCTCGATGGAGGGTCCAGGCTGGAGTAAGTTGGTTTTACTACCCCACGTAGCCGAATCGGATATGATATGAGGGTCTTTGGGAGCTGATATCGTGTATAAGGAAGATGCTGGTTTCTCTAGAAGTTCGGGGCTCGCCGTGCCTCGCCGCCGGGGTGGTGCCCCCTCGGGTATGTCGCCCTGTTTAGCTGTATCGTAACTCATTCCAATAAGCGCATCTTGGCTCTCGTTCCGTAATTCTGGATTTTTTCCCTGTCCGTACATTTTCTTTTTCGCGTTCGCACCAGTTACGTGAGTCTGATTGCCATGGCTATGAGTGCCGGGCTTGAATGAAGCCTCATCCTCGTTTGGATCTCGATAGTCAATCCAACGCAAGAGCGTGTCGACCCATTGATCGCGCTCCTGGTCGCTTTCAGCACACAGTACGTGTTTTACATACGTACTTGCGTCTTTCTTCTTTGGCTCCAAAACCAAGAATGCGTGTCGGTATTGGTTATCCGGTTCATCCCCAGTCGATCCGCCAGCGGGAGAACCATCGGTATTATGCTGAGCCTGCTTCCCAATCTGCGCGCCTATGAGCTTAATAGTCCCTAGGTGCGCTCCTCCGGGAGTCTCATAGTATCTCAGATTGGGGCTATCGAGCACGAAGTACCGGGCTTTCCATCCGCCAAAATTCTTCCCTCTCTTCGTCAGATACCCATTTTTGAAAGGTCTTCCATCGGGTCCCTTCTTCTGAGGGCTTTTCTCGCCGTCGTCGTTCGTGAGCGAGGTGTCATCGCTGTTAGGTGGTAGAGCATTGGTAGAAAGGTATTTGCAAAGTTCGACAGCAGTCGGCAGGTCAAGTAACGTGTTCAATAGCTCATCCAAGTAGTTATCGAGAACAGTGCGGCGAGCATCCAGCTTGGCGGGGGCGTGTCCACTGAATAGGGACCGATCGGGGGTTTTAGCAGTGAAGGAGGAACATTGTTTCATTCTTTGGTCAAGCTTTGCGAGAGAGCTGGTATCTTTTTCCACCCTCCACAGCTCCCCGCCCCCAAATCTAGATAGAACCGCAAGTGTGAAAACAGGGTCTTCTTCAAGCTGCGTAAGAGAAAGCAGACTCGCCCGAGACGGTCTCATCCGAGACGAGGCTACCTTAACAGCGACAGATGGTAACGCATTCGGAGGCAGTAGTAGGTCAGGATATTCTTCAGTAGTAAGACCACGATATATCTCGGTGCGTCGAGGCTGCTCAAGACCTTGTGCTTCCTTAATAGTATGGACGGACTTTGGAGAGGCCAAGTTGAGCGACTCAGAAGTGGTCGTATGAAACTTGGGTGTGTTTGGCTGGAGCGGTATTGGTTGCCGAGGAGCTCTAGGAGATAGAGGAAGGCCACCAGGAACCATACTACGAGGTGAGATGGGTGGCGAAAATGCACTAGGCCGAGGGCTTGAAGGTAATCCTGGGCTCATCAATGCAGGATGTAGCCTCTGTTGGGATTCATTCCCACTAAGCACGCCAGCTAAGGATGCCGGGATGTTGTCTCGCACTACCAATGGCTGAGCTACTTTAGTACGAGGGCTGACGGGCACGTCAACTCCTATGTGTTGAGTCTCCTCTGATATAGGCGTCCCCTTTTGGCTACCCTTTTTGCTCTTCTTGGAAAGGCTACGGGCCTCGGCCTCTTGTTGTGCAATAATTTCTCTCTCACGGTCATCATCTTCTCTTGTACGTCTACGTCCCCTCGACTCAACAACAGGAATTTCATCTACTTCCAGTAGAGAATCATAATCTGACTCGGAATCGTTTTCGTCAATACTCGGTGCCTGCGTTGCGCTGGGATTCTTCTTGAGTTGTAAAGGGGCAGGTGGAGGTTTTCGAGGCGGAGGGGCCGGCGGAGGCGGGAACTGTGAAATCCCTTGGTCTATCAATGGAGTCGCTTCGATAATGGATACGGTTGGAGGCATGGGTTGAGGCTCGCGTGGAGGCTTGCTCGGAGCGGCTCTCGACGGCGGCAGTCCAAGATGAATAGGGAGTTCATGCGCAGCATTAGTAGCGTTCTTTACTGCGTCGGCAACTCGGTCCTGTTCCTCGTGGTCAAAATGATCTAGTGCATGCTCCGAAGGCTTCGGCATGGCATGTGTAGGATCCAACATTTCCTGGACCTTCGAAGGATTCTCATGCGGTATACGATCCGCAGGAGGAGTGATCGGATAGGGAGCAAGATTCATATCCACAGGAGAATGCTTCGTACTATCTGAGTCGAGATTCGACGGCGATCGAGGCGCAGTATTATTTTCCGGTCTCGAGACCTGCACCTCAACCGTGGGAGGGCTTTCCATACTCGACGAAGAAGCGGTTGGTTTTGCATGGTCGTCATGGATAGCAATCACCTCCTTCAGTTTTTTCCTATACTTATCCTTATCTTTCAATGCACGATCCAAGTCCTTATTCAGGCCAAGAATCATAGCCCTCTGTTTGTCCACCAAGCGCCACAGTTGCGCATTTTGCTGAGACTGCGACTGCTTCTCTTTTAACAGATATTGGATCACGGCCTCGGGAGTTCCAGCTGCTCTAATCAGATTGGCAACATCGTCCTGTGAACTTTGCTGTGAGGGTGCTCGTGATGATATAGCAGAGACTGCCGAGTCGATTGACGACGTTCTCGGAGCTGCTCTCGCAGAGTCGAGCTTCGAGAGGGACGATCCACTGGCCATTTTAGGTAGGCTTACAGCAGCAGAGCCTGCTGGCTTCGTCCTGGCAATGGGGTTCGGTAGAGTCCGAGAGTCATTCGGAGAGAGCGAGCTCAAGCTAGACGAAGGAGTTAGTCAAGTCGTGCATCCCGACTGGGGTCGCTACGTATCGAACGAGTGCCCTTTCATTGTTTCAAAAACGCACCCAGGACTAGTTGTGATCGGAGTTGCTGGTGGAGAGATCTCGAGGAAACTTGTGCCTACGAGAACAGAGTGATCGGGTCGGGACGGTCGTTGGGCTTCCCTGGGGGATTGTAAAGCCGACTCAGACGCTGACGGAGAAGGCAAGGGAGACGGAGCTAGAGGATTAAGGGCCGGTAACGGGAAGTTTGCGCTACTTGGGCTCACACTAGGCGACCTGTTGGCGATGCTTGTTTGCAAAGGGCTCGGCGCCGCTTTTCGTTGAGATCTAGGTGGAGATCTTGGTCAGCACAGTCTCAATGCTGTCTTTCGCAGCTAGTGTAGGTAGCTGATGAGTGGCTGGCTTTCGTCGCTGCAGACGTAACGCGGCGTCTTTCTACAGGCCGAGGCCGCACGTGCAAGATCAGGATTCCAAGCCAATTCCAGCCAAGCGGTTAGTTCCTCCCAAAGACACGCCTTTTACTTCTGGCCAACGGAATTCGAGAACTATCAACGAGAAACGCAACGCAATGCAAGGCAGGTATGTAGGCCTCCCGGAAGCGTAGAGAGTAGCGTGAGGAGCAATCCCTTTCTTTCGCCCTTCATGATATATATATTGGTGTAATCACGACCAATAAAGAACAAACAAAGAGAAGATCACCAAGCAAAGAGATAGAGAAGCCAGCCACTTACCTAACTTTACTTGTGAAGGGGACAGACAGCGACGATATTGTCGCAGCAGTCGTTGTGGTTGTAGTTCGTGGCGAGGAGGGCGAAGATGGCAAGTCGAAATCGTCTGAAGAATAGTCTGGCGCGGCTCTGCCGATGGTTGGACTATCTTGAATGCCTTCCTCCGTCGCTTGGTGCTCGACGTGGGCACTTGGCGGAGTCTCGCTGCGCCGGAGCGTTAGATGCGACATAGTCCACACTTACAACGTACCCCAGTCCACTGTGGTCGGTAGGTACCCTGTAGGAGTAGGTAGGTACCTATGCGCTAGTACCTGTGGATTGCTATAGTACCCAGAGCGTATGCACAATGGTTGCGCGCGAGGGCAGGCCGGAGACGTGATTGGTGTTGACGGTTTCGCAGCAGAGGTCAGAGCTTTGCAACCCCTGGCATTGATCCCCCGGCCGGCTTGATAGCCACCCAGCATGCAGCCAGCGTCGAATTGCTGCAGCTGGCTTAGTTTAGTGGCTGGTCGGGGTTGGCTGATCAGGGTTGGGTCTGGGTCTTGACCGCCGAGACTATCCTAATGGTGGACTCCCTGTCGCTCGGTTTCGAGACGCTCCAAACGGCCAAAAGAAGAATATGACCCTGACCCTGATTGACGTCGCATGTAGGTATGGTAGTGCAGTGTGCAGCGTACACTAACGAGGTCGCGGTGGAATCGTCGCACCGAGGTAGCTAAATCCGGTAGCCGATGCAGGCAGGGTCCAAGCCTGTAATCTGACTCCGACCGCAGAAGGGAACCGCAATAAAAAAAAAAAAAAAAATTAAAGACGTTGAGCGCGTATGCTGGCTGTTGTGGCGTACGGATCGCTACTTGGCTCGCAGACGCCTGCGAACGTCTCGCTTAGGTAGGGAGTGTATAGACAGATAGAGAGGTAGGCAGTTCCCTGTTCGACAACAGAAGAGCCGACAGGTCCTGAGTAATAATAGATGAACTATACGAGGGGGCGGCCAGGGTTGTTTTTGGTCTTTCTCTCCGCGTCTCTATTCTTTTTCTTGTATCACGCCCTACCAATCCGTAAAAATATTCACACAAAATGGATTAACTTGGACGGCGAGAATGATGGAAATTACAGACAGATTGGAGCCATGCGGAGGAAAGGGGAGAAGACGAAAATGAAGAGGAGAGAGAAAATGAGTGGCGTTGAGTTACGGCAGGAGTCAATGAGTGAGCGAATGGATCGAGTTGCAGAGTCAGGAACACCCAGCCCGCCCGCTGCATCCCACTTTGCCGTCCCAAAGCCTAATTGACTGAATTAATCAGGGGTAAAATCCGTGGTCACGCCTACATTTTATTTTACTTACCTACCGTACCTAGTGTAACCTACCTTACTTAAGTAGACAAGACTGCCTAGATAGGCAATGAGGGATGCAAAGATGAACAAGGTTATAAAGAAGGATGCCTACCTTAGTCTAGTACCTTCCTTACGTTGTTGCACTCCCCTGCGAATGCTCGCAATGCATAGGTGCACAGGGCAGGCAGTACGCCATAGGTTAGGTATACAGAATACCTACCTAATACTAATACCGATGGCTCCCACCTGTAACTCGCAAAAGAGAATCAGTAGGCTCCCTGTACCTACCTACTTTGTAAGATACATGTTCGAGGTTGACACCATACTCATAGTACCGTATAGGTATAGCCTATACCTCCCTTTAAGGTAAGTATTATACCCCTGAATCGTCCACAAAGCCCCCCGCCCCGCCCCATTTTGCTTACTCGCCGCCAGAAGCGGATGAACGAACGAACCCCTTATCCACCTTCGCCAACACTACCAACTTCCTCTAACAGGTCGCTCGACCAATCGGGATCAACACGCATCCAGGGACCTGCTTCTCTACCTACAATGTTTTTCCTATAGTGTCAAATCAACGATAATCCTCATAAAACATCATCTATTCGTGCATTGTAACTTGGGCATAAGTAAGAAGTAGGTAGGCCAAATACAATGGGGACTTTTGAATACGCTATAACACCGGATGGCACGTCTGCTTAGAGGAGAAGTTTGCGGCTACCATATGAATTTAAGAACCAGCTCTAGTAACGGCTTCTTGATAATTACCCGATAACGCTAGGTATACCGGGGTTTTTTGTCTTCCCTTGTCACTCTTTACGCCATACCTAAACAGATAGAGGTATATATTTCAAGTGGTAAAGATGTTAGGCCCACCTGGGCAAGTGGATAAACTGCAACCAAATAGCTAAGCCGGTAACCACTTGGGTGGGCGACGGCAGCTAAAAAATAGAGCACAGATTACAACCACCGAGAACTGAACAGCTGCACAGTGTACAGAAGCACGGAGCACAGCGTACAGCTAGCACAGAGTGGTAACTACCAGGCGTGCACAGAGCAAAGATAGCACAGTGTGAGCTGCAACGAGCGATGAAAGGTTACGCACAGCTTGCGGCTTTCACTAAGTCGTATAGTATATTGTAACCTGCTTGATTCCCCCGGGTGACTGGGCTATCTGGTGGCGTGGGTTCGAACCCCATCTTATCGGGCGCAATTTGGTGCGGTCACCTAGATCAGTCAAACGTTGGTAGGCGATTGTATGGTTCCTAGTGGTGCGTACACCCGGGCCCTGGTTCTCCACAAGCTAGTCACTATGTGGATGTTTGGGGTACGCCCATTGGGGTCATACAATAGCAGAGCCCATAAGACAAAAAACTCAACCACTCGATATATTTCAAGTGGTAATAGGAAGCCATCGAGTTAGTATCTTCTATTTGAGTATCCACAGGGACGGACTTTGTAAGCTTTTAGAAACGACCCGGGCGTGTGTATCTACATTACACTATCGAGATAGGTAGTATGGCGCCATCGGAACATGCCTTGTGCAGGTACCCGTACCTATCACCTACGGAGCCCTAATTTTCATGATAGATATCAGAGACGGTGAAAAGTGACTCAAATTTTAGTTACTCTTTTTTTTTTTTTTTGACTCTCTTTTTTGGGGAGGAGATCCGTAAGGCATGTGTCTCCCAGCCAGTGGGTGCGCCATCCACAGCTAATTTCCAGCCGCTCCTAGTCGCACACTAGATTCACTGTTTTGTCTCTCACATTTTTATGTTTTCATGTAACCTGCAGGAGGTTTCTGCATGAGGACGAATTAGGGCAACCCTGCAATTGTAGATAGTCTTGGCGGTTCTCGTCAAATGGTGGATTTGCCGCGGGCTCTCGATAATGTCGTCCACCTTACAAGCAAACACAATATGATCCTCCACACAGGGCTTGCTGTCAGCCTTTAGCCCAAGCCATTGGGAGATCAAACGTGATCATGTGCTCGCTGGGCATTTAGGGACATCGGTGACTCTGCGCCCTTGACAGCGCTTAAAATCCCGGCAAAATCAACAACTCGCACGAGAGGCGGATATCACTACAAGTACGAGACTCAACATCAGACGGTCATCGGGGGATACATACTGTATGCGTATGTGTTCTGTAGATGCTTCTCGACGGCCAATCGTCACTCGACTCGACCACGTGTATCCCAATCCAAGACAAGACAGAGGCCCAGATGGGGTCCGGCATTGATATGCACGCAATCATTCAACTCCTCCACTCACGCCGCCCTCTTTTAGGAAGCTCTCTCCAGCCGCCCTAGAATCAAGTAATCAAACAACCCGACCAATAAAGTGCGGAGACCCGCCCGCCTGGAGAATGTGAATGAGTTGGCGGTGTGATAGGGAGCATTTCACTACCACCATATAGTTATACTTGATTCCCATATTATCATAATATGTGATTGACCACTGGGAACGGTACCGAGGAGATAGCTATGCAAAATGTTGGGCTGCCGAATCAACTACATACATAGGTAATACAAGCGAAACGAGCTGACTGTGCATAACGTTCTCATTCGCCAGATTTCTAGTCAAAACGGTACAGCAGCAAGATTCTACGTAGATTAGGTCAGATTCCTCATCTACTTCTATCTAGATCTAGCCCTTGTTGCATGCATCATCTCAAACTTTGCTTTTGAAACAGAAACCGAGCGAATGAGAACAAGCCCGCTTGAAACCCGCAGCTTGTCAACAGTCAGGCATAAGGTCGGTGGCTCGGAAACATTCGTTCGTACCCAAAGAATGACGAAGCTCCAGTGCTACGTAGCGTTGAGGGAGACCATGTGTGAGTAGAGAATTGGCATGAGGCCATGAGGCCAGCCCCGGCAATTGGGAGACTGACTCCCTTGCTGGGGGAATATATGATATATCATCCCGTGTTACCATCTCGGTATTATAAGACGGCATCGCAGGTGACCCCTCTTTTTTCATCTGAAATCCAAACCACCGTCATCGCCATCATCATCGCCATTCCCGCGTGTTGTCTTAGCTTCACGGGATACCAAATAACCGGGAACGCGAATGCAGGACATATTTAGGGGACAAGTCTTCGGGTTTTCCCATCAACCAGAAGCATAGCCACGATGGTGCACCTTGCGCGACCCGGCTCGGATACCTTCCGGCTGGCTCTCGTAGATCACAGGGCGGCGATGTATGTACAATCGCCCAGGTTTCCACTCTAGACTGCGCGCGCATCGAGGTCTGGACTCGCGAGACTCTTCTGGTAAGGTAGGTAGGTAGGTACCTTACATCCTTCCACCCACGCCAAGGGCGAAAACAAGCATTGGCCCCCAGACGGTAGACGACGCTTATAATCAGGCCAGAGTGATGTTTTTACGGCGATCATATTGGGTATGTATAGTCTAGTGCCTGAGACCCCGCTGAGCGAGGTCACATATATTATGATCCTCAGGAAGCGCTGCGGTAGACGTCCGCACCGCACAGCGAAGCGGTAGAGATGATTTAAAAAGAATGCACTACACTAGTTATCCAACTTCACATTTCCACTACCTATGCAGAGCGAATTTTGAGACGAGACCAACCAAACAAGAAGAGAGGGAAAATAATGGTACCTAATCTCGCGCCGCCGCACCCGACCGAATCCCATGCATCACATTACATATACCTATGACTATACCTAAGTATTAGTATACCCAACAGAAGTAAATAACGCAGTTAGACACGGGATAATCAAAACAGCATATAACCTCCGAAGCACTATACGTAGTCTCGTGGCCGCTTTCCAGCGGCAGAATCGCGTGTCGGTTTCAGCATCGGTTTCAGCCAAGGGAGTTTAAGTAGATCACGATGCCGAAACCTTGTCCCTATGCAATCTGGCAGCGGACTAGACTAGGCAACTTAAGTTTTAGGGGCACGCGACAGGGCCAACGATCGCGGTGCACGGACGAGACAGATTCTCGCCCACGACATGGTGAGCGGCAGTCTCCATTTAACTAATGGATCGGTAGTAGTTATTGTGAGCTAATTATGTTTTAATAGACGATACAATACTCCTTACATTCATGTTTAGGGCGTGGAGGGGTCCATACGAACTCCTCATGACTCGAACATGGATCTTCGCTGTAAACAACTCAGTTCAACGTAGCTTCGTTGTCGCCCTCGCATACTAGCAATACCAACCATTTACCAGTGGTTTTCACAAGGCTGAGTAAATAAAGTGTTACACTGTAGCCTTGAGGGATTTTTTATTTTAGTCAACTTTCATCCGTGTGCATGTGTCTCGCCCTAAATCAAACAAAAATAGACAATAGTAGAGCCGCGGGGTCCGTACAACTTAGGGATACCGCAGGACAGTCTCAATACGAGTATTCTGTAGTTTGGTGAAATGCACTGCGCATGCGCAGCTGATGTACAGCCACTGTGACCCTCCGTTCAGTTAGTCAATAAGATGAAAACAATCCGATCTTGACTTCGAATGTATGTCGTTGAATTAGAAGGAACAGTAAGTGAGATTTAGTCATCTCACACAACTACACAAGATGAATCCGTCACACTCAAACAGGTCTAAGTATTCATGAATCCTACAAACTGGGTAACGAACTATGCACGCTCGCCGTTTACTATGATCAACTACGTGGTTCAGCGATCAATCCTCTCGCTTATCTCGTGGAGTAATAAGTATGAGTGACTCTAGAGATACATGAGGATCAACTCGGCCCCCAAACCTATCTCGCGTCCTCTTACAAAGGAATCCTTCAGTCGGGGCTACCGACGTACAGTTAACCCAACACAGGCACTTTCAAGACTATCAAGCTTGGGCAAACGCCCTCACTGGACAAGGCATTTCGATTCTCAAACGCTTTCTACAACCTCGGTTTTGAACTCGCGCGCTTCCTAGCAGAGCCCAGTCCACGTCTAAGATATCCTTCCCCATCTAACCAGACGCCTTAGGGGACGATACTCATACGTCTATCTCAAATCTCATCAATTCTCACGAGCACACCTCCGAGAGCAGTAGAAGATTCATATAAGACGTAGGGATATACTTAATACCGGAAAGGGGGATATACGAAGGAAAGGAATATAGAAATGTCAGAATCTACCGCAATTCCGTCCCTATATACAGAAGGCCGTATTGAAATGATAAATCGAGAGAGATCAAAGGAAGCACTAAGATAATGTCAAAATCTCACAATCTCTGCTACACCAAACGCAGAAAGCACATCGTATATAGATTATCTAGGAAGAACAGCAGGAGCTAGGCCTCCTCATTTAGCAACAAGCTTTCCAGATGGATCTATACACCGATTATAGAATTAGGGGGGTGCGAAGATGCCCTGATAGATAGTGATGGCTTCAATTAGGTCAGATTGGCTCGGGAGAGGGTGCCAGATGATCCCCGACATCGCTGAGCTTGATCCAGCTGATTCGAGACGGATAGCTGCAGTTAGTAATATATAAACATTCTGCTGTGAGACGTTATGTCTCTCTTAAGCGACAAACAGCAAACTCGCCTGTTGGTTATCATCTGTTTGCTCAGCTTCCACTCACTTGTTTGAACTGCGGTATGTCTCAACCTAAACTTTCAACCTTCGTCTAACAGATCGCTTGTAACGATAATCGCTTTCGCATGCTCCGGCAGACGAGGCCATAATGGACAATGCCATTGATGCCCCGAAAACCCCCGACTACTACCGAGACCTCGGCGTCTCGCAGTCGGCAAATTCACGGGTGATTCGACAAGCGTTCAAGAAGCTAGCCTTAGCCACGCACCCAGACAAGACTGTCGGCGAATCGACCGATACTGCGGGCTTCCGCAAGGTACGTTGTGATACCAGATGATCGACAAACGGCCGAAATGCATGACGGCTGGACTCACCTAGCTAAATATGGCTCCTGCAGGTGCGCGAGGCGTACGAATTCCTCTCGGACCCAGAAAAGCGAGCGAGATACGACGCGATTTACTTCGCTGTCCAAGATGCGTGGGAGCGATACCACCGACGACAGGAGGAGCAAACCAAACAAAGAGAGGCGCGCATTGCAAAGGAGAAGGCCGAGGAGCAAAGGAGAGCCGCCGAGGCGGAACAGCTGCGGAAAGTCGAAGAGGAGAGAAAGGCAGCCGAGGAGAAGGCACGCCGCGAGAGATTCAAGGAGGAGAAGGCCAGAGCAGCCGAGATGAGGTCCAAAGAGGCAGCGCGTAGAGCGTGGGAGCAACAACAGCGAGCGGCGGAAGACAGGATCCACCAGCAGAGAGTGGCAGCGGCAGAGGCGAGATCGAGAGAAGTAGCCGAGAGACTAAGGGCCGAGCAGGAGAAGGCCGCACTAGAACGGCTCAAGTTGGCTGAAATACAGGAGAGGGAGGAGGCATTCCGTCGCCATTGGGCTAATCTTAGGCGGTCCGGGGATAATCGATCACACGATGATAAACCTAGCCAGTCCTCCTCAACCCCTTTCACAGTGTGTAGCCATCTTCAATTCGGATGGCCCAAGAGAAATGTACAGGCTATACGTGCCCTTTGTGCGTTCTGTGGTGAACGGAGGTGGAAATGGGCCTTCGTCTGCCCAGAATGCGACATATTCGCTTGTCCGGAATGCAAAAACAAGGTATGCTTCTTCTAGAAT
This sequence comes from Xylaria sp. Z21, assembly GCA_037356095.1. Taxonomy (NCBI): domain Eukaryota; kingdom Fungi; phylum Ascomycota; class Sordariomycetes; order Xylariales; family Xylariaceae; genus Xylaria; species Xylaria sp. Z21. The sequence continues at coordinate 142,065 of JBAWJX010000024.1, read as the reverse complement.
CCTTATTCTGTAATCATCGATTACCGTTTCCTCCTCGCTACTGCCTTCGTTTCCTCGCGTGCAGGCTTGAACATCACGTGGGCTCAACAGTATACGCTATAAAATATTTTGATTCTAAGGGGTCTGACTTCGTGGTCGCAACAGAAGAGAGGGGTTCGTCAGTACAGATAAAACAATTTCTCTTGGGCGTAATCAAGAGATGGAGTCGGCCGGAGGATAGCGGCTACGTAAGACTATATAATAACCTCAGCCTCCTCTGGCCTAATTTTGAGGCAAGACATGGTATAGCTAGGAACCGCCCCTAGTAACATGGACCGCCAGATAGGTCATGGATTTCGCATCTACGCCGCAAGGGGCTAAGAGACTGGTAAGCTCCTGAAATGATAATATGTACGTCACCTTAGATGCCGAGACTACTTACATATTAGGGGTCTTACCGGCAATGTGTATAGGTCATACCAGATCCACGTAGTTGGGTAGGGGACCGCACTAATGGATGACTGGAACAAGACTACCTGTCTATACTAGCACAGGGTATTTCACCGCGACAGAGGATCGCACTATACATAAGAGACAATAAGGATAATGTGATTCGGAATAGGGGCCAGAGAGAGATGTAAGATGATGTTGCCATCAACTGTTATTTCATACTATCTGTGCTTGGAGTATATGAATCGAGGCCCAACAGCCATGCCCAACCGACCAAAGCCCAAAGTGATTAAACCTTCCCGCACATGGCCCGGCCCGTCCACATATCCATATTATTATGCATTACATCACAGCACTCAGTGCCGATGAGAGTCATTATGCATCCGATCCAACGCCGCAGTCTGTGCTGTACCTCACATCTAAAATCAATTTCAAAACATCATATCCAAGAATCGCTTTGTCGTAACATCATGTCCCTTCCGTCGTGACGGAATGTATCAAGGTATTCATTCAGCCGTCGCGAATATATCGCCTCCGGTGCTGATCCTCGATGATGATCTCATGCTCTGGGCTTCGCCTGCGAGGCTCATAGCGTCGTGGCGCCTCCACGTAGCGGAAAGTGTCGTACTGTGGCTCTACCTGCACGGGATACGGCACAGGGACGCGGACGGGGACGACTCTTTCCCGCTCAATGAACACCTCGCGATCCCGGCTATGACTATGTCGTTTGCTAGAGCGGGATGAATTATAGCTTTTTGTGGAAGCTCTAGAAGATTTTGTCGACCTCGCCTCAGACGGGTCAATGTCAACCGCGATGACGTCTATGGGAGACTCAGGCTCGACCTCCGGCTCTGGGATGAAAGCTGGGGGAGGAGGCGGCGCCATCGGCGGTGCGACCTCGATGATGCTGGGAGCAGGCTCTGGCTCATACATCACTGGGGCGGGCATTGGTGGTGGCGGCGGTGGAGGAGGAGGCGGCACAATAGTGGTGACGCGTCTTTTCACGGTGACGGCGCCATCAAAGGGCGGCTCTAAATAAAGCACTTTCTTGTATTTGCTTCCATAGCGCTTTTCGCGAGGCACTGAATAGATCTTAGACATGTCTCTAATATCGGATGAAGGGTGCTGATGGTGGCTGTTGTTGTTTGTAGTTGTATATGATAACAACCAAAGTGGTGATGAGGGGATGGGAGGCAGTCTTTAAATAAATAAAAAGAGTAAGCTAACCTGTCGAAACGTAGCAAGACATTTCGTGGGATTGTGATAAATTATATATTAGACTAATGGAGGGAGGCCTGACCAAGGTCAGGGAAATGCTTGGCGTTTTGGGCTGCGGATGCCTTGTGCACTACGTCACGGGGGGTGCGCGGGGCCTAGGCAGATTGGCGGGGGGATAATATAGTAGGTAAGAGGCTTGCTTGGATTGGGCTCGAACGTATAAGTACGACGTCCGACCTACGAAATGCAGGGTCCTTGCCAAGATCTGATAGCGAAGTAAACAAGCTGTGAGATGGATTCACAAGCGTCGAGAGGGTCGGTCTAGTTAGAATGATAAATGATGATTAAGGCTCTGCCCTGTTCATTACTTATGATATATCTAAAAGGTAAGGTCTGAGGAAAAGCGAGAGGGCTTCATTGATAGACGAGGGAAATGCGAAGACATAAATAATCGTCGCCAGCACTCCATCTCATCAACACAACGGCATATCTGCAGCGCAGACACCAGTCATCGCAGGTCTCATGGGATTAGGCTGCTAGCTTGGCTCCTAGTCCGACTGGCGCCGAGGCAGAAAACGAGGTTGAGGGTTGGACAAGCTAGGATCCGATGACGTTGTGTAAGTGATGGTGGGCAGCCGACGGTATCAGGCTTTGGCAAATGGGGGACCAACCAGCTGGGATGTCCCCTGTTCTATTTTGCACCCCCAAATCCGAAGGGTTGACAAGAATATCCAGCCAGTATCTAGCGCACAGACCATATTCGCTGATCATAGCCGCATAAGTTCTCAATTCTCGCCCCTCGTTGGCTCGCTTTTCCAACTGCGTGCTTCCCAAGCATCCAAACACCGAAACTGCTTGATTGGGGTTGGCTAGGCAAGGCGTGGCTCGTTGGGCAACGTGTTCCAATTGCGCTGCAAGTAAGCTCGCGCTGGCAGCCGTTGTTGAAAGACACGTCAAGTCAAGCGAATAGACGATCTACGCTGACGCCACCGGCAGTAAGAAACAGTCGCAAAGCTACACACATGCATCTTCGGTCTCAATATGCACAATATGCACTTCAGCCTTTTGCGCGACATCACGCATGAACAAGACCCTTGCCGAGTCTGCCTGATTACTACCGTCAACAAAGCATAGATACCGCAACGGAAGAGGTGGGTTGAGTCATACATGCTTGGTCTTCGTTATGCTGCTATGTTTTGCATCCTATCATATGAGAAATTTCAGACCGTTCACAAGGCAACGTCTTCCTCAGCGATTTGTAGTTGCTCTACCGACCTGCGGGGGGCCGGTGAATTGCGTAAGCCTTTGATGCTGAACGACTTCGGTAGCGCAAGAATATCATATGCTTCCATCGATGTACGTAGTAAAACATGACTGCAGTCTCGGCCGAGTCGCGCTGTCTCCCGTAATAACATGTCGGCCATGGACATGAACCCCTATTATTGGCGAACCATTAGTGGTAGCCGGGATAATTCACATGGTCAGTTCAGCCCCAAGTTCTGTGATCGTCATCCGCGGGGGTCCGGCACAGATGAGGGGGGATCACACAAAATATCTGATCCTCGAAGCTGCTCGAACATCGGATTGTCGATCGCCACTAAGCGCACCCACTCGATGAATTCCACGCTTTTACGGTAGGGCGCGCCGGCCGTACGATCCGCCGGTAACTTGCAGGAAGGCTACAACACTATGTTAATTATGGTCGAAACGAGTCCCGATGTTCGCCACTTGGGTAGACATTCGGACGTAATCAGCAAAGTTTCGTTCAATTCCGTACATTAGGTCTGATTGGGTATCGAGAACAGTAATCTATGAAGCAGGATCTTGATCTATATGCTCGCCGATGCCGTGCAGGCACACCTTCAAAGGCCAACTATAACCATACCAATCACACTGGTTTAATCATGAAGATCTAGATAGTGTTAGTAATAACTTGTCAATAATGAAGTGAGGGCCTCGCATACCTGATTCAACGCCTGCATATCACCAAATGCTAGCTTCTTAGCAGCAATATGGCGGGATCTTGAGCGGTGGCGAGCCGATAGCGCCAGTGGAGTCGAGGTGCCAGTATTACTAGGCGTTGAAGAGCCGCTGTCCAGGGGCGTCGCAGCTACGGTCGTAGTCGATACTGCCGTCGCTGTGACTGCACTAGCCTCTATAATTTCTGCTTCTTTCCGCTTTTTATCCCTCTTCTTATCTTTCTTCTTGGATTTCGCGGATGCCGTGTCTTCAGGGGTCTCAGTAGAGTTGTTAGATAGAGAATCTTGCTGCGAAGTATCCTTGGATTTTTTGCTCCTTTTTGGTTTCACCTCGGATTCGGCTGGCTCTACGTCCTTCTCATCTTCTGGTGTCCTCTCAGAGCGCTTCGACTTTTTCTCCTTGTCCTTTTTCTTCTTTATTGGCTTTTCTATTTCTGTATTATCATTTTCCAGCTCTTCATCAGCCTTCGAACGCTTTTTCCGCTTCCTTTCGTGTTTGCTATCTGAAGTGTCGGTTTCTTCAGATTCGCTGGCTTTCCGTTTCTTAGATTTTTTTCCTTTCTTCTCCCCTTTCTCCTTCTTTATAGGCTTGGCATCGATATCGGAGGATTCGGATATGGGTTCGTCTTTGATAGTTGTAGATGCTGGCTTATTGTCGACTAATTCTGCCATCTTGACCTGATCTCCGACGAGCAGCCCACCGCTGACGAAGCGCATGGGCCCATACTTCCTCTCAACAAATAGATTGGTCTTGATCTCGGAGCGAACCTGCCTCTTCTTATCGAGTGTCTCTTCGGACTCCCCGTTAAGCCGCCCGAGGAGATCTTTGAAGGCGTCTAGGCCGGTACACTCGTCGCTCTGCTTCTGTCGGATTTTGGCGCCGAGGCCGAGGGTGTCGTCCTTTAGGTTGATCTTTATAGGTGCGAGACTGGCGGCGGTATGCAATTGCGCGTGCGTGGTGTCTTGGGCGCCGAGGAACTTTCCCGGCTCCCATCCGTGGGAGCGAAGGATCTTCTGGCCGAAAGTCGTCTCGTTACGAGTCCATTTCGTGTTGTTCGGATCGTAGTCTAGTTTGCGGCGACTAGATAGAAATGAATTAGTACGTCTGTAGCAACCAATACAGTTTCAACTTATTGCGGCTTACTTCCGCGGGCCTGAGAGACCCATCCTGTCCGCTAATATTCTGCCACGACGCGCCTCTATATAGAAATGAATGTAGAGCACAATAACGATACCGGTGTACTGGTTGTATAAATGGATTCCCCGGTGGGGTCTTGAGCTCCCCAAATTTTTGAGCGATAAGTGGCTAGAAGTAAGAGTTAAAGAAAGCGATAAGAGACCAGCTGGTAGCATCTCCCGACAGGTGGCAAACGACATCTACTGTGGGTACTGTACTTACACTTAAGTATATGCATTATCTACCTAATATAAAAAACCTCTATCTTGCAACAAGCAGCAAAGGCTTGCTTAGTTCTAACAATAATATCTGGGTATATATATATTGTATATGAATTTGCGTCTGTGTGCTTGTTCCCTACCTACCCAAGTTTGCCTTGTATCTATTCTAGGCTGTAATTTGGAGCTCACAAACCGTTGTAGGAACGTGTAAATGGAAGCACGCTGCATTGGAAAGAAGGAACTGCAGACCAACTATAGAGACAGCACCTACCTTGATGACAAGAATCTATACCTTCCTGCACAGCGAAGATTACGCAGACTACCTAGGTATTATGTAGCTTGCCTGTTACATTTTTGTCTCTATGCTGCCTAGATTGTTCGCACACAATTTGTTTTGTGACATAGAGCTAGAGAGGTGCTAAATCGACATTGAGCTGTGAGCTAAATTATACAATATTGTCCCAAATATCGCCCTAGATACACTGTAGCGATCGGCTAGCAAAAAAGATGCCGCCGAAGCGAAAACCGCAAGACGACATATCCTCAGGCTCGGAGTCGGACCCAGTGGTGCTCCAACGTCCTACCGTAACGGAAATTCTCCCAAAGGTGATGCAGAACATTGTATGCCTTTATCCCTCTCTAGCCATTGACAATATCTCTATGCCTTGCAATGTACTACCCAGCGGAAAGGTATTGGGTAGGCCTTACGGATCAGATGTATCGCTGGACTAAACAACGGCTCGGGCTAATCAAGATGCCTCCCTAACGCACAGGAAATGCTCACAGCCAAACGAGACAGAGGCCGCAAGAAAATCAGTGCAGGCTTTGATGCATACATTGCTGGCAGGAAAAAAGAGGTTGAAGAGCACTATACTTCCAAAGCTAATAAAAGGTTAGCAAATCTCTCTATGAGCCCTCGTTGTGACCTCGAGCCATTTCTACGTACCACAACACCGCTCTCTCCATACTAAGGAACGGGCTCGTCATATACAGCACATTTAATTAATCGACAACTACTAGCATAGGTATATTGACACTCTTCTAGATCAACCGAAGCCAAGACCCTCATAACCCGTTATACCGAAGCTCTCGAGAAACGGGCGTCGATCGAGAAGTCCATCGAAGAGATGGCGCTAGATGCTCGCGAGGATCTAAAGGAGCTCATGATAATCCTTGAAGCGGCATATTCCGGGCGTCAGCGGCAATGCAAAGCTGCTGCCGGGTCGTTCGCTTCTCTCGAGCCTGTTCCAGCGAAGGGTCCCGCCGTTAACAAGGTTACCCCCGACATGCGGGACGAGAGCCGGGCTGGGAATGACTATGCTGGAGACGCTGAGCGCCAGGATGAGGATATCTTTGATCAGATCTTGTGGTGATTTAGGAAGTTGAGCAGTTCTATGGGAGGCATGTCAGGCACACTGAATGGGTTAATTAGGGGATCATGTGTTTGAGGATATTTGCTAGACATACGGTGTTGTATCGCTAGAATGACATTCTCGATTTGCTATCATTCAGAAGGGGACACGACGAGATATTACTCTAGAAACATTAATCATAACTAGTCACGGTGAGGCAAAAAGGAGGGTTGATTTGAATGCCTGTATTACACTACTCTATACCATTGGGGTCTTCGACCGCAGTAATCCGAGTCTACCAGCAGGCAGATAGGTGCATCCGTTCAATACCAACCGTGATTAGGTCTCGAACCAAATGCGTGCGATAATTATCGATCATCGCTTTCTATTTATATACACAAATCCTCAAGATATCTATCGAGGATTTCCCCTCAATATTTGTCAACAAAACACGAGGAAACAGAAAAAACAAGGGCGAGTCTAATCCATCTTTTTAACACTCTAGGTCCATCTTTATACCCAGGGCCGCCCTCAACGGGATCGATTTCTGATGCAAATGCCAACCGGGGCCTATAGCCGCTTGTGATCAAATGTAGCTATGCGAAGAAAGGGTATATCCGCCCCATTGCCGCTTTCTAGATACGTGACCGGAAACCGGCCTACGGAAGTCATGCATTTCGTGTCTTTCCTGCCTGTATGCGTCCATGTCTGCGTATTCGGAGGCGTGTGTGGGAGGTGTACATGCGTCCGAGTCGACTCTTTATGCAGATCTATCGCTGCTAAAATGTCTTCTGAACTTTGACGTAATTGAGAACCGATACGAATGGGTGTGGAAGTGCTTGTTGAACTCCGATGACGTTATATGACGGGAAATAAAACAAGGGGTATCGTCTGTGAATGGCCGGAAGAGAAACTAAGGGGGGGCAGATATTACCGGTTGTAATACATCAATCGCCCTACCCAGTAAATTAAGAAACCTGTGAGGCTTGAATGGCTGCCTCTCCTTCAAGAAGCATGAGCTTGCGACACTGCTGCTCGACGGATTCGCTCTCGGCATCTTCGTCAACAGGCATATTACCTTCGACGATGCGGGCAAGCATAAGCTTCTTGACGCAGGAATTGAATATGAGTCCCTCTACCGAGTCTCTGGTGATAAGACGAATCACCTCCACGTCGCGCGTCTGTCCGATACGGTGCGCTCGATTCGAAGCTTGCACGTCGTCTTGGGGATTGTCGGACTGATCGAAGATAATGATCTTGTTGGCAGCCGTTAGGTTTAGGCCAGTACCACCGGCACCTGTTGTGAGAAGGAATACAGGAATGTCTGGGTTCTCATTGTACCGCTCAATTTCGGGAAACCGGTCAGATATGTCGGTGGATCCTGTCAGCTCACAGTAAGGGATATCGGCAAAAGCCAGGGTCTCGCGAAGGATATCAATAACAAGATCAAATCGGCTGAAAACCAGAACACGGTCCCCGTTTTCCATGTAGTTGCGGACAAGTTCAAGTAGCTTCTTGACTTTGGGGCCCTCTTCCCAGGACCGATGGGGAATGTCGAAGTGGCCAATGTATTGTTTGAAGTGCTTACACTCTAAATGTAGTTGGAAATCTGATTTTTCCATATAACTCTCAAGTAAGAGTGCCTTGTGGCGATCGGCCTTGCTCTGAATGTATAGTTCTTCCTCGCTACACTTTTCCCATAGAATCTCGACCATCTCCTTGACGATCTTATCCGTGAAGTGGACACGGAAAAGTTGATGGTGGATTGCTGCTTTGCGAAGCTGCATCCAGGAATGCGAATCCTTGATAGTTGACGAACCCCGTTGTTTCTTCGGCACGAGATAACGCCCCTTCACTTCATCGTATATGGCCTTTTGCTTAGGGTGCATATCAACAACCATATTGTGCTCAGTCTTCTTAGCTAGGTCTAGAACCTCTTCCTTTCTGCGCTGTAGAATGAATGGAGCCATGATTGCTCGTGCATTCGACACACGCTCCTTGGCCAGCGCTGCGAAATTGTGGATTTCTTTATTTGGTACCTTAGCCTCAAAGATAGTATCGAGCTGATCGAAGATTTGGTCGCCAAAGAGGTCCGGTTCCACAAAATGGAGAAGTGTGAGAAGTTCCTTGAGGTTGTTTTGAACGGGAGTGCCACTAAGAATTAGGCGCCACTGGGTTGGAACTCGCATCATTTGCTTGTAAATAAGGTTCTTGCGGTTCTTCAACTTGTGACCCTCGTCGAAGATTGCGGCATAGGGATCCAGATCCTGCAACCATCGGAGGTCCTCTTTCGCTCTCTCAACCTGAGAGTAGCTGGTTAGGATCACATGATTGTCTCGAGCTCCCTCGGGATCCATATTACGCCGGTCCTTTCCTAGATATGGGCAAACGCTCAGCTCCGGGGCAAATCTTTCAAACTCGGCCATCCAGTTTTCGCACACACTGGGAGGTACTACAACTAGGAAGGGCCACGGCCTAGGGTCGCCGGATTCCTCGTCATATGAGCCGACCAAATGCGCTATGATGGATATGACTTGGCAAGTTTTGCCGAGTCCCATGTCGTCTGCAAGTATGCCACTATAGCGTTCCGAATGAAGCAGATTCATCCAGTTCAGGCCGAGAAGTTGATATGATTTAAGTGTAATATCTTCGGCCATAAGATGGGGCTTCTCTGATACCGGCAAAACAGTTCCTTCTTGGGGTTTTCCATTCTTGTCCATGGGCCAGTTGGTCATAGCTTTCTGTAGTCTTTTACCACGATCTTCGCAAAGCTTTATTACCTCTGAAGCAGCGTGGAATGCCGCAAACCAAGAAGTTAACTTCTCGACGAAGAGTGAACCAATTTGCACACGTTTTGCCTTTGCCTTAGACTTCGACTCTTTCTTTGATACGATTTCCGCATCAAAAACCGTATCGAAAGGGCGACAGGATATGATGAGCTTGGAGTCCGCTGCGGAGAAGCCGGTGATTTGAGCGAGTGACTCAGCGGTGCAAGAATTAAGATACTTTAGGACATGCTCATGGTGGGGCAATCGCTGGAGAGTAGGGTTTTTGGCAGAATCTTCCTCGCGATCAGACGCTGATGAAGCATCAACTACATCAGGCTCAACTCCCGCCTCAGCCTTTCGCTTGCGTGAGATAAGACGGTTTGGAGGAGGGAAATCTGAGTGAGATTCAGAGTCTGAATCGAGTGTGATGACTGCGGGTGGCGGAGTACGATTGCGGCGACCGCGCTGAAGCCGTCGGCGAGGTTGAGCAATAGGATCAACCCTAACTTGTGAGATAGCTGTAGCTGTTGCCATTTTCGATAGTGGGAGTCCTTTCTTAGGTGAGTGATCTTCCGATCGTGCCGGTGTAGTCGGGGCTGATGATGCTGATGAAGAAACTGAGAAAACAGGAGGAGGTGTGGGGGACTTCTTCTTCCGGCCTTGTACCAGACGTCGGCGCGGAGGGGGTTGGTCGCTCTTAGTGAATGAAGAGGCTGCGGAAGAATATGAAGTAGAATTGGATGGAGGGGTTGAAGTAGAAGTGAGCAAACAATCCTTTTGTGAAAAAGATGATTTTGTGGGACTCGTTGAGTTAAAAGAGCGGTTGAAGGACTTATTTAAAGTTAATTGTTTCGTTTTAGTTGCAGGGTTGGACAATGACGACGACAGTGAGGTGGTGGTCTTGTTTGAATTGCCCAGCAATAGCTCCACCGCCTTTGAGACTTGCCATCCCACACCACTTGTTAGCGCATCTCGACAAGCCTTGATGGTTATGGTGGGTTTATTCTTTGACACAATTTTATACACATCCTTAGTTAGATGCCGTAGCCTCAAATCGTGAATATCCCTTAGCTCAATATCGCGACCGGCCGTCCACGCAGGCTTAGTCTCGATGGTTTCAAGAGGTGTAATATCATTTTTAGTGAACGAAGAAGGCTTGATGTCTCCTCTCATAGGAGATTCATCCCCTGAACTGTCGTGGTGCTTATAGCCCTCACTTAGTTCGTCGTCTGATATGTTCAAGTAGGCCTTAAACTTAGCGACGGGGCGGGTGGGATTGACTGGTCGCCCTACTGGTGGCCTAAAGGACGTCCCAGCAGGAGCCATTAGGGTACCAATACGGCTTGCTACGCCTTTCTTCTTTTCTATCAAGGGTGATGCCTTCGGCTGAGACTTGGACTGAAAAGGTGATGAGGCTGGTACTTCAATTGCCGTACTCGGCGAGCTTGGGGTAAGTGGAGAAGACGGCGGCCGTAACGTGGTTCTACCGGTGATCTGTGTTGGCTGGGTTGTGCGATCGAGTATCTGAGTAGGCTGTGTGGCTCGGCCGACCAGTTGTGTGGGCTGTGTAGTCCGGCCAACAATTTGAGTGGGCTGCGTGCCTCGCTTCACAACCTGCGTTGGCTGTGTGAAGAATGGCGAAGAACACGGAATGTTCATCATAAGCTCGTCCAAGTCGTCGTCGTCTTCCAAATCAATATAGTCCGGTTCTTTGGCCTCCCGCCGCCCAGCCTTCTCACCGTTGCGTTGCATCCTGGGCGTTATTGGAATGGATGGAGAACTCTTCCTAGGGGATCGCGATGACCGTGACATGACCAGACCACCCTGTTCGCATTCACAGGTCTAATTGCTCCTATCGACAGATACGACAGCTATGTAGCGGCAAATGATGGGTGTGGACTCGATTCAGTCGTACCGGTCTCGACTGTTAAGGGATTGAAGGTGTCGGGGGAAAAAAACCAAAGTGACATTAACGTTAGACGCCACCAATCATGCGCCGGGCTTTTCTTTTCTATGCATAAAGACGTAATTCTCGACTGTGGTAAGGAAGCGTATATTGGGGCTTGGATGACTAAGAGTGGTTCGTCACTCTGAGCTTTGGGAATTAGGTCACAGTCGGCGCTGGGCGAGAGGACGAAGTCGGCAACACAGCTAAAATTTTGAACCAAAGTGGGAGGTGGGCACCAGGAACGCGGTTTTAGAGTAACGCGCCAAGAGACCTTTACCTGCCACCGGGCTATCGCGCTATCAGCTGACTGCGGGGAGGGCGGGCGGACGGTTCACCAACTTTAATTGATGAAAAGTGGTCTGTGCCCACTTGTCTTGAACTCATACCAGCCAGGTACAATTAGTAGAGCTGGGTGCTGAGGCCGGGTATCCCTTGGATGTTTGGGTGCCGTTGTAATCGAGAATTGGGTTCCTGGTAAGGCCCCTCCCTACCTTGCCTTAACCGGCGGCCAACTGTGATGGAGTGAGCAAGTACTGATGTATTATTGAGCCGGCATTTCCTTGCTCAAAATAGCTGAGGTTCCAAAGACTAAAAGGTTATCTTGAGGTCATCAATATTAGGTTAGCGATGACAGGGGAGGGGGAGAGTATTTCGTATATATACCTATCTACTTACATGTAGGTAGTAAATACGGGTTATCGGCCAGAATAAATAAACATGGAGGTAAGAGACCAACACATTCTTCCTTTATGCAGCGACCGGGCTAGTCATGACCCTCTTCAATTTATCTTTGCTTTTAGACACAAGTGTATAATAAGTACGAAACAAAACAAAGACAAATCGAGTGGCAATTGAGCTACGCTACACAATATATAGTACAAGTAAGGTATCTCAAGGTACCGCCGTACCAGCATCCCGCCCGGCCCCACTTAAGCTAGCATGTCGTTGATTTGAAGCTCACTACACACTCTAAGCCAATGAGACTCTCTCAACCTGTGTAGCGACGAAACAAAATCCAACGAACTACTACAGTACACAGGTGCCTAGTAACACGCTACAAGCTTGCTTCCCTCTCATCAACAACTGGGCACAATGACGTCTCGTCGTATAATCAACTCCGAGAAGACCATTCTCGACAAGGATGACGAAGACCTCCAGTCCAGCTCCGGAGCTGGCGGGCAGTCCATCACCGCACCGGCTGTGCCTATGTGAGTTGATCCGGCTGTCGTACAAATACAAAACCTTTTTCTCGGCCTTTGCTCAATTGCAGAAGTAAAGCTGGGCTCATCACGACAACCCGGATTGAGAGCACCTCTTAGAAGCGCCTCCTGAGACTTAGCTAACGATGGCCATATCGCTAGGGATGTCATCATCAAGCTCCTAGCCTTCACATTTGCCATGGTCGTGATCCCAATCGGCTCATATTTCTTGACAATACACACGATCTTCAAAGGTACGTAATACGATTACTTCAACAACGCCAGCCTCCGCACACACGTCTCTCAGCCTAGCTGCACCATCTACCCCGCCTCTCATCTCTCCCGAGGACCTAACTAACTCCCCCGTCAAGGGAACTCAACATACGCCGGCGCCTTAGCCGCTATCCTCGCCAATGTGGTGCTGGTGGGCTACGTAGTGGTCGCTATGAACGAGGACCAAACAGACCAGCTCGAGGCCGAGAAGAAAAAGAAGCAGAAGGAGAGGCAAGGGAAAACAGAGTAAATCCTCTGTAACTCATTGGTTGAACGCCACGGGCACGAACTCGACGGTATCATTTGTGTGAAGGTGACTCGGTTACGCCAGTGTCTCTCCATACTAGCCTCGCGAGATCCGGGCTAGAGTGACACCAGAATAGCTATGTAAATTGAACGCATATTAACCTGCACACTATCAAGTCTATATTTTCCCATGTTTTTATAACTCTTACATGAGCTAGCCGCCTTTCAAGCGCGTAGTTGAGCCACGGGCGAATCAGCGTTTTAATTCCAACATGGATAAGACGCTCACCGATAGTGAGGCGTTGCATGCTATTATTAAACCTTGTGCTATAGGGTCGCTTCCTGGGTGCCTTTCCATTACAGCCCTGAAAAGTCACCTGGAGCTGCCTTCTGGCATCTCGAAGCAGACTTGCGACCAAGCAATTGCATAGATACAATCCATCTCTCTCTTCCAAATATTTTTAAGTTGCATCATCACATCGAGACTGATTAATGCTTATCAGAGAGCGGATGCCATTTCATCGACCCTCGTCATTCCTAACCCTCATATACTGCCTAGTAGGTAGGCAAATCCGAACCCAAAACAGCTACGAACAACTCCATACATGTATGCTCTTGTGGTACTGCCCCTGTATAACCGTTGCGGGATTCCGGCCTCCCATGAAGTGACCCCCATCGAAGTAGCCACAACCAGTGTCATCACCTTCACCCGCCCAAACACGGCAGACAAAGAAAAGATATAGAATGAGGGTATCTTCGTTATTACGAACAAATTGTAACTTGAAAGTGTGTCTTCGTTGGTTCGGGTCGTGATGCATTAAGAATTCTTGCTAAATCGTCGCATGAACCAGCTTTTTCGCTTCTCACCCATGCCTGGGCGTTCTTGTGATTTTTCGTTGCTAACGGCGGCCTTTGAAGGTTTTCTCAATATAGATCCGGGATCTTTACGTGGCAGGGGAGGCGGGTTCTCTACACGACCCTGTCCGAGGCCAAAACCCGGAGCTTGGTAGGACGGCGACTGACCAAAACTTATGCCATAATCGTTGATTGGCTCTTGTCGTTTGGGGGGTGATCGGCGATCGATTGAACTATTCTCACTGCTAGTGGGATCAGTTTGGTAGCCCGTTGGTTCGCCCATACTGCCGGTCCCCGACCCTGACGCCACAGTCTCGTACGATCGATGGTTATTCGGTATCGGATAGACATTGCGCTCACGGCCGCTCAAATAAGGTTCTGATTGGTTGCGCGAATACCTATTTCGTGCTCCCATACCCGGGCCCCCGTTGCTGTACGGACCACCATCGAAGCCCTCATAGTAGCTGTCTCTTGAACTCCCAATCATCGCTGATTGCCGCTGGTCATACATGCCGCTCTCGCCTCGGTTCGGCCGGCCGGCTCCGTGTAAACCATCTTGGGGCGGCCGTCCGTTGTCTAAGTGAATTAATTGTTAGATATACATATAATATAGGGAAGACTGTACAGTGGTCATGCTCACTTCCGAAATAGCTACTCCTTCTATTCCACCCAGCGACTGACTCTGAGTCGGGTCTGTAGAACGATTTGCGATTGTAACCGCCATCAATGGCTGCTTCGAATCCCCGAATTGTGTCCAGCGGTCGCTCCCAACGGCTGCGTGTAGGGTTCGAACGGTCGGGATCAGCTATATGATTTGTAAGTACTACCAAAATAATGTAAGTAGTAGGTCGGGAATTTACCAATTGGGTTGCCATTAGAATCTTTATGTTGTATAGATCGCAACGCAGGGCGCTCTGAGACGGTTTGCGCCTCCATAGCTGCAATGACTTGTTAAGACGATGTGGATTGAGGCGATGCCAGCGGGAATAGTGTTCACTTACCAGGCTCCCTTTCGTTCAACGCCATTCTGGGATCGGCTTTACTATGTAGCCTTTTGGCCTCCTTCTCCGCTGATGTCTCAGTTAGATCAACCTTGTGGGTGGGGCCGTTAGCACTCTTTTGAGACTTGTCAGATCGGAAACTGAATGCTCTGGATTTCGGCCGCACGCGCGATTGTTGCTGCTGTGGTTTCGGGTCGGGAGCTCTAGGCGGAGGTGGTCGTTGTTGTGGCTGTTGCTGCTCTAGCTGCTGCTGCTGTTGTTGGTAGTATGGACGTTGCTGATATTGGTTTTGCTGCGGTAGTTGATTACGAGGTTGCTGCTGGTAGTCTTGAGCTGCCGCCGGCTGTTGCTGATAAGGCGTATAGTACTGGTCTTGCTGAACCGGCGGAGCAGGCAGCGGATGATGGTTGTAATTGGCAGAAGACGCCATTTTGCTCAAGGGCAGGGCAACCCAGCCTTTTGATGACGATGTCAGCTAGTATCCCTGGCAAGGACCAGTGGGATCGTGGAGCAATTCGGGAACACAAAGTGTAGGAAAGTGGACCAGAGGGAAGATCGGCTCTCGATAGCTCGAGCTTGCGACTGGTAGTCCGCGTTGTAGTTGACGGATCCTGGAGATTAGCAGGGAAACGTGTGGGTTTCTCTGGTACTTTCAGTCGAACAGTGCCTTATCGAAGATGGGATTGTTGCTGTTTGAGGGAAAGACAGATGCAGGCTACACTATGTGATAGATGTTTGGCAGAGATGTAAGGGGCGCCCTAGTTCACCCACGGTTGCCCCGAACAAACAAAAGGAAGTGATGCTCCGGTCCCAGCGGTTCCAACTGTGGCGCGTATGCTCTTGTTTCAACGCCTTTTTTTTTTCTATAGCGGTTCTGTTAAAACCCGAAAGTCACAGCAGTGACAGTAAATGAGTAAACTATGGACTAGGGTAGGTATGTATGTAGAAAGAGAGAGGCCTGTGAACGACAGAGGAGGCCGTGCGACGATCGTAATGCTGAATGCTGGTTGCTGGTAAATGCTGGCGCCACTACAGTATAGGTAGAGAACGAGGTGGCTTCGCGACTATGTGGCTATGATGCGTTAGACCTTTTTGTTCCTCAGATGCTAACTGTCGACAGCGCGAAATGAAACGAATGGCAATAGGCAATGATAACAATGAATCCAGAGCCGTATGTGGCGTCGCTTGTGTTGCGCAATCAATAAACAATGGGATGAGGTGTTGGTCGCAGCGAACTAATAGGTAGCAGGGAGCCGAGATACCTGCGGTGGATATCGGCTGGATGTGGTGGGTCCCGAAGTCGTAACAAGTCGACCGGGAAGATTGGGACAAGGACCAGCAAGCTCTACCTAATTGTTGACGTGGTTGGTCGCTTCCTGGTTGGCTAGCGAGCGGTTGGGGTTGATAGTGGGAGTGGTGGTGCCTTGATGGTGAGCTAAGGAATACACTAAATACATGGTAGATATAGCGCTTAGACTAGCAGGTACTTACCACTCTTAAATTAAAATCCCAGCTTCAAACGTTGTCGTACGTTGTCAAGACGATGAAAATGGGAACGGCTTTAAAGGCGGTAGGTACTTCGCAGCCCATAGCTTGCGCTACCAGGTACGGGAGTGCGTGCACTTTAAGCCAGACTGCCGGAACAATCATTGAAGGTTAAGTTGTATGCCACCTTGCCGCAGGATGCTGCACCGGTGGTACTCCCGTGTAACTGATCTTGGTCAAGTCAATTCCCAAACACGAACAAAAAAGGTACATGGTACACCCCTGCGGCCTTGGCAGATGGATTTTCAAAGTGGACCTGACGTGACAACCAACCGATAGATAAGGCAGATGCAGGTGGTGTAATAGTGTTAATATGTATTGAGGTCTGGTGTGGGTGCGGGAGCTCCGGTTACGAATGTTCTTCGTGTAAATGGGTTTTCTCTTTGTCACGTCTGATGAATGCCGCCAGATAAACCAGACGAGACGACCAAAGGTGACGACCAGTTGACACAACCGGCCGAACTTTCTGGCTGATTTTGCCACAGATAGAGTTGATAGGTATACATAGGGACAGCGTCGCCAGCGATGTTCGGGTGACGTCAGGAGGTAAAAAGGACTGTTTCAGAACAGGCTCCCGTCTCTTAGACCACACGCGACTAGCGAGGGGAAGCCAAAAGGATTGGGGGCTGTTGATCGGAAGACGTGTCGCACGACTTTTTTTTTTTTCAATGGAAATTAGTACCTACCCTGCCGGATATTCAACCGTCACAAGCTGTATGTACTCGAGTCCTCGTTTGGTGCTACCGTGGTAATGCTATAAGTATTCGCTTCTGATCAAGCAGAGGGAATTGATCCGTGCTTATGAGAGGGCCTCCGGAAGGCTGGGAACGAACGAGACTGGGATTTATTGTACCCACTGCCGAATTCCGAAACAATGCTAGGTATATACCATTCGGCGCTTAGTGTATACCTATTCGAAATCACGAACGAACGTAAGGGGAATAAATAAGAAAGCAGAGGAGCTCCTCAAAATATTTACAGCTTATATGAAAGATATCCATCCGTCTGGTCCGAAAACCTGTTGGGATCCCACTTGCATATCTACTACCGTGAGTTGGCGAGTTCGGGCAGGGGATGATGATTGCCCTTTGGGGTGATGATGATGAATCCTCGGGGGCGGAGCAGGTTCTACACTGAGAGCCGAACCACAAACAGCAAACCACATAGGCCGTAAGGACGGGTGGTGGCTAATCTGACGCGGATGTGGCTAGTATCGATGGCGATAGACCATTGATCGCAACGCAGAATTTCCCTTTACGCATCTCATTGCCCCGATCTACGCAATCGACTCTATGAATAGAACACATCCGTTATTAAGAATTATGAGGCCACCTAGGTCTGCCACCTCTCCCGGCTGGGTCGCGTCCCCTGTCACGCTAGTCTCCACTTAGTTTGCAAAAATGCTCCACTACCCACCAAAATTTGCTAGAGATACCAGCAGAGGAATAATACTGTATGTAGGTACTTAATCGTTGCAGTACTTCTACAAGTACGGCAAATCGTACCTACAGTTTACTTAAGCTACTAGCTACAACAAAATAGCGTCGTTTAAATAAAAAACGCGTTTATTTAAAAAAGCGACCAATCTGATTAAGCAGTAGTATTTTTTAGGCTTATTTAATACACCAAAAAAGTCGCAATAGTTTACAACAGGACAGTCTACAACGCGATATAAAACACAGCTTTAAAGCTAACTAATAGGTTAGTGGCCAAAGTAGGTATTACAACAATCAAATACATACAATATTAGTGGATTGTTCGACTAGCGTGGCAAGGGACGTGATCTAGCCAGGAGAGGTGGCGGATCTAGGTGGCCTCAGAATTATAGCTCCCCGCCTAGGTACTTACCTATTTCTCAACTTGGGAATATCTAGTTATCTAGAATTCTAGCCAATTGCACTTGTAGAGAATAGCTAAGGCTAGACCATTTCGACATTTAGATAAGAGCAGTTCGCAAACGTATGCCGCCTTTGTTTGTTTGTTATCTAAGTATCTAGATAGATTCTACCCAAGCATCCTAGGTGGATAGCTCACGTATGTAGGTGAAGAGCTTCTGCTTTGAGAGCTTTTGATAGGGCCGAGGGCCTAGCAAGTTCCGCACAATTCCCCTACGGCACTAGCGCACTTTATTAAACTAGCGCTAGGGATCGACCGATCGTGCTTAAGCAACCTAAAAAAGGTAGGTGGGGATAGCAATTAGTACATACATACACGTTGCTACGCAGCCAAGTGTAAGGATACGAGAGCACGCGTCGTCTGGCCCGCGCGGCTTAAGCAAAGTTAACCTCACTACTTATAAATAATCGCTTGGGGGCTTTGCCCTTTCTTTCAGTGTTTATTGTTTATTTCGGAATTCAGTTATTTATTCCAATGCGTTGGTCAGTAATACCATACTGCAAGTCCATTAGCGGGGTTGAAGAGCGAGATCAAAAGTACAAGAAACAACTACGTAATGCTACCTTAGGCAGGTTAGCGTCTTTGACAGCATTTCACCGACATCTCCTTAGGCCGTTCCTGTCCACCGGAATCGCCTACTAAGGTAGTGTACTTTGTCGCACATGCGCGTAAACTTGCCAGCGCATTATTTGAGCTATCATCTCTATCTATTTACTTTTCGTATACGGAGTATGTTACTACTTTTCTAAAACTAAGAGCGCTTTCCAAGCGAAGTATGCATGTGAGCCGTGCCCCCTGAATACGACGAGCTGATGGCACCAACAACGACAACTTTGTATCTCGAAATACCACCCAAGTCGTCGCACCATTGGCCAATACGAGCTTAATATGCGGACGACGACATTTATAGGTAATAGAAACTAGTCTACCCTATAAGTGTCAGAATTGATCACAGGCATCGTAATTGCCAAGCGCGTATACGAGTTAAGTGGCATATTTTGTATGCTAGGGTAAACTCAGCTCAGGTGCGTATTAGACATCCAGTAGGTAGGTTTATGATATTGCAAAATACCTAACCTGACTGCTTGTACCTATCTCGCTTCGTTCCCCGCCAGCGATCTAACACTCCAATGTTCGCGATCCTCATACTCAACTCCAGTCCCCAAGGATGGACGGACTAGGTATCCCTGATCGCCCAAAAATCAAGCTTAGTTCGTTTCGCGCACTGGACGAGTTTAAAAACTGGCTGGTGCAAAGGCTGATTTATACTTCATGCCGTGCCAGCATTATTATGCCGAACAGTTCTTCCCATCTATTTTGCTTCTGAATGATATCCTGCATCGCACATCAGGTGGCGCAGCACAGCTTTCCGTCCGAACTACGCAGTACTTAACTACACGGGGCTCGGCAACCGGCACAGATAGAGATGGAGATGAGACGAGATCCTTTTGCAAACACAGGAGGACTGCAAAAGCAAGATTGGAAGCCACGATCATGTGGCGGAAACGTGGTTCTGGACCATGAGCCATGAGCCATGCCTAGGCGGCTCAACCTGTTTCCGGGGATAAGACAAACGAATAGCCCCGATACAGTAGCAGGTCATCAGGTTCGGCGCCGCATTCCACAAGCTGAGACAAGTCTCATGGTCTTGTTGCATTTCATATATATGAATGCGGCCATGAACTACTAAGAAGCGGTGGATTTCTGCTTCAAGGAAGCACTGTTGGCGATGAGGCCTACGTCTAATGCTCCCCTCCTGCTTCGGAGATCCGTTCCGGAGATCCGTTCCGAATAATACCCAGGGGCACGCCGAGGCGAGTACGATATTGCCATCCGCATCGGGATGTCCGTAAACTCTGCTCAAACGCGCTAGTACCGGTATAGAGGATAGCTGGGAGACACCAAGCACACAGAGCGATTGTTCCAAGTCTTGGTAATCCGTTCATTTGTAGGGTCTTCGGGTGGTAATTCGTAGGAATGCGTATTGTTTGGATATTATGCTAACTGATTCAACAGGCTCTTTCGGGACGCCTTCTTTCCTGGGTGAATACGATAAAGCCGTATTGAAGAGACTGACCTAATTTGCAAGGACGTCATTTATATATCACGGATGTATATGTATCGTGTATCGTCCAATATGAGTAGACAACATTGGGTCTCGCATTCGATTCCAACGATAGTGCGCTCAGCCACGGCTGATGCCATTCTTGCTGGCTCGAAGTAGGAGATCCCGCCGCCCGATGAATCTACACAATACGTATGCAGCTCAGGCCTGATACCTCCAGATACCATTTGCCACGTTAAGCTCTAGCCTTCCGCCGAGAGGTATCTCTTCGCCGCACAGAAAAGCCCCGGTACGTGGCTCGCCTAGCGCTCGTACTTCAACGCAGCTTTTATAGAGGTATAGGATTGTAAGAGTTAGGACCTTCTATGTTCTACACGCACGAGAACTATGCGGATACGACTTCGATGCCCAATATGTGGACTGCGAATGAAGATCCTGTGTTGGAAAGCATTCAGCACCAAGGGCATGCTCCTATCCCTTTCTTACCAAATAATATAGAATGCGCCAAGGTACTGCTATACGCCGTGTTACTGATTAGCCATGTTTAACGGTGAGAGCATGCGGGCATATACATAAAAATTATAACAGAGAGAGGCTTCTGAACCCAGGCAAAAGAGCCTTTTGATACGTCACAGACTGGAGCTTTTAATCAGGCAAAACTATTGACAGGAGAGCACCAAGAACTCGGAAGCAGTAGATTGGGAAATCTCGTCGTAGAGCATCCATTAGGGGGCAGCTGGTACCGAAGTAAGCTGAGGCTTGTATGAACTTGTATAGCATCATTTTCTTCTCATCGTAGAATCCACTTCACCGAGTGAGATCACCGAGCCGACCGGAGACGCAGACGTGACTAAGTCATGTATAGCTTTGCAGCCCGCGTAACCGAAGCACAATGTCACTCTATCGCGGTCGAGCCCATCACTGCTGTAACAATGCGTTGCTCACGCGAATTCGTCGGTCCATCGTTGTTGGTATTTCTTTCTGATTTTTAGTGATGCCTAGTCTCAAGGCTCGAGCCCGAAACCTTGCCTAACCCCGATGCAGCCAAAGCCAACCATGATGAACCGATCATACTCCCAACTCCGGCCTAGTACCTCCATCTATATCGAAGAGGGGTACAGCATAATGCGAACAGAAGCACCGAACGAGCGCGAGGGAAGAGGGGTAGAGAACTTGGCTCGGACGACGCCGGAGTTGCCTAGAAAGGAGCAAGGTCAGTAATCCGCGATATCAACATATTCGTATCGTCGACTGACCATGCGGGCGAGTCACTTTGCCCCTAATGTCTAGTTAGCTTTGTATACAAGCCTCATAATATGGCATATAGTACTCACCAGATAACTCGGATCTTAGTGCCACGGATCTCCTTTTGTCCCTTGTAGACATATGCGATGCGCTTGCCGAGGTAGAAGCTTTCAACCGATTAGATCATCTTTAAGCAATTCTCTTATTTCCCGACAACCTACTTGGCAGCCTTGGTGTCATCAACACCCTCGATCTTGATCAAGCTTGTCTTGGGGTGGGCTAGACGTCCCCGTTAGCGATTTGCTCAACGAAAGCCGCACCAAGGCAGACTAGGAGATTGATGGCATGCATACTCGTGTGCTTGTTCCGAACATATGACAGGTGGCGACCCCTACAGCGCAATCATAGTCAGTAACCATGTCCTTGTAGCGGTAGTATGTATTTGGCCGTGATATATTGCATCACACATTGGCGGTGTAAATCGTGTGGTTCGATCGGTTCGATCGTTGTGATTACGAAGGGATCTCGGGGTTTCTCACTTGACATATACTAGACGCCAAGTCAGCATAAATCCAATGAGTGTAGATGGCCGCAAGTCAGGAAATCGGGTAAGAGTCGCGCGTGCATTGTGTCTCTTCGTCTGCTCGCGACGGCAGGCTGTGTGATGGCGGTGGACGATGGGAAGGTCTTACATCTGTGACCGGCTTCAGAAGGCATCTTGACGGTGGCTTTTCTGGCGCTCTCGAAAATCCTTGGGGTTGAGGGACTGCGTGCTCTGGGGGGTTAGTAGTAGTCGTGATGTCCGAACCTCAAAGGTTGACAGCGGCGGATTGACGAAGGAGGGACTGGTTACGTGGGTTTAGCGAGCCCTGCGCCACTAATAATTCACACTGGAGAAAATTATTACATCGGGTCCATTTTGTGTGTGAGGCTCTAGATAAGATAAGACAAGCCACACCTGTGGCTGATATTTCTATAACTTCTTTAGCTCCTTCTAGCTATCTACGGATAACTACCCCACACAGTTATTTCTCCCGAGGTCGCTTCTAATGGAATAAGCCCCCACCTTAATTCATCTTCACTAAGCATCTTTAAAGAACCTCACTCTTCTTTGATACTCCCCCGGCTTATCGCGGCTACAATAGGCAAACAATCGCGGCTACAATAGGCAAACAATGCAGGTGGTTTCAATTCTTGAGCTTGTTGTGAGCTATCACTGGAATTGCGCGCTGTCTTTAGTGATCGTAGCATATTCAGTACTAGGAACACTAGTATTTTTGTTCCTCTACTGACTACGTTTATCTGCGTACGCCGTAGATGATAACTCGGTAGGTATTCTTATCTCCGGAAGCGCCATTTATAGGACTCCATAAGCAACCTTGCTTGACTTGACTGCAGCGATCACGCGGGCTGATGCACACAGCACACTGCTGCGCAACAATAAAGAATACCTACCTACAAGGCATCCCTTGTCAAACCCCCACCACTACCATTTCTACACTCAATGATAATATATCACAACCACCATAATGTTTGTTGATGCAACTTGTAGATTCTGACAGCTACATACCAGGTAGTAACTACATATATACAGAGTTAAATAGGACCTATTTTGACATGAATACACTTGGACTCCCAGGTGTTTAGTAAGAAAATGATCATCCTGTCTCACTGCGCAAGTCCTCATGTGCAGTACTTTGATAGTAACACAACGCAAAAGCTGATTGTTAAGCAGCATCATACAGACCAAGCCCGCAAACAATGGCCCTAGGGGATCACTCATCTGCATGACATTTATGCTAGAATTTCAAATTAGCCCCCAAGGCTCCCATTCGGTCATCGTCTATTTCACAGTGAGGGTATTATGTGGCGGCTGGTAGCTGGTATGCCGTCCAAATCCCTTGGCGCTCGCGAGGAATGTGACCACAACACCTGGTATGCCCCTGGGTTTTGAGATCCTCCTGGTTCTCGAGCATAGGTGCATACGACAACCGCATGCATCCTGTTGTTTGGCTCATGCTGCAGTAGGCAGACTAGAAGCTATGTACAAGACCCTAAGTCTCTCGGTGTGTGAATAATTTCTAGCTAACTAGGTACCTACCTAACTAGACATTGATCGTGAAGAAGGACATTGGATTCTCAAGGTTTGCGTGAACGAACTGGCTTTTAAATACTTGTTCTGTTTTCTTCAACTAGACAGTGGGTGGTCAGAAAGAAGAGCAGAGGAGCCTGGGATTCATGCTCAGGGCTGACCGCCATGACTGCGTGCAACCTCTGTCGTGAATAAGTGCGTGCCATCAATACCGAGATAGGTTGGTTAAGAGAGAGAGCGAAAGCGGGACCTGAGTAAGCTACCTTAACCCCGCTGTGGGAATCAATTGGCGTCCCAATCGCTGTGTTTGAAGTGTGTCAGGTCCGCGGCTGATCCCCTATAAGGTAAGTCCCAACTTTATGATTAGTCTCCCTACCTACATACGTACACCTGGGCATACAAAATATACAAAAATACATGGTAGCTAGGAGCTAAGATACATACTGTACTACTGTTCGTGTTCTCAGCAGGCTAGCCAGAAAGCACAGTGATAATAACCATGACGGAGCTGTCGCTCTACATGCCACATACCTACAGCTAGCAAGTACCTTGTGGAAGGAAAGCACCATGGCTCCTTCCCTGCTACTGGGTACTGTTGCTGCTGCTGTCTGCCGCTAGCGCTCCGTCCAGCTGTTTCTGTTTCTGTTTCCGACCAGTCCGTCCGTCTATCCGTCTCTGACCCTCGATTTCTGCCTCGCCCTCTCCTACCCGCCAGCAAGGGGTGTCTTTATTCCACCTCCCTCTCTGCAACCACCATACTCTTTCCCAACCATCTTCTATCTAGTTCACTCTTGTCTCTTGTTCCTTTCGTTTGTTTCACTTTTTTCCATTCGAGAATTATAGCTCTGTCAGCTACGCAAAATGGACGCTCCAGCAGGGTAAGAAGATACCCCGCCTCCGCCCCGCCATTTCATCACCTTTCTTTGAAATACCGCGACCTCCGCTCTCCGCGAACGGCGCATAGCTTGATGTTGCAACAGCGCGCCACAACGATGATTAGGTGACAATCGTTATGCTAACTTTACGACTTGCAGTTCCGTGGAGCTCAAGGACAACACGGTCATCGTGGTCCTCGGTGCCTCCGGCGATCTTGCCAAGAAGAAGACTGTTAGTACCACCTGCTGTCTCGTTTGCGTGGGGGGTCTATGAAGCTGACTTCTATCTGCGTAGTTTCCTGCGCTCTTTGGTCTCGTGAGTGCTTCGGCTTGTATAAAGCAAAACAATCGCAGATAGAGCTAGTCGAACTAACATTACCCGAGTACCGCAACCAATTCCTTCCCAAGAACATCAAGATCGTCGGATATGCGCGGACAAAGATGGACCATGAGGAATACCTGAAACGAGTCAAGTCGTACATCAAGACACCTACAAAGGACCTAGAGCAGCAGCTGGCGGAGTTTTGCGAGCTGTGCACTTATGTATCCGGACAATATGACCAAGATGATTCCTTCCTCCAGCTCAACAAGCACCTTGAGGACATCGAGAAGGGCCGATCGGAGACCCATCGCCTGTTCTATATGGCTCTTCCGCCCAGTGTCTTCACAGTTGTCTCGCAGCACCTTAAACGATGCTGCTACCCCAAGAACGGAATTGCTCGTGTGATCGTAAGTGTTCTTCCTGCCACTGAATTCAAAGAAGCGATTCTCATAATTTGCTTGGCACCTCGTAGGTTGAGAAGCCGTTTGGCAAAGATCTGGCCAGTTCCCGCGCACTCCAGAAGGCCCTAGAGCCTGATTGGAAAGAAGATGAACTTTACCGTATCGACCACTATCTAGGAAAGGAGATGGTCAAGAATATTCTTATCCTCCGCTTTGGTAATTCGTTTTTTGGCGCTACATGGAACCGACACCATATCGACAACGTCCAGATTACTTTCAAGGAGCCTTTTGGCACAGAGGGCCGCGGTGGTTACTTCGATGAATTTGGAATTATTCGTGATGTCATGCAAAACCATTTGCTCCAAGTCTTGACGCTGCTCGCCATGGAACGTCCCATTTCTTTCTCGTCGGAGGATATTCGTGATGAGAAGGTTCGTGTGCTTCGTGGGATTCCCGCCATTGAGCCCAAGAATGTCATAATTGGTCAATATGGCAAGTCATTGGACGGAAGCAAGCCTTCATACAAAGAGGATGATACCGTTCCCAAGGACTCACGCTGCGCGACATTCTGTGCCCTCGTTGCTTACATTAAGAACGAGAGATGGGATGGAGTACCTTTCATCATGAAGGCCGGTAAGGCCCTCAACGAGCAAAAGACGGAGATTCGTATTCAATTTAAAGACGTTACGAGCGGTATCTTTAAAGACATTCCCCGGAACGAGCTCGTCATGCGCATCCAGCCGAATGAGAGTGTTTACATCAAAATGAACTCCAAACTGCCAGGTTTGAGTATGCAGACAGTTGTCACAGAACTTGACCTCACATACCGGCGACGATTCTCGGATTTAAAAATCCCCGAGGCTTATGAGTCGCTTATTTTGGATGCTATCAAGGGCGATCATTCCAACTTTGTCAGAGATGATGAGCTCGACGCGAGCTGGAGGATATTCACACCCTTGCTGCACTACCTGGATGACAACAAGGAGATTGTCCCCATGGAGTACCCGTACGGTGAGTGGCGAACGAGCTAAAACCTGATGTTGCGGGATGCTAACTGTCTCCTTCTATTAGGGTCTCGTGGACCGGCTGTACTAGATGACTTCACGTCGTCGTACGGGTATAAGTTTAGTGATGCCGCGGGCTACCAGTGGCCTACGACCTCAGCGGCGCCGCCCAACAAGTTGTAAGTTGATGTCAGCGTCGTGTTTTGCGATAGAATGTCAGGCCGCCTCGTTTCATTGTCGACGGTCGGATGCTAATGCGCTAGGATATAGCTGAAGGGTCATCGCCACATCGAGGATAGCACATCGGTTTGGGTCGGTGATTTAGCGACAGGCGAAATGAAAACTCCTTCTTTGGGCGCCTCATAGTTCAACAAGGCTAGTTAGAGGGATCTGCTCAAGGGTTGCGGTTCTATTCTTGATCAGTTGATGCTGGATAACGCTTGGCATGTACTTTGGTGCTCCGTTCTGCTCCGCTCTGCTCTGCTCTTCTGGTTGAGGATAGAAAAAGGAAAATTTTGTCTTGTCAGATAGTGACGGTGCCAGGGGATCAGAGAGAGAGAGAGAGAGAGAGAGATCAATGTCTATGATGAGGGTTTAGAAGACGCGTTCAAGCGCGCGAATCGCACTCAGGTCGACTCCCATTTAGTTCCAAGTTTTCCAATCATGACACAATTGGTCCCGGACAACCTACCTAGTTCTCACCGAATCGACTGGACAGTGACAGGATATGCACAAGTGTGAGATTTTGAGTCAATTGGTAATGTGTCCACACGTGGGGGACTTTTTACACATCACATCTCGTATCTCGCATCCTGCGCTCATTCGCTTATTGGTGCATGACAATTTGATGAGTGTCAATGCGGGTACAGGGTACAGCTGTACCTAGCCTAAGTATGGGATGTATGTAGTAGCCCGCCGCAATGATGCCAATAGTTGGATCTAGTTAACTAACACCTGTTGCGAATAGCGATGAGTGCAATCAAAGAAAATCGAAAGTTTTGGGTCAGGGAGCCAATGGTAAAGTTGACAAAAAACGAGAGAGCAAGCTACCTACCTGGTAGTCGACCTGTCTAGAAGCGTAGAGTACGGCGTACATATGTATTCGACCACAGACTACTCCCAGTTAGGAAATACGATGTTCCTAAGTAACTGGTCGAGATCAGGTCGAATGCAACAACACCCAAACATTTGGAGGGCGAATGGTCAGTCGCGCAATAGGTCCCGATTTCCAGCTTACGTACATGGACTTGTGGTCATGTCATGTACAGCAGCAGTATTGGATGGTAGCTGCAGATAGTCAGAGCGGGCTCGCGGCCCCGCGGGTCCACGGGCTCTTGAACTGCCCGATGTTATGATACAGGTGAGCCGCCAAGAGTGCCAGGCAGCCAGATGTCCACCAGGTATCCGAAATACGTTTTATTACGTCCTCGAATACGATAGGAGAGTCTCACGATTCTCACAAACACCATTATTTGTGTCATATTTAACTAGACTTTCATTCAGACTAAATAGCAGATCGCCGTGCGCAGCGCGAATCCGTCTTCGATACAGATACTTTGATCCAAGTACTACCCGAATCTCGCCCAAGGGTCTGGACTCACCCCCCTTGCCTTGTTAATATAACTTCGTCGCACCTCTCTTCTTTAGTAAACATCTCTTGTATTTATTTAAACATTACTATTTGTTGCAAAAGCTATTCTCTCCAGAAAAGCGTGCAAGTCTTATTTATACAACGGCAGAGCGCTCGCTGGATTCCGAGATTCTGGATGCGCTGATTGTCAGGTTTGGTTTTGCTCGACGACGACGGCATTCGCCAAGCCTAGCCTGGTTGAGCATTCTACTTCCGTGGCAAACAATACCGTCGCTCAGTATTCGTTTGATCTTGCCATCTCATAATGGGGGCGGAGCCTCTAGAGCCAAAGCAGACAGCTCCCAACGGAACAGTGGGAGAGAAGCCGGCTGCCGTCGCCGACGCGATTACCAAAGAAGAGGAGGCTGATCAAGATGCCAAGCTACGGCCGGAGAGAGAGGCTGCTTTCGGGGATTACATTGTGAGCTCCGGGCTTATGTCTAATCTATATCTCATCACTGATTGCGAAATAGCGAGTCTTCAAATATGCTCGGGGCTGGGATCTCCCTCTTCTCGCCGTCGCCGGCGTGGCAGCCGCTGGATCAGGAGTCGTATGTCACCGTCTTGCGAATCCACCATTTATCAAATAGTGGCTAATTGTGTTTTCGCCCAGACCCTCCCCTTGGTGAATATCATTTTCGGTGAGTAGTGTTGCGATAAAGGCTTATACACTTCAACATATTAATCCACCTTATAGGCAGGCTAGTCAACACTTTCAACGGCTACTTCCTCGATCCGCCTACGACCACTCGAGGACAGTTTCAATCCCAACTCAACATGAACGCGTGAGTTTTTCTTCCGGCTGAGAAAGCACTTTTACTGATTGCGGTCCTAGACTATATCTTTTCATACTATTCATAGCTAGATTTGCTCTAACCTATATCAACAAGGTATATTATCCTCCCACATGGCCGTGATGGAAGCCTTTACTGACACACTTAGTTCGCATACCGCATGATAGGCATTCGGATGTCAGCCGCTATTAGACTCGACTATTTACGATCCTTGTTCGCCCAGACCGTTCATGTTCTTGATTCGATGCCTCCAGGCTCAGCGGCCGGAACCATCACCACAACTGCGAACACCTTGCAGTTGGGCATTTCCGAAAAACTGGGTACTCTAATCGAGTATACAGCGACAATCATCGCTGCGATAGTCATTGCATTTAAATACAGCTGGTCCCAAGCTCTCGTCACTAGCGCTGTTCTAATATTTATCTCCTTGGTGCTAGGCGTGCTGCTCCCATTTATTCTCAAGGCCACCACGCGATTAACCAAGGCGGAGACAAAATCCTCTTCCATAGCCAGTGAGACCTTCTCGTCTATCCGGATGGTTGCTGCATGTGGTGCCGAAGCGCAAATGGCTAAACGCTTTGCTACCTGGGTGTCCGCCGCTAAGAGACACGGACAGAGGACAGCACCATTGGTAGGCCTGCAGTTAGGCTTAATTTTCTTCTCCATTTTTGCGACGTTCGGCCTTTCCTTCTGGTTCGGCACTATGAGAGCCGCCCAGACCAATACCACTGATGCCGGTAGTGTCACAGTCGTTCTCTTTTCAGTGTTTTTGCTGGTGTTTTCACTTGAAAGGGTAGCAACACCACTCATTGCTATTGGGAAGGCTGTAGTGGCCGCGTGCGAATTTTTTGTTGTCATTGACTCCCCTCGGCCTGATCTAGGACATCTAAGGGACCCTGACGTGTCTGCAAGTAACGACATCGTCTTCAAAGATGTTGACTTTGCCTATCCTAGTCGACCACACGTCAAAGTCCTAGATCAGCTCAACCTCACGATTGAAGCTGGGAAGCTTACGGCAATCGTTGGGCCATCAGGTTCGGGGAAAAGCACGATTGTCGGGCTTGTTGAACGCTGGTATACGCTCTATGATCAGCACATCATCGCCAAGGCCATTGATAAAGAGCAGAAGAAAAAGGAAGAAAAGAAGAAGAGCAAGAAGAAGGCAAACAATGCTGATGACACAGATGACGATGAACCCCCTACCCAACTGGAAGACTCAGGACCGATCATTGAGCTAAAGGGTTCGATATCGACCGGCGACCATGAACTCGACAAGATCGACCTAAAGTGGTGGCGATCTCAAATTGGCCTTGTGCAACAGGAACCTTTTCTCTTTAACGATTCGGTCCTTAACAATGTCGCATATGGGCTCATTGGCTCGGAATTTCAAGACGAGACAGAGGATCGGAAGAGGGAGTTAGTCAAGGAAGCTTGCAAAGAAGCATTCGCCGATGAGTTCATCGATCGGCTCCCCGAGGGGTACGACACCGTTGTTGGTGATAGCGGGTTGAAATTGTCGGGGGGTCAACGCCAGCGAATCTGCATCGCTCGGGCTATCATTAAGAGACCCAAGATACTTATACTCGATGAGGCAACATCTGCAATTGACGTGAGAGGAGAGCGAATTGTCCAGGCCGCTCTAGACCGGGTCTCGCAAGGCCGAACCACCATCACTATCGCGCATCGTCTATCCACAATCAAGAAGGCTGATACAATTGTTGTGCTAAAGAAGGGCCAAGTCGTTGAGAAGGGAACTCACGAGTCCCTCCTCCAGAACGAGGGTGGCGTTTACTACGGCCTTGTTCACGCGCAGCAACTCTCGCTTGGCGAACCTACAGACGCCAGCGACTCTGAAGAGCCAGAAGAAGAGAATATCGGGGCTATCCTTAGCCGCGAGAAAAGCGCAGCAGTATCAGATTTAGCAGATGACCCAAGGCCGGAGGACTGGAAGGATCGAGGCTTATTCGGAAGCTTTGGAAAGCTTTTATACGAACAGCGCAGTCGTTTCCCTTCCTATGCCATCATCATTATCGCGGCAGCTGCTGCAGGCTGTGAGTCCTCCCTCCATTCGTCTTTCTTGAGAAAGTCAGCTGTCTAACAGACTTTAGCCGGGGCGCCATTACAGGCATGGCTGTTCGCAAAAATCATTGTGGTCTTCCAATACCTTAATCTTCCAGACGGCCACCACAAGTTCACTTCGGAGTACGTATTCTGCAACTTATTCAGCATTCCCTCAGAGACTCTCTTCGAGAATTTTTCATTCCCTTCAATTTTTTTATTGGGCCGTCAAGCATCCTGTATTCCTTACCAATTATATGTCCCTTAAGGCCTCCTATAAATCCTCTACTAACCTACCTTTCATTAGGGCTAACTTTTGGTCCTTGATCTTTGTCATCCTGGGCATCGGTGTTGGTGTTGGTTATTTTGTCGTCACGTTTGTAGCTACACATCTCGCTTATGTAAGTTCATCCCACCGAAATGTAAGGCAATGAGCTTATAAAGTCGCGTAGCATATATCTTCCACCTATCGGCAGCAGTATTTCGAAGGCATATTGTACCAGAAAACTTCTTTCTACGACGATGAAAAAAATTCAACGGGATCTCTCACTGCCAGAGTCGGCGGTGATCCAAAACAGTTAGAAGAGCTGCTTGGGACAAACATGGCATTCGTATACATATCGTTCGTGGTCCTTTCCTAAATTCAAGCTTCTCCAACCTTACTAACTGCATGTGTCTAGAGTATTTACTTTGATTGGAGCACTCGCCATTGCTTATGCCTTTGGCTGGAAGCTTGCTCTCGTGGCTACAACAGTTACAGCACCAATCGGCCTTGTTGCGGGATACTTTCGCTTTAGATACGAGCTCGAGTTCGAGAAGTTGAACAATGCCGTGTTCGCAGAGTCTTCTCAGTTTGCCGCAGAAGCAATTGGCGCTTTTCGGACCGTTTCTTCCCTCATTCTCGAAGACTCAATTAATGATCGCTATAGCCGCCTATTAAACGGCCACGTAAGTGTGGCTTTTCGAAAGGCAACTTGGAGAACCCTGATTTTCGCCTTCTCCGATAGCGTGAGTCTTGCGGTACAAGCTCTGATCTTCTGGTACGGTGGAACTTTACTGGCTTCTCGCGAGTACGACCCCCTCCAATTCTTCGTCTGCTACATCGCAGTTATTCAAGGGGCCGAAGGCGCTGGGCAGTGGTTCAGTTTCGGACCCAATGCTGCGCAAGCCACGGCCGCAGCCAACCGCATCTTGAGCGTTCGGGGAGCTCGCAAGAGTAATACCGGCTTTAACACAGGAGAAATTCCGGATGCAGATGGTGGCATCAAAATCGAACTCAAAGATGTGCACTTCAGGTATCCCTCTCGAAATGTGTCCGTCTTCAAGGGAATCAACATTACCATCGAAAAGGGCCAATTTGCCGCGCTTGTAGGCGCCTCTGGCTGCGGAAAAACGAGCATTATCTCTCTTCTAGAACGCTTTTATGAGGTGCAACGTGGTCAAGTTCTCGCTAACGGAGTTGATATCTCATCCGTCGATGTATACGAATACCGCAAGAAGTTGTCGCTCGTAGCGCAGGAGGCAACACTTTTCCAAGGGACATTGCGTGAAAACATTCTTCTTGGCGTCGATCCAGATTCAGTTTCAGAAGAGCAGCTACATGCCGTATGTCGCGACGCCAGTATCCACGATTTTATTGTGTCGTTGCCAGAGGGTTACAATACCGAAATTGGCAGCCGCGGCGTCTCCCTATCTGGAGGTCAGAAACAACGTATAGCCATTGCGCGTGCTCTTATTCGTCAACCGCACGTCTTGCTGCTCGATGAAGCGACAAGTTCTCTGGACTCGGAGAGTGAGAAGCTTGTCCAGGCGGCATTTGAGCGCGCCGCAGATGGTCGGACCATGGTTGTTGTTGCTCATCGTCTCGCTACTGTCCAGAACGCAGATGTCATATTCGTCCTCGGCGAGGGCAAAGTACTCGAACAGGGCTCACATAGCGAGCTCTTGAAGAAGAGGGGCGTGTACTGGAATATGTGTCAGAGTCAGGCTCTTGATAGGTGATGTGCTCCTTGTGTACCCAAAAAACAAATACCCAGCCTTCTCATTTTCTAAGGATTTTTCTTCATGTACACCTAACTATTAAATTCCCATCTCATTATGTATTTAGAAGGGGCGTGGCTCCGATTTGGATGGATGGCACAGCATACACATATAGTAATGAAACTTCGATATTATTGGGATTCGAAGCTAGCTATTAAGCTAGGCTTTACAAGACTGAAATGATATGGCATCTCTACAAAGCATTCGCCACAGAAGGGAATTGTATCAGGCATACGGCTCATACATATCTAACGATTCCACAAAACTTCTTAACGCCGGCCGTGTTGTTCCGCTATGCTCCCATTTCGGTACTTGACATGCATAGGCCGGGGTAGTCAAGTCGAGGTACCATTCCAATTCCACCAATGAGACAACTCAGCATCACGACGTTTGGACAAAATTCCGGTTGGCGTATTCCTTTGAATAAGATGCTCTAGATGAGTATTTGATTTTTGATTCTAAGTCTAGATTATAATAGTTTAAATTCTCAGAAGAAACGTAATTAATAACTACCACGAACTACCATCTTGGTTTGCCTTTGAAATAAATCGTATAGTTGGCAAGCAGCTAAGGACATTACAATGCCGTCTCTAAAGACTCACCTGCTACATCTCGCGGGAGCTACTCTATCTCTTACTCCCGCGCAGGCAGTGGCTACGAAGTATATGGTAGTCTTGTAAGTGTAACTCGAAAGGAGAAAGCCAAGAAAACACCGAGTTATTTTCTATGTTTTTGGGCGCCGATCCCTCTTACAACAACTGCACATATACTTACATAAAATGGCAGCGGAGATTCCTACTCCACGACCAACTCATGGATAGGCGGCACAGCGCCATCGGCCTCCAACCCGATAGGCAACCCCTCGTTCCCGGGGCAGACGACGTCCGGCGGGCTCAACTGGGTGGGCCAAGCCATCTCGAAGCATAACACGTCGCTCGTGTTCGCGTACGATCTGGCCGTCACCGGCGCGACGACTGAGTGAGTTACCGCTGGAGTCATTTTCTCCCCCTTCTAGTAACTTGGGGGCTCCTGAAATGTCTTAGGATTATGCTTCGGGGGCACGTCTCGAGAGTATCATAACTGCTTAAAGGAGTAATTACTGACTCTAGAGGTTATAGCAAGGAGATCGTAGATACATACGCGCAGTACAACTTTGATGATCAGGTTGAGACGCTGTTTAGCACGTATCTCACCGGCAGCCTGGCGCCTTGGGGCAGCACGAGCGATGTGTTGGCAGCTATCTTCTTTGGTATAAACGATGTCGGCGAGCCCTTCTGGGACGGCATCTCCGCGCCCATTGACACGATTCTGGACCGGTATTTTGGACTGTTGGACGAGTTGTACGCAAACGGGTTGAGGAATTACGTCCTGTTCACTATTCCACGTAGGTCCTCCATCACTTTCCAACAACTCTCCCCTATCCTCCCTCCCTCCCCTTTCTTCTCCCCCGAATATTCTCAGAGGAGTAGCGCTCACAAAGCCATGCCAGCATTTGACCGTGCGCCCGCCATCATAAACCAGCCCGCGGCGATGGTGGCGTCTCTGCAGTCCGACATCAAGACGTACAACGCGCAGCTGGCGAGCCGGCTGGCTACGTTCAAGGCGACGCACAGTGGCGTGACGGCGTGGCTCTTCGACACTGCGCCCACCTTCACGGCCGTGCTGGACAACCCCACGGCGTACGGCGCTCCGGACGCCACCTGCGTGAATGGCGATGGGACGAGCTGTCTCTGGGCTGATACGTACCACCCGGGCCTTGTTATACATGAACTCCTTGCTGAGGCGCTTGTCAAGGCGGTAGATTTCTTCTAGGGTGCTAGGTATGGCTACAGTTAGTTGTGGGATAAATTGCGCAGCCTCTGTATGTTGCTGATAGCCTATATGTAAGCTCAGCTTTGAGTGACAAGAAAAGGTGCTTTACTGTCCCTAAAATTCCAGAAACGTTGCTTTGCATAGTAGTTGGTACTTTGTATATGTGTTACATCATACTTTCTATACGTCCAATAATCTAGTAGCCTAGCTACCTCGGTAGATTTGCTCTCAAGGACTGCTGAGAGTCAAAAAGGGAACAAGGGTTTTGTCTTCCCTTTTAACGTTCTGTTTCCCTCTATGATTCGGTGAACTAGCCTATGCGGTCAAGTGCCCTATAACTCATTCTCGAGAGTCTAGACATCGCCATGGTTTGCAGTGTACTTATTGTTACAATGACGCAGTGCTACATTCAAGCACCACTTGACAGCAGCTCCCCCGCTAACCTAGCCACTTTAGGACTAGCGTTGTAGATAGCATACACAGCTCTATTGCCTAGCGCGACTGATGATCCCGATAACGAGCGATAAGGCCCACCTGGTTCACGAGACAATGCCCAGGATGACGGCACTTGCCTCAGTTGCGAGTGGGAGCTACCTCTTGCTTCACGTCGATAAGCACAACACACAACACATAACACACAACCTCAAAGTTCAGTTCCTATCTGCTACATCACTACGTTCCTTCATCTCAAATTTCCAGTAGACACTTTCTTCTTCTTTTAAATAACTCATTCGTCCACATTTCACCGCGCCCTTAGCATTAGTAAGTTAGAAAGCACTGCCCTCCTACTGCTTCAATGGATCGCGCCTTGTCTCCGCTTCTTAGCAAGCTTGAAACCTCCCCTCTATCCATCTTAGATACCGTGTTATGTTTGCAACAGAGGCAAACATAGTTTACTGACCGCTAAGAACACCGATACAGATAAAAGTACACGCATACTAGATAGCTAGCAGTCTCCAAGCTTGGGGCGACTGACCACCGTCTCGCGCAACGAAGCGTTTTTAATAGAATTCCCCCTCGCGACTTGTTCCCCTCTCCGATGACCACTGTTGCAATACTCGAAACCGCCCAGTCCATGGTCCAACATGTCTGCTTCACCTGAGGACCGCGGCCAGAGGGGTCTTCCTCCGCACCACCAGGGCGAGTCAAGCCATGGTACAAACGGTGTGAACGGTGCGAACGGTGGTGAAAGCAGTAGTGCAAGCGCCGCCATTATCAACTCCACCGAGGCTGACGACGAGGGTTCTCTCTATAGAGATGGAGCTTGGTCCCCACCTGAAGCCGAACGACGAGAAAATCGGAGACCTAACTTGCCCGATAACGAGAGCATGCGACGGGTTTTTAAGAATATCCTTCCGCAGGTACCGCCAGGGGGCTTCCACTACAATTCACCGGCCAGTGTTGCCGGTACAGAACAGGATCCCGCCACAGATGATGTTACTCCCACAAATGGCACCACTACAAACGGTGCCCAAGGACCATCCGTATCATCCCCATCATCTCCATCATCTACATCTCATACTTCTCCCCCGACTGACCAGCAAGATCACGGTAACCATGTAGATGGTGTGAATGGGACAAATGGAACAAATGGAGTGGATGAAGTTAATGGCACTAAGAGTGCAAGCAACAGATCCAATGCGGGCAACAGTCCCCAGGCTTCCAGCAGTACAGACAGCTCTCCAAGTTCGCCTATCTCTCAACGGTCGCACACATCCTCCAGTCCAGGCCCTAAGAATCCGCCAGATCAGGGAGGTGCTGCCGGCACAGGTGGGAATCCAGATGATAGAAACACTGGTCAATCTGACGGCACAGGTGATAGAGATCGTCCACCCGGAACATCTGCGCCCCCAGATCCGGATTCTGGAGATGACGCTAAAGAAGAAAATGGCGGTGGTAGCAGTGAACATCACGAGCCACAAAATGAAGAGAACAATCGCACAGACCCAGATATAGCAGCCTCAGGACATGCGCAAGCGCCCATTGAGTCCGAAGATAACACACTTACACTTAATCACCAGACCGGTAGTGGCGCTTCATCTTCTAACGGTGCACCTAATAGAGACAATGAAGGGACTACAACGCCTTTCCACATCAGCCATGATAGTTCTCATCAACTAGGCCATATTACGGGCAATTCCACCCAATCAAGTCACACCAACCTTGTGCTCCAAACACCAGGATCAACATTGCAAACAGCCGAAACTGCACGGCCGTCATCATCCTCATCATCTTTGAACCCGATAGCACCGGTTTTCACTCCACGGTCGCAGCAATCAGGAGTATCTCAGGAATTCACATTACCCAGGTGGCAGCCTGATTCCGAGGTAACACACTGCCCAATTTGTGGTATGCAATTCGGCATGTTTTTTAGGAAGCATCACTGTCGGTACGTCTTACCTACACAATATTGAAGAATGGTAGAATAAGACCATCCCTAGCTAATAGTTATCTGTGTTAGTAAATGTGGAAGAGTAGTCTGTGACAGATGCTCCCCTCATCGCATAACTATTCCTCACCTATACATTGTTCGTCCGCCTGGAGATCCAGGGCCAGTTTCGCAATACGCATATCCTGGAGTTGAACGGGGTATTGCAGACTTCACCTCCATTGGAGGCGGGGAACGAGTTCGACTTTGCAATCCATGCGTCCCAGACCCAAACACGGCACCACCTCAGGCTCAACAATCTTCTCGGCCGATGATAGTGGATGGGCGATCATCGAGGCCCCCAAGCAATTCTTTAGGCAACTACAGTGCCAACATAGGCCCTTCTCTTCATCACACGCAGCCACCAGCTCACACCTCCAATCATTCCAGATCCAGAAGTGCCAGCACAGTTAGTGAAACCCAAGAGTTTAAGTGACAATTCTTCATTGTTAACGCAGTCCTACAGAGCGTTGGGCGAGGCCAGGAATACTTCTCCTTCATCCCTTATGCATCCACATCTAGCCAATACTCGCGGCGTAATTCAGCATACTCCTCTCAACAACTACCGCATCGTCGTATGTCGAGCACTTTACTTAGATATCAACAGCCTTTAGACCATTTTGGGGCTCATGGTTCCGCGACCCCGTTCTCAGCCTTGAATAGACCACTCCCTAAGACACCAACACCCGAGCCAGAGATTTCAGAGGAGGACATATGTCCTGTGTGCCATCGCGAGCTACCATCACGAACACTTCCTAACTGGGAGGCCCTGCGGGAAACACATATTAATAATTGCATCACATCCCATAGTAATTATGGAACTAGCCAGACATCCGCTACCGGTCCTGGAAATCATGGAACACCTCCCCCACGAACTACTCGAAGAACCAGGATGTTTCCTTATATTGCAACGGAGAAAGACTGTGCAAAAGAAGCGGAATGCACAATCTGTCTCGAAGAGTTCGAGGTCGGCGACCAAATGGCACGACTAGAGTGTTTCTGTCGCTTCCATCGTTTGTGTATCGATTCATGGTTCGTTAACCATCCCGGGCGATGCCCTGTTCATCAGCATGATAGTTACGGTTATTGAACAGTCTCGCTCTGGTTTTCCTTTGTGGCATCATGATACCCCCTCATCAGCATGATGGCTCCCGACTACTGGAGACGAGCTTGTGTCAAAAATTTTCAGTACTTTAGTCTTTACTTTTATCCCCGTTCCTCCGTTTAGTCCCCAAGGTTGCTATTCTTAGGTTTAGTAGCCGGTCTTCCCTCTATCCAGGATGCCTTTGTTTAGTCCCCAGTATCCAGAAATTGGAGGCCCGTATACAATTATCCAAACATAGGTCGTTTCTCTTTGTTTCATCCCAACAGGAAAGCAGGCTCGTATAGAGTCAATTCTGGCGTTTTCGGTTGGCTTACTAAGCGCTTGTACGCTGTTTTTGCACGGACATGTTTGCATTTGTTCAAGTTTGCATAAGGCTTCAGAATTGCATTTTACCATTGCAATGGTGTTGAGGGGTCAACCTGAGAGCGACGTCACGGGCGTTAGGTTGGTGTATATACTTGCTTTTCTATGGCTACTTACATGATAGATACCCTCACGGTATTCACACACAGAACCCGTCTGTTGTACAGCATTGCTCTGGCAGGGATAGCCTCCCAGGTAAACAGTCCCTCTTAGCAGAATAGAAAGATTAACGAATCATATCACGCAACCGTGGCATTTGTTCCGAGGGCAGTTGACTGATATACCGAACCCGTCGGCGCCCTTAGGCGTGCTTGAGACTTAGATCGCTCTCCTTCTTCCTTTAAGGGAAAGGATAAGTTGTCTAAGTGCGTGAATTCCCGTTCCTATGACTCGGCAAATGATTTCATACTCAACCCCCCGTAAGCTGACCGGACCTATCAAAGCATGTTGGCCAAGTGAAAAGCGCACGAGACGAGATCGACGTGGAGTTTCGGTGAGGCAGACACTCACTTGTTCATTCATTCACTCAATCACTCACTCGTTTACTCACCCTTCAGTCCCTTTCCTGCTTTTTCCTCCCTTGGCTTTCTTTTTGTTGGCGCAAGATCCCTACGCAGAAGGAGTAAATGAAGATCCCGCTCCGCACAGCAAACGCGTGTCATAGATCATAGGCATGCATATGACTGCTGCGTCACAGCAGGGCTAATTAGGGCTTTTTTTTTTTTTTGTAAAATATGCTGATTGCTTCATTCCTCTATTTGATATGTGCTCTTTGTTCACATAATCATATTTTGTGCATAGGTTTTGATACTGCACTTGCGTGGGGGAAATATGATAGGTCTCATTTTGCCCTCACTTAAGGTTCTGATTAGGGTATGATTACTATCTCGGGACGAGATGTGAGCAGATGAGCTGCATAATCTGCAAAGGAGATAGGTATGCGGAAAAGCAAATATACGCGGCATTTCCTCATTTAGGCCAAGCCATTCCATTGAGATTTGCATACATATGCGTACATACGATTTTGGGGGCGGTGCAAGAAGTCTGGGGGAACTTAGTCTAGATAGGTAGGTTGGTGATGCGAGCTGGGGACCCTCTCTCTGCCTGCCTGCCTGCCTGCCTGCCTTGGTTCTGCGCTCCGTGTGGATGTTCGTCGCTGATCTATACTCGTTTCAGGGCGGAAATGCGCATGTCGAGGTGGCCGGACGTAAGGCGGAGCGAAGGGCGCTGCCTTGGGGGTGTGGTGTGTGTGGTGTATGTATGTGGACAGCTGGATAGTTTCGCTGGCAGACTCTCATTGCGCGATCCTGAAGCTGTAGACATACGAATTGATGGTTGTGAGACTGGGTGTGTGGTCTGCCTACGTCGTAATAAGGCTCTTGGTATTGGCCGCTGGAGGATTTTTGCTGGACACAGCCCGGGCACAAGGCGAGCAAACTCAATTCAATTCAAAGGCCCCTACGGAAAGCTCCGGCTTTGTTTGCGCGCTTGCAACACTGCAATTAACTAACTAGGTACTGTCTGCATATTCTGCTGCGGGTAGCTAGCTACGATGTACGTAGGTCTCGAAGGCTGTGACCCGTCGTTGTTTGATGAAGATCAGCAGCGACTTAGGGGAGATATGGATACACAACGTCAGAACCGCATACATGGCACAGCTACACTTACCGGCAGACACTGAATGGTATGATCTGTATATAGAGGGCTCGGTGACACTGTATTCGTGTTATGTAGACCGCCAGACACGATCGTCGAAAAGATCTCTGTTGGATTGTAAGAGAGTGCGTACACGATCTACCTACCAAGGGCGGAACCCAGGGCACTTACCACTTACTGTACCTCTACCACATGCAAACTATCTACCTAATATAAGTAGTGGGCTAGAGTAGAAAAAGATCGTCTCGACTGTGATGTCATCTGTGTAACAGGGTTCTCCCGAACAAGGAAGACAAGCAGGCAAGAATCCCGGCCATCTTTGTTGTGTGGAGTTTGGTGGTTTTTCTAAGTATTTTTACTCATAGTATTTCTCTCAATGGCAGATCAATGGGCTCTGCTCTTCCAATGAAAGGGACGCAAGCGGCGGATTCCAATCCAGGTCCTGGACCGGGATGATGCGCATCCGTTGGGTCGTTTTGAGTAAGTGGTGCTGTAGATCCGTCGCCCGGCTGTGTCTCGTTTTCTCCCGGCCGTGCGGTTTTGCGATGGAGACACGGAGCCAGCAAGTGCCACACTACTACTACTACTGCTGTATATGTATATGATATCCATTCATCTACATCGCTACTGCGAGGTAATCTCTGTACCTACTTTACTGCCGGAATTAACCTACCTACTCGTCTAGTCTGCGAGATATGGTGGGTGGGTTTTTGGAAGCTAAGTGATGAGGCTCTGCTGTGGGAAGTCGTCATAGAATTTGGAGCGAGTTGATCTGGGTATGGCGTAGGTCGGATTTCATTGGAG
The DNA here is from genome assembly GCA_037356095.1 of Xylaria sp. Z21. Classification (NCBI taxonomy): domain Eukaryota; kingdom Fungi; phylum Ascomycota; class Sordariomycetes; order Xylariales; family Xylariaceae; genus Xylaria; species Xylaria sp. Z21. Next base: position 101,264 of record JBAWJX010000024.1, on the reverse strand, counting down.
CCAGCCTTGGCAAGGGAAACAATTCTATGATACTCGAAGAAAGTGTTGAAAACTTTTTGAATTGAGTTTTTGGCTTGCATGTTTTACTTGTAGCTTAAGTGGGTTGGCCTTGTTGTTCGGGCATCTCTACGTATGAGTTGAACGCACGAAAGGGCCGTACAAGCCGTGTGGTATCTTGAGAAGCTGTGTCATCTTCCTGTTGTGTCAGGGCACATGCCGGTGTGATCCAAAAGGAGCCGGTCTGTGTCGTCAGCCGTCGAGCGGGTTCGCATCGGTTTGCGCCGACACACCGGGTCCCGCGCCCGAACTATTCCGTATATAATGAGACGATGATGTGGACTGTTTCAGAACGATCGGAATGAGGATCATGTTCGGGGCGAGAGGGTGACGTAGTACACCCACCACTTGACAGGCGGTACATGCTAGAACAAAGTTTGTTTGACCCAACAACTTTAGTGATGATGTTAGTTGGTATTGGACTGGAACACTTCGAGTCAACCCTTGGTCGATCTTGAAGGGAGGTCCCGCGGTCCCAGTCTATACAGTTTAAAGCCTTCGATGTTAAGTTGCAAGTACGCATAAGATAGTCCAATATCGAGCTTGAATCGTGTTCAATGATCTACGGGGATTCACCCTCGTATACCAACTACCTGTTGAGCTACTATGCTTACATGACACTGTCATCCAAGGTTCTAACTCGCGTGGACGTCAATACCGGTCTCTTGGAAGACGATGGGCACAATATCGGTGGCCCGAGTGTTGCATAGCCGTGGGGAGATGACGACATCCCGCGAGATAAAGTTTGCGCTCGAAAACTTCCAGCATGTTTATGGGGTTGTTGACTAGTTTTTATGAGTGTCGTCGTCCGGGTGAGCTTAGTAGCCTGCTTGAACTTAGAAAACTGGGTGAGATCTCTGGCCAACGGTAATTGAAGCAATGCAAGGCAAGCGGAATGACTGTGGGGAGGGTATTCGTATGTTAGCTTGATACTGTGTCAGTAATTTGAGTCTGAACATCCCGCCGTGGCACACGTAGGTATTTCGAAAGATGCCCGCGGCCGACGTAACGACGGCGATTGGTCTTCTGTAGGGCGTGATTAACGTCTATCAGTCTATCGCCTACCTGGTTGATATGTCTCTCCCATATTTAGAATTATATTACTCCGCTGTAGAAGGGCGAGGGTGATACAAGAGACGTTGGCATAAGGTTCGATGGTCATACTAGTAGCAAAATAGCAGACGTTAATGCTTGCGTGGCAGCTCGTTTGTCGTCGTACACGCAATGGCGACCGAATATTGCTACCTAGCTATTTGGGTAGCGAATACGCGGGTACGGCTTCACTAACATTAACTAGTAAGTAGCTGAAGCCGTTCGGCATAAATGCCTATTTAGTACTGACTATATCGACGGGAGGCAGGCCGTGAGAATAACAGTTGAGATATATCGTGGCTGAACTATCGTATTACAACTGGTTTTCAAGGCACTTTGAGACTAACACGAAGTTAAACCCACTATTGAATGCGCGTGGTCTTGCCACGCCACACATAGTCGTCCTCTTAAAAGTGTTCTGGTATACATACCTACTAATACCTATAAACACTACTCGCTTATGCATGGCATAATGATGTTCGGCTCGGTATCTAAGCAAAAGAGTTGGACACGATTGCAGACACTTGGAATATTATCAATAAACGCGGCGCCTTTGTGAAGCCAGTCCTATTACCAACGAATAGAAAAGCAAGCAAGCACTTAGCCTAGTAGTTTGACAGGACCTTACAGGGTCTATTGTCCTGGGGACTAGGGACAGGGTAGATGGACAGTTTGATAGTGCGTATGTAGGTAGCATGTAGTCTAAGCAGAGTGCTTAAACTTAGTCATCTTCCCCAGCTGCGCATAGACCCCCAGGCACAGGCACGTTTCTTTTCAAGCAAGGGAAACCCTACATCCATCACCCGATGCCGTCATTGTGGCTGGGTGGCGCCCGTAGAAGGGAATCAGCCCAGCACAAAGGGGGGTTCCGAGTATCAGGTGACACTAATTACACCTCACCCACTCGCTCGGGGATTACTTTGTTACACTATTACAGTAGGTAACTAACCTGCTGTAGGTCAAAAATGTAGGTGTACATACATACTCGCCTTCAAGTTTTCGCGCGCACTTTTGCCTCCTACCTAGACCGAATTGGCATCAGCAATTGTACTACAGTAAGTCCACTCCGATATTAATAACATGCCAAGAAAGAGTTGATAGTGGAATTGCCAGAATTGTTGCTCAATAACCCGCATGATGGCAGCAGAATGGCACGTACACGTAACCGGGGCGGCTCGTGGTGCAATGACAGATATTATGTACTTACATATTACGACCTCCTGAAAATTTGCCTCGGATGGCAACTCTACGGGTACCTTCGGAAATGTCGACGGGGAGCTTCCACTTAGCTACAGGCGTAGTACTGTGTACGATGTACGCATAACTAGGTACACTAGGCGTGACCCTCTAGCCTGTTTGCCCACCACACTCCCTAGATCCGTCAGTTTTCATTTAGTTCGAAGATCAACATTTCACTGATACTTATACTAGGTAATTGACTCACTCTCGTGAGTGTTATAGATAGGTCACAAGCATGGATCGTGACCTTGGATGCCACAACGTCAATCACGATATGCTCCTGCTGACGCGATCTCTCCATTCGTCTAAGTGATACTGACTGTACTGGAGCAACGGTATTGAGATAATAAGATTGTGCAGATTATTGGATCACCAGAGACGTTGCCGGTATGACATGATGTCACCAAGGCCCCCAAGGAATGAGAAACAAAGACACAATATGATGTGAGAGAGGCGACCTACATAGTACCTCGTACGTAGACATTGCCATGAAACCATCGAACTGACCACTGTAACCGGAGAGAGGCTGGACAGAAGCGCATCACCTACCTTGACAATCTGACAAGCGCAGAAAATGCAGCAAATGGGGAAGAGGAACAGAAGAGCAAGCTTGGCGAGGCGGAGAGCGCAGAGCTGACACACGGGGGAAAATAAGGGCTGCCCGGCGCATGTTTCATGAACGGTGAGAAGAGAGGCGGCGACGATAGAAGAAGGCAAAGACTGGCGCAGCAGGAATTTGTGATTGGCGAACGCCGAAGCCGTAGCACAAGATTAGCGTAGATCATCGCTCATGACATCACTCCGTTGCTCGCGCTAGGTCGACGCCGGTTCTGTTCTCGGTGGGGCCTACGGGCCTGTGCTTACCTATTGTCCTCTATTATTCTGATGTACTCACATCGGTAGGTACCCAGAGAAGTACTCCGGGAAGTACCTGCTGTGTATGGCAGGTACCAGCCCCCCTCATAGGTCCTCGTAATTTTATACTGTGTAAATCGCAGTGCCCTCTAGGTTATGTATGTAGGTAACTCCATACAATACCTTTACAGCAGACAGAATACCTTACCTACCTGCATCTACGCTATAGACCTGTGCTGTACAGGCACCAGGCTTTTCCCGTCAGCAACTCATATACCTATCGGATCTTCATCCTAACCCTTACCTACTACCCGTTGTTCCTCTTTTTTTTAACCTTCTGACTCTTCCACTTCGACCGGGCGGGACGAAAAAAGATGGGTCTTAAGGGTCTCAAGGTCGCTTTCCCACAATAGCCAGAGATATTATAACAGCTACCAGGGTTAATGCTATTCATCTACAAAGTACCTATATGAAAACTGAGCTTAGGTAGAGGTTAGACCGAGGTAACAACATTCTATTATACCCCGAGAAAAAGTACTGGTAGGGGAGGTCTAGGATAGTAGGTAAGTGCATACACGAAAAGGGAGGGATGAGGAAGATCATCATTCTCCCCGGCAACAAAAGACGGCGAGATCGCTTCACTAGACGCTGAGGTGAGGTCATTGGACGTCTCACAGATCTCGCAAACCTAGTCAGATTCCATCATCTTACCACTGCTGTCGGGATCATGACGCCTCGTGGCACATTTGTATCTAAATACACTGCCATGACAGAAGTTAGTCAGGACAGCGGTAGCCGGGAGGTAGGCAGGCAAACATCCTATTTCGGCGGCACAGTAAGTTTGCGCATTCTGTTGGGGTGCAATTCTCGGTTCTTCTATCGTCAACGCCTCTCGGATTCTTAGACGGGAATTGCCATGTGCCCCATTGCCAGGCACATGCTTGATTATGCATTGGCCTGCCTCAACGAGGTGGCAAGGCAGAACCAACTACCAAGTACCCCAGCAAGTACCTATATGGCTTTCCATCCTGCCATTTCAATGGTGGATTGTATGCTATTGCATGCTATACAGTACATGCAGAGGTACATATAAATACCCGTGTGTTCCTTTACGGCCCTGTTACGGCCTGCCACCCTAGGAAGGAAAATTCAGAATTCAGGAATTCAGGGTCCTCCCCCCTTTTTTCAGATTCTGTGTCAGACCCTATCTATACAGTCCCGGACCCTTGCGCTGGTAAGGACGGAGGGGACTTGGGTCTTTAACCCTTGCTGGCAACCCCCCCGCCAATGACATGCCGCGACGCAACTGATCACGCGCCAGAACTATCGTAGAACAACTCCAACAAACTTGTTGCTGGTCGCTTTGCCTGTTCGTGCCTACACCACCGCATTCTAGCGCACGCACTTATCAATCAAACATGCCAGGCGGTATTGCCTTTGCTTCCGCTACCACTGGTATAGTGCTGTGTCTATTTTCCCTTCAGCCTTAATGTAACCCCCAGGGATGATGATATTTTTGGACGAATTTAATTGCTGCTTGTCCCGAGAAGCCTTTTTGAGTCCTGACTTCCCACGACCAAGAACAACACCAACCTTAAGTAGGCATGCGCTATGTGTAGATGTCCCCGAGGATCATATTCCGTACGCCCAATCAAGACCACCTATGCGTTCACCGAACTGATCGGCATCCCATCACCACACCACACTAGGTAGAATCATCCGCTGCTCTACACTGCACTAAATCATAATATCATGCCCGTGTGGAGGATTATGATAGGCTAGCAGGCTCTCGCGACATACCTAAGACGCCCATTCGTCTCATACCAATTCCTCGCTGGTTTTTTTTTTTACACTTTTGTTTCGCAGCTTTTGTTTTGTAGATCACTGTCTTCAGTGCTTCAGGTGGGGTTGAAGCAGGGTTTTCTGAAGCCGGCGCCCAAGCCTGTCTACCCAATGGAGACACTCATTCCATACAGTACTATACACTAAGAAGGATTCATGGCAGTATTCTGTATTCATAACAAAACATAACCACATAGCCATACACGTAGGTATTCCCCATACTTATAAGAGGCCACATTATCACGGAGCCTTTCATTGGTAGCTGTTAGCATCAGTAGTATCAATCTAGCATTGATCAACACAATTGTACAGCAGGGCTAATATATTTCGATAGTCTGTACAATTTGTGTTGTTCAAGAATGTTTAAGAAGTTGCCTGACTCACTATGTCCCTGGCAGGTTGTCCGTCCAATATGTTTCAGCAATCGGGTGTGCGAAAAGGACCGGAATCACCAGTAGAGATCTGCCTATAAATAACATATTACGTGTTTTACCAGCAGTTAATTTGGCACAACGTAGTGAGATACCTACACGTGTAGTGCTTTGTTGTTAGATGCTCGTATTATTATAATCTTGGACCCTTCTCTGTACGCATATGTACTTAACAACCAACTAAGGAACATAAATACCATGTAGAACGGAAGAAGAACAATTCAATGCGCCGTTTGTGGGGAACTGCATCCATTATAGTCAAGAATGTGTAATAAAATGAGCCATCAGGAAAAGGTCGTGAACCAATCCGGGACAAGCAGGTGCCTGGAAAAATGGCTTAATCTGGCTAGAGTCAAACAGCTGAATCCAGAGCAAGTCTTCCTGAATACCCAAGCCCCCACTGTTTCTGTCCACTGGGGAGAGGTATAAATGACCGAATGACCTGCCGCTAGCCTCTTTATGGAGACACACAAGGTACCTAGGTACATGCAGAATGTACTAAGGTGTACATCAGATACGGCACATATGTAGGTATATAATATATAACTTATCCTGCTAAGAGTACCTGCCTATCTGCATATGCCTTCCCTATGTTAAGGTACTGTAGCGTAGAGACAGGTACACTACGACACCCGTGTTATTGTATACCCACCTATGCTGTAGGTAATGTAGTTACCTCGAAAGATGCTCTTCCATTAGTGAGCAGGTAGCTACCAGGTAGGTATGCCTGCCTGTTCAAATTGTATCGTATTATACTGTGCTATGAAGAGGTACTGTATTGTGTACTAAGTAAACCCTAGGAGCCCTGGCGCCAATTATGTTGGAACGGCCGGTAGGTAGGTTCTTAGGCAGGTGAAAAGATGTATTCTGTATGCGGAACTGTATGTATGTAGGTAGGTCGCAGTAACTAAGTGTAGCGGTACCCAACTGCGGACCTTGTCTTTTTCGTTTGCATCTCTTGGGTCATCAGCTGCCTGGACAAAGTAAAAGTAGATGTGTATGCTGCAGCATTGCACATCACAGCAGTACAGTGTGGCTATTGCGCCCTTGCACGCAGCAGATTGTACTCCCGGACCCCTGCTCTACTATGATCTGCTATAATAGTACCTCTGCTACTTGCTTCACTCTAGCGCATTAGTGGGCTACGTACATGTACTACGGCATACGGCACGCGGCAAACGTTGCTCAACGCAGATCAACATGGCCCACGACAGTCGCTGTCCACACAATCAGACAACTTGGACCCTGCTCTGACCCGTTGGCCAACTCTCACGGCGTACCTACTGTACTACTCCTCCTGTTCAGGGCCAAGTACTGACCAAGTCTTTTTTTGCGACAGGCTCCCCCGAGGACGACGAAGCGCACCGCACCACCTTCTACCTTCTGCTGTACATACAGCAGAGCATACCGTGGACCTGCTAAGTTGCCTGCCCTACTACTTGCACTTACACCCACTAGACTACCAACCGCACCTACGCATATTTGATCTCCGCCAACACCGCCTCTTGTTCCTCGTCTGCTGCTGCGCTGCTGCCACTACCACCTCCCCAGTACCTCGTCCGCGTGAGCTTGGACTGACGATCACTTCACTCCAAGTCGCCTACACCTCTCGCATCGTCGAATGACAGCCAGCGCTGCTGCTGCTGTCCCCGCCTAAGCGCCCCTCTCCGCCCTCAGTTGCCTGTCGCTCTTCTTCCTCCTGGCACCGCGCTGCTTCTCTCGACGACGGGCCAACACCTGCATCCTTTCTTCTCTCTCCCTCTTCGTTGTCGTAGCCCCGGCGTCCGCTACTACCACCCTTTTCTTTTCCCCCCTCCCTCCCTACTACACCACCACCACCACTACCACTACTACTACCACGCCTGTCACGCATACCACGTACACACATACTACAGGCACACCACGCATAGGTGCTCAACATATTTTGCTCTCTTGAACGCGACGACGTCGGGAAGCACAGCACCGCCTACGCTATATTTCTGAGAGCCGTCTGCATCTCACTAGCTCCTTCGAAGGACGAGACGAATGTATACCATCGTCAAAAGTTAGCTATCACATAGCCTCCCGCGACATTTGTGTACGACCCCAGGCCCCCCCAATAGCTCATTGCACCTGTGCCGAGGCTGGCTTCCACCGCAAGCAGATTCGCTGCTGTCCCCAATCCCGTTGGTTGAGAGGTTGGGGAAAGGGGTCAATCGTGACGGGAGACAACAATTCAGACACCAATATACGACCTCAGCGCTTGGGTAGTTGTCCCCGTCCCGAGGTACTCTGTATCGGCCGCCACACTGGCCCTTTGAATCGCTCTTACAATATCGAGAAACGATAGTGTTCCCAATCGCCAAACTGGAACACACCAAAACACAATGAGCAACGAACCCACATTACCACAAACGAAACCGAACCTTTCTGAACGGTCGGACTCTTCCTGTTCTTCATCAGATAGTCAGGAGATGCATGCCCCTATTCCTATGAGGCCGCGATTTGTCTCGCGGAAAAGCAGCGGCACATTGATTGTGCCCCGGGACTCGAGCGAAGTCGGTCCGGTAGAACACGAGTATGAGGCTGACGATGTGCGCGCCATGAGCCCACGGAGGACAAGCGAGGACCTGGAGAATTTAGGACGTGAGGCACGTGAGGAGCTTCACAGGTAAGAAGCCCATAAAAATCAGGCATGGTTTTCTTTGCTCACGCTTTCATAGGCACGCTAGGGCTTTACAGGAGTCCCTATTGATGCTGTTCAACCGCATAGAAGCCGTGAAGGAAGAACACGACAAGCTCGACAGCAATAACAAATTCCTGCAGAAATATATCGGTGACCTCATGAGCACCAGCAAGATCACATCATCGAGCAGTCGGGGTAGGAAATAAACCACCACTAGATCTGCTTTCCAGATAGGAGAGCCTATAACCACAACTGGTCTGTATAGACAATCGACCGCGCCAAATTCAGGCTGCGAGACGCATTTCAGAATAGCGACAAGAGCCACTTGAACAGTACGATGTCGACGAGGACCACTATTCCCAAGAAGTTCATTATAGAGGCAGATGATGCCCCACTCTGGCCTCGTTTCCGGTTTCGACACACTAGGTCGAATTTTCTCTTCGTTGTGATTATACCAATATCAAGGATACCGGTGTTGAAAAAGAGGGTTATACCACTGTTTAGGACTCGGTCACAGCATTACATTGCCCGCGGCATGGTTGAAACAGGGGCTTGCATTACCAAACGGCGTATGGACTGTCATAAATAGCATTTGATTTTTATGGGCTACATCAAGAGGCAATCGGGCGACCTCATGGGCGCTTGTACGTAGGTGTTCAGCACAAGCACCAAGCCGCTGTCACCAGGGAACACGATGCCATAGGCGATATTAATTGACTCGTTCAATTCAACCATCGTTCCGCAAGTTTACAATTTTAACAAGATAAACCAGTATTAACAGTCGTGTTCAGGTTGATGCTCAGACGAAAGTACCAAATCTTGGTAGATACATCGCTATGGCCTATGCCAAGGGAGGGGTTTACATACATACGCCCAGGGTCAACCATTCTACGGTTATCCACACGCCATATATAACTCGTTACAATTAATGTACTACCCAAAGATCTCTTCACGAGAACACGATTTTATACGAACACAGATTGAAGCAGTCGATATTGCCGTCACATAATCTAAGGATATTTTCGTATCTATGATTGCACAACCGTGTTATCTGCACATACATTCTAGCCCAGGCCCTGAGGGTGAGACAGCTGTCCCACACAATAGGAGCTACGATTGTCCGACCGGACATTACCCTTGGTTATATCGAAATAGTCGCCATTCCCAATCCCGTTTTTACGCGTTCGGTCCTTTCAAAAATATACCGTGCACGGATTGCACGATGAGCTAAACAGATGGGTTACACTGGGGGGTGGAGAAGGAAAAAGTGCAAGAGTTCTGCATCAGGCAGGAAACAGAGGTGGATGAACAACATTGGCATGGAAGTACGGGTTGCATAGGGACGGAGTAATGTGGAAGAACTCGACTTTTTACCGACGACATATGTTAGACCGTTACTGGTCGCGCATTTTGCGGTTCCCCGACCGGTCCTTTCCACGGATGCCTAGGCTTCGATGCCCTATTCGTGGGCTGGCCTGACTGGAGTGTGCCTCGAACTCCGACGGGACAAGGGTTCGTTTCGACGACAGCTTGCGAAGGACTTCCCGGAACACGATTTGTATTGCGGCCCGTCTCGCGGATGTCACCGGCCCTATTCGCTCTTACTCATGCTTCATACCCCTGATTCGTCCTTCTCCTTGATTTCGCCTCATGAACTACGTTTCGCTCGTCGATTAAAGGAGCAATGTGCCGGGATTTTAAAAGAAAGGGAAAGACAAGTTAGGAACGGATTAAAGGTGTCACCTTAAAAGATTGGAAAGAGTGGAATGTATGTGTGGTCTACAAGGATATTGGTGAGATGGAGTCACGTCTTCAGGACGGAGTCTGCCGGGTAAGGCTATTCCAGCGCACAATGGGGTAGTAGAAGAGACGCCATCGCGCTTTTTTTTTTCAAGTTTGTTTTGCTTTCGCATTTAGCATCGCTATCCATACCCGGCGTAGTGAGGATATCTCCTTTTGGTCAAATTCTGTTGGTTTTGATTTCTGATTTTATCTTGGGTTGATAATTGCATTAGAAGTAGTCCGGCTAGTTATTATTGGTTACAGACATTTAAATTTAGATAGCTATATAGCAGATTTGGTATTACGTATATATAAAAAGAAAGTTCTTAGTCACATGTACAATTCGCCTAAACACCCATTACCTACTGACGTGACACTGGCTTAAAGGTTATAAACGCATATAACAATACCACATACAAAACTTACGTGCGGCTATTTCTCACACTTGTGTTGCAGATGTTTAAGGTGTCTGGTGACAGTATGACTAGGCCCTAGGGTGGTTACATTGGCTGTTTTGGCTGTATATATAGAACCCAGGTCCTCTGAGGGACCTATGAGGTTCGGGAATCAATTGATCTTTCTATTTTAGCCCCAAACTATGCAGTTCTACTTAGCTGCAGCCTGCGAGGTATCTATCCACTCCGGATTAAATCCTCCGGTAATGGTACGATCGTTTCTAGTTAGCTATGTTTAGAACAGTAATCAGATAGCGCAATTTGCTATGGAAGAGGTGAATTTTAAATTGTCGATATTTGCTATGTACATATTGGGACGAGTTGTGCTTGTCCGGATAGCTTCCCACACTCTAATATATACAGAGAATGAGCGTGTATGATGAACGAGTGATTGTTAATTTTCGAGAATGAAATGGGGTAAAGAGTGGGGATGGAAGAACAATAAACAGCGAGTGTGAATATGGACAAGAAGTAAGTTGGTAACTATATACTGTGAAGCTAAATAATAAACGAGCGTGATGGGAGGGTGGGCTTGAAATAAGGAGAGGCGAGACAATGCCGCGACTTTGGGGGGCGAAGAGTCTTTCTCATCTAAATCACGAAGCGTCGGTACCGAGGGATCGGGCTAGTCTTCGGACAGGGCTCCGGAGCCGCCTCCCGCTTCTGAAGAGCGGCGTTGGGGTCCCCGATGTCCTTGCCCTCCCAGAAGGCATCAAGTGCCGCCTCCACTTGATCTAGCTCGCTGTAGGGCTGCTCAAGAGCAAGCATCTCAACCTTGGCCTGGACGGCCTCCGGGGTGAAGATGCCGGCGCCGGCGGCGAAGTCGGCAAGATTGACGGGCTCGGCGTCCCAGCGTTCATCCTCGGGGTCGCTGAAGTCGGTGGTCTCGTTGTAGCCGAAGTTCTGCAGCATGGTGACGTTGAACGCGGCCATCATGTCCTGGTCCTCGTGGATCAGATTGTGGCAATGGAACATGTACAGGCCGGTCCAGGGCTCGTAGTGAGCCTCTACCCGGACAGTCTCGCCCACGGCCAGCCAGACGACATCCTTGAGGCCGTGCTCCTCGTACGGCTCGACGCCGCGCTTGCCGCCCGTGCGGGAGATTACGCGGAAATCAACCAGGTGCACGTGGATAGGGTGCGTCCAGCCGCCAGACTTGTTCTCGAGCTCCCAGATCTCGACAGTGCCGCGGGGCACGTTGGCCAGGACGCGGTTGGCGACATCCTCGAAGCCGACGCCGTTGATTAGCCACATGCCGTTTTGGCGATGGAACTCGAAGTGGTGGTCGATACCTGTCGTCTCGGGCGGGAAGGGAACAGCGCGGAGTTGGGCAGGGACCGTCGACGGGTCGTCGACGGGGTCCGCGGCGACGTTGAAGCGTATGACCTTGTCTGTGTTTTCGAAGTCATCGTCTACACCGAAGCCGCCGACGTCGTCGAGGTTGCGGAGCTCGATCTGCTGACCGGCGAACTGGGAGAAGTCGAAGACTAACTCGTACCGTTCGGCGACGGCAATGAACTATTCCGGTTGTTAACGATTACCAGGAAGTAGGGTGGGTTTGCTCCGTCGTCTTCTACTTACCAGTGTATCAACAGTCTGAGGTGAGTCGAGGAGACCAGAATCGGAAGCAATCACCTGGAAGGGAAGCTGGGCCGCGGTGTTCGACGACCGAGCGAAGTAGAGGGCGTAGTTTCGAGAGATACCGGTGTTGAGGAGTCGGAAGCGATATTTGCGAGGCTGGACGTCCATGAATGGCCAGGGTTGGCCGTTGACGTGGATGATGTCGCCCCAGGTGCTCGTGTCTTCTTGTAACTGAGACTCAAGCGTTCCGTTTTGGTTGTAGAATTTGGCAGCGAGGATGAGAGGAATGTCGAACTCGCCGTAGCCCGAAGGAAGGCCCAGAGCATCCTCAGCTGGATCAGTCAAGATATAGGCCGCCGCCAGACCGAAATACGCATTCTCAGCAGTCTAGAGACATGGTTAGCCCAGCTATAATATCCGCGGCTAGGGGTTGTTGCTTACAATTCCTAGAGCGTGGTCGTGGTACCATAGCAGACGGGCGGATTGGAAATTGGGATAGTAGTAGTCCTTGTATTCGCCGGGGTTGGTAGTGTCGGCCGCCCACCCGTCAAAGGGAGCTCGGGATGGCGAGCCGTGGAGATGGACAGAGGTCTCCCTCTGCGCGTTGTTCACAAAGCGCACGACGGCTTCTGTTCCTCGTGGGACCATGATGGTAGGCCCAGGAGTCATCCCATCGTAGCCTACAAGAGTTGCAGGCAGGAGGTTCGGGAAGATCTCTATAGAACTATGAGTTAGTGTTTGTTTTGCATTATAAGTCTTAAGCATGTAAGAAGTATATAGTTGGAAACAAAACAACCACAAGGACTACTCACGCTTTTCGAACAGTCTTTCCTCGATTTCAAAGTACAAGATATCCTTCCCAGTGACAGGGTTCGTGATGACCCTGGACGAGTTAGTACGATGGCCAGAGCAGAGGCAGGATCTTAGACTTACTGTTTGGGTTGTTTTAGGGGTGGAATTGGGAGTGGAACTCTATAGATCAGATCGTATGGAGGGCTTTCATGATCCTTCGCTATAGAGAAAGTCGGGGGATCTTCCTCCACAACTTGAGACAAGGCGAGTGCCTCCTCAGGTGGGATAGCATATTCAAGTGTTCGCTGGGCTATAGCCCCAGCGCAGAGGCAAGACGCCGCTGCCAAAGAGGCGAGCTTCGAGAACATGGCTCAAAGAGAGAACGAAATGAAGTTTTTAAGATGTCAGGATTGTTAATGAGTGAAGACGAGATGAAAGAGGAAGTTGAGGGTGACGATCCAAAGAATATTGCTTCATCGCGGGCGAGACTCTTGACTTAAATACATAAAATTGCAACCCAACGACACTACGACGACTCGTAATCATCGTATAGGCGATCAGATGTGCTTCTACGGAGAGCAACGGACACGATACTTGCTGGTCTGAGATTCCGCTAGCAGAACACAACATTTCCGCGTTGTGAATTTCCTATGATCGTAATCGAGAGGACAGAGTGCTAGGTCCCCCTAGCCGGGCGTATGCGTCTCGACGCACCCGATGACTTCCGCCACGCGGCTTTGATCTAGACTGAAGAACTAATCTTATGATGAAGTCCCTTTCGAGCGAAGCGTCAGCAGAGCTACGTGAGTCCCTGAGCGACTAGTCAACAACTAGTCAACAACCCCTGATGGTAAACCGCACGCACGAGGCTGATAGACTGATCTTAGAGCGTGATGAGGCGCTCGCCCGGAGACAGAAAATCACCTGAATGGGAAACCGATAACGTGGCGGTGTCTAGGGGAGGTTGTCTACACCTCGGCCTCTGTTTGCCGCATACCGAAGTCCATCCGTCTCTATCGTATCATTAGGTAAAGGAGCAACCATCTCATCGTCTCGACGCTATAACGCCAAAACCTGATTCGACCTAGCTAACTTCTATTCTGAGCAAACGTAGTTACGAATCAGCTATCCCGATGCATCTTTGGCGCCCGCGTCTGGACGGAAGCGCCAGCAGTGATGACCCTTCATGACGAGGCCTTCTGGGTTGCTAGACGGAATACACGATGAGCAACAGCAAGGGGGAGAAATCATTCCCCGCGCAAACCGTAGCATCCGGCTCACGTGTCTCTAGTGGTAGGCAGGAACTGAAGAACTTCTATGGAAGACTTCCCATCTAGGTAACTTTACCTATCCTATTAAGCAATGTGGCTGCAGGAGACGCATGCCGTTCAATGGTCTCTACTTGGCGGTGTATGGCTAGACGTAAAGTCGTGAGTAATAGTTTTAAGGCTGTTCCCATATAGAAACTATAGACACTGTGACGATTACATGATAATTGCCAATGCTGTAAGAGTAGCGCCTGGTGTCTCCAAGGTAGGCAGACGTTGAATGATGCGCAGGTCCCTCTTCTTGGCAGCGCCGTGATTATACGCATACTACATAGTTATCTGATCATGGTATTGACAATAAATTATGTTCAACCTAACTGTTGACTTCATCTTAAAGGCCACGGCTATCATCATTCTAGAGGGGACTCTGTTTTTATTTACTACATAGTGCTACTAAATCTCGCTACCAGACTTATAACAGGAGCATCCCGAGATCTACTGTATTGACTTCACTTATACAGTACGACTTGTTCTCGATCAAGCCGTAGGACTCCGCTCTTCCTGCGCGATAATATTTTGGCATGCAGGAACCGGTGGCGATGGTACATGGGAGGGGAAAACGTGATGCCTATTCCTGGAAGCGAGTCTGCAGCGTCAGGGATTAACATGCAAGTCAAGAGGGCCAAGCACACCCCGCAAGCAGACAATGAAAATTTCCCGGCTTGCAGTGCTTATTAATGGCGCGAAGGTACGTTATAGGTAGTCCATGCGTGGTAAGGATAGAGGCTATCTTGACTAACGTTGCGCTTCACGTGTGAAATGCAGACGGCTCAGCCCGCACACTGTAGCTAGGATCCCACCCCTGACTATCCATAAGCACGAACATGCGAGGAAATGGAACCCTTCCCGCGTCGACACGCCAATCACCGCGTTCATGATGTCTGTGTGTCTGCATTCTAGCGAACCCGGTTGCTTCCCGATATGGCTCCGGCGCCGGGGATGGTGGCATGCCGGGTGGGCGGCGGCGCAACCCCATACCTATATGTTCTCCAGTAAAGGTCACCACCGACCTACCGAGCTGCTATGAGAAAGGAAGGCCTTTCATTCGCCATGTTACACCATACTACACCGAATTGACGATCGTCAGTCAACCTCACCAACTTCCTGTCTATCTTGGATGAGATCGTCCTCGATTGCTACCTGGTGCATACGAGCTTATCCTTGACCCCCTTGTCTTGAAAGGTTCGATTTCGGGTGTTCAGCTGCCCAGTGACTAAACCGTATTAGCACTTAGTGACGGGTATTATATGGCTCCTTGATGGCGGGCCGGGATGAAAAAGAGGGGTCTTCGTTTGCGCCTTACGGGAACTTGAGGGCTCATGACCCTCGAGGCTGGAAGAACCCTTGGCTTAGCACCTAGGCAGGATGCATGAGCAGGGCAAGAGTTGTTCCTCAACGCAGCCTACGCAACCTTCCGTGCTAGCATCCCTACAGACGGCCAAATTTCATCAGCGTTACCAATACTGACACCCTCATCACGAGATAAGATTGTCTGGGCGCTGTCTGGGCGCCAAGATGTGAACTCAAGAACGTGTCTCTTGCTTGCCAAGCTCATATACGGAAGCGGCTGCGATGTAGAAGCAACCACAAGATGCAACTCTCGCTCGCGAGCCTATGTCCGCGTCAGCGGTAACTGCTGAGGCGCTCGCTAGAGTCCTAGAGACACGTAACCGGGTAACTCTTTATAGATCCTTAGCTATGTATTACATCACAGATAGGGCTGCACTTCCCCCTTCCGGAAGCGCGGTCGCTCGGACACGGAGTCCTAGCAACTTTCCAACCGCGGCCTTGTGGGCTCTGCAGGGGCTGGTATAAGTCTAGATGCTGAAAATACCAAGCCGCGATGACGCCTTGGTATGAATTTTTTTGTGAACGAGCCGCGCGGACTTCTAGGCTTTCAGACGATACCGGAGACATCGTGATACCCTCATCTGAGTATCCTCATGTAGACTATTGTCTATAAAGCCTTCACGCATCCTTAGTGATACTGTTTCTTCAGCACCCCTCACAGCCCGACTGGAATCACTTTAATATTTACACTCCTAGTCCTTCATTAATTTCAATACCATGCCTAGCCCTTCCTTTTCCTCCATCCTCGTGGTGGGACTGGAGCTCATGAATCTATTCTCCGGGGCGTACGGCCAAGATGCCCCTTTGTTCGTACAAGGAGCTCTAGATGGTGCTACCGCATTCGATGACACCTTTAACACCGGGGGAACTATCAGCGTTGCTGGTTTCAATATCACTGTTCCCAAGAACATGCAGGTTGAGTTTCCTGCGGCGTATGTCCCATGGAAAGACTTTGTTCAAGACAAAGACTCTATGCTCGGATACGAGACCAACGTAAGCTAAGTATTTTTTTATCTTCTCGAATACTGTCCTTTCTTCCCTTGCGAATTCGTGCGTCTTGAAATGGAGCCTACGTGAAAACACAACATAGTTGCCTAGGAATCGAGCCTATGTGAACTTTTACTATGACAGTCTCCTAACATGGCTAGAAAGTTGACGCTAAATTTTCTTCCAGGTCATTGGCAACTTCATCAATGGCGTGCCCATAGCAGCCCAGATCCTCACCTACGAGTTTTTCGAGGGGATAGCAAGCGGCTTCATCCAGTCCATCGACTTCGAGAACGGTAGCATGCAAATCATGAATGGGCCGGTGCTGCGTATCAACGACCCCAACGCAGTCTTCTCCGTCGGCTACACCCAGGCTCCGTTCTTCACCGCGGACGACGAGAACCCAAGCGTCACCTCGTTCTCTGGATTTCCCATGTGCATCCCTCGTAACGCCAGCGACCCTCTCTGCCCGTCGACGAACCGCCCTTTCAACGGGCAGGGAACCTTGTAAGCCCTCCCCCACCTCCGGTCAACATGAGTTGAGAAATAGAAGAACGGAGGAATGAAAGTGCTAACTGCTGGGGAATAGTACTGCCCCTGACCCGCTTAGCATGGCTCCTTTCTTGCCTGGCGACTTCATCACCTGGTCGGGCATCAAGCGAGGCAACGAGGTCATCGCCTTCAGCGTAGTCGCCCAGAATGTACAGATCACGACTCTCCAGGACCTCGTCTACGTCCGGACCGAACTCGCGCTTATTGGTGTGTCTAACTTCAACGGGAACACGGAGTTGGCTGAGTCACGAGTAAGTAGAGATCATCTGCCTTCCTAGGACATTAATGGTAGTTCCACTTGAAAAGAACCCAGTATGCTGACGGAAACATACAGGTCGTCGGATACGTCTCCAACGCGCGCTCGACGGTGGCGCTGTACGCAATGGACATCGACCCGTGCACGGGGGCGGTGACGGACCGCATCGTGGCGGCGATAGGCTTGCGCGGCGGCGGCAACGCGCAGAACAAGTTCGAGTACCGCGCGGACATCCTGTCGGGTTACGCGCGCGACTACCGCATCGTGGCCGAGGTCGACGGCGTGCCCAAGACGCGCACCACCAAGAACGGCTTCCTCGCCGGCACCTACGTGCAGCCCGTCAACGTCTGGATCCAGAGCGAGCAGGACGTCCCCGGCGTCCCGCCGCCCGCCAACGACTTCTCCCAGCTGCCCTGGCTGACGCAGGGCCTCGGTGTGGATGCCGATGGCAACCTCTGGGGACCACTGGACCCCTTCCCGCAGAGCGGGCTGATCATTGAGGCGCCTGCCTGCGCGCAGGGCCTGAGGTTTGGTGGTGATAATGTTGATACTGATTGGGTTCCGTCTTGTAAGTGATGTCTGGTTTTATCTACTGATCGCTGTAACTCCTTATGATACAGCATGAGATAAGTTGATGCTGACCTTGCCTGTATAGCTTCCCTACTTAACGGCACCCTGCCTCTCAACTCGACCGCCACTAACTTCACTGCTCCCGCGCGCACAAGCGGCGTCCCGGCCAAGAAGCGCGATGTCCCTAATATGCGCTGGAGTACCCGCGCTCGTCTCGACGCCACCACCTTGCCTGCTGGTGACCCGGCCCTGAACCAGGTCACAGCTTAAGCGTGCCGAAGTGGCATGATAGGGCCTAGGCTAGATATTCTTTGGTTACCTAGGTAGTTTTGGTTTGATTTTCTTCGTGTATATATTGCGTGGTATTGTGCCACTCGTACATATTATCACTTATTTAGGGGATGAGATTGTGGTGCGACGTCAGTCTTTTCCGCTGTATATAGTGTCATTTGTCATTATAATTGACATGTGTTGTGGATAACTGGCGATGCTGACGTGGTCCGAAATATGCTCGTGACGTGTATGATATTTCTATAGCTGTCTATGACATATTGTTGGCTTAAGCAAATATGGGCCTGGTGGCTCTTCCGTACATTCGTCCTTCTGTTGAGGACCTAGCTATGATACAAACCCCCACACAGCTTTTCAGACACCATTATCGCTAAGATTAAGAATTCTGTACATCCTCGTTTGTCGTACATAGCTGGTAGATACCAAAGCTCAACAAGCTCCAAGCAAGCTGATAGGCTAAAAGGAGCTCTGTTACGGACTCGGAATCAAGTTTCCAGCAATGTGTCGTCTTCTTTCTCTTCGATCCTTACGACATCTCGGGCTTCTTCGTGAAGCAGCTCGCCAATCTCAACGCTCTCTTCTAAGACATCCCGAGCCCTCTCCTCAGTGACAGACATGTCCTCCATGATTAGTCGTACGGTCAACTCGGGAACGAGTACAGACTGGACGTATCCGGTATAAGATCTCGCTGAGATGAGTTTGTCTTCCACTGCTCGCCGGCGGATCACGTCGGATAGCGCGTTCATTATGAATCCTGTCATGACCTGTAACCCTCGAGGCCCGTAATAGCCTGGTGTGAGATTGTCCTGGCTCTTGAGTAAGGTTCTGTTCTTTCCAGAATCTACCTTTTCCTTTAGGATTCCGCGGTAATGTGACACTTCAGTCCCCTCAAGAATGTCCTGTAGGAAGTCTTGGTGTGCGCTACAGCGGCTGTCTAGAGTACGCCAGTCGATCTTGGGATAGCCCTTCTTCCTTCCCGCCGTCTCTGCTGACCGTCGTTTGTGTAATCTACAGAAGGCGGTCTGCTCCTTGACGCTCATTTTCCCGTTGGTTGAGTATTTTTTGATAAGCTCCCCGTCGACCTCGTCATTACACATTGGGCACCTAGGTGTGGTTGTGCTCTGGAGTTCTTCTATCTCCAAATGATCCCAAGAAGTGTCTTGCGATCCGCCGGGAGTTCCTGTGGCCTCTAGTGAACCATCGTCGTCAAATGAATCGTCCAGGCCTGGAATTTTGAAGACAGGCCGCTGGGAGAATTCTACTCTTGTAGGCTTGAGTGAAGATTTGCGCCCTTTCGATTTTTTCCGCCGTAGTGCTTGGGGGAGTCGTGCATGGCTGTCTGACTCTTTACCCACCGGGTCGGTTAGTTCTGGTTTCTTGTCTTCAGCATCTTCGTCTTCATCTACGGGACTCATATGCCTCGGGCGATGCTTTGCCGGCGTTGTCATAGGAGATGAGCTGTCCGGAATCATCTTGAAGCTGGGCTTCGAGTCATCCAACTCGTCCCAATCCGATACTCGCCTTTCAATCTTGAACGTTTTTCTGGGGGACCTCGACTTCATCGGGCTAATACTCTCGGCGCGATGAAATGAGGGCTTGCCAGGGGTAGGTTGCACTGCCCGGGGTATTAGCGCTTGACTAGGCTCATTGAGCATCACATACTCACCACTGTCTTGTGAAGACGTAGGATCATCCTTTGGAGCGGGAGATGTTGGCCGAGGTATATTTTGCCTTTTCGCCTTTTGTTGTAGGCCGTACTTCGTTGCAGGCTGTTTTTTCTTCTTCAGCCGCGGGGCCTCGAGTTCTTTCTCTAGCTGATTGGGCCCTTTTGAACGATCTTCCTCGGCAGCCCGTTTGGATCCCGCAAGGCTGGAAAGGTCGTCTTTCCTAGAACTGCTCGCATTTCCCCTAAAAGCTGGAGGAGGCCTAATCTTCGGCTTAGAGGACGGGGCACTGCTTGATGCGGTTGATGTAGCTTTGTTGAAAGTTGTTCCACGAATGTCCGCAGTTCTACGCCTGTCGTATTCTTCGTCGGAATCATCAGTGTCGTCTGTAGTAGACGGTTTCACGGGGAAATTTTCTGCCTCATCATCGCTGCTCTCGGGCGGCGCGGTAATAGGGTCATAGAGAGGATCCGAATCTCCTTTCATAGCGAAGGAAGATGCTTTGACTTTTCGTCTCTGGCTAGAAACAATGGCCTTACCATGGACCTGCGAGAGAGGCGGTCCTCCAGGGTAATTCTTATTCAAGCCTATCCGCCGCGGGGCCAGTATCATCGATCGACGCCCCGTCATTGACGCTTCTTTTCTTTACACGCGGGATTACCACCGGCAAAGACGGATAGTGCAACACATCCAGCATGTACGGTCTTTTTGAAATCAGTCGATGAGGGCGATATCGAAGCAAAAGCGGGTCAATAATGACAGGTATGTATATGAGGTACGTATGTGAAGGCTCTCAAGTGGGATGAGTTTTGGCTGCGCAATGAATGATGAATGAATGAAGGGGATTGTGGGCGTACAGACGGCGAAGGCGAAGCTGAGGTTTGCTTTTTTTTTACTTGCCCAAACACAAGGATGGATCAAGTTCACGACTACAGTATCTGAACCCAGACAACGAATTGAGCGTTCTTTGCCAAAATACGTATCATGACATCGATATTGTCTGCGGATTA
Source organism: Xylaria sp. Z21 (assembly GCA_037356095.1). Taxonomy (NCBI): domain Eukaryota; kingdom Fungi; phylum Ascomycota; class Sordariomycetes; order Xylariales; family Xylariaceae; genus Xylaria; species Xylaria sp. Z21. The sequence continues at coordinate 80,465 of JBAWJX010000024.1, read as the reverse complement.
CGGGCAACGACGCGTGAAACTGAGGCCGATTACCTAGCGTGGTACCTACATAGACAAAGCTAGGGTTAGAGATGGTAGTAGCGCGCGTACAGTACCAGCCATCTGACTCACTGTGCTGATCTATCCCATTACAGTGTATCAATCCGGGACACTGTATGAGCATCACTCCTGCGGAATCCCTACGATACCAGATGGTACCTGCTTGCCACATATTTACGTCTGCAAGGACCCTCTGACAGCTTTCTTTGTTGCGATTGATATTGTTCGTTTGTACTTCTATACATAATTCTACTAGCTACCCCTCATCTCGTTACGTGCACCTCCAAGAAGGCACCTATTTAACACGAGTTTTCGGTATTTCCACCATGGCTGTCAATCGAAAATATGCGGATTTGCCTGACCTGGTACTATTTCAAGCTCCCCCTCGGATCCCTCGTGTTGTTTGTCACTAACACTAACCCAGGACTCTGCACCTGATATTTACGAGACCCCGGAGCTAACAGACGATAATTCAACTATTCCTGTACGAAAACCACCACGGGGCACCGTTGCTACTAAGCCAACACGGTAAATAACTAACAAACACCCATCCCCAGACAACCGTCGACAGGTCGCTATCGGACGATGGATTTGACGACGATGACGACGACGATACGGATGGGCCCGGAATATCCCACTCGCGACTACGTATAAACCAAGCTCGATCACGCTTCATGCCCTCCCAGCTCGATGCCCGAGATGTGGACTTCTCTGATCGCGTGAATGGAAAGCGTAAATCCTACCGAGCCTCGAGCAGAAGGCACCGAATTCTGGAAGACGGCACCGCCGAGATCGGCGATCTGAGCGATGAAGAGGATGGTGAAACCCTAGAAAGAAAGATCGCACGTCTGAGGCGCGAGATTCAGGAGGCGAAGGAGGAATACGGCAAACAACAGGCAGAGTCAGGAGATACATCGTCACAACACGACACAGAGCTCGCAACACTCAGTCAAGCGCTGGACGAGCTGTCGACACAACCTGAAGAAGCTATAGGCTCTCGAGCTCGACCTACGAGGCCGGTACGAGAGACCACCAAATCGCAAGACGACGTGCCACTTGCGTCGGTGGACAATGCTACTTATACCGTCACCTACGCACCTAGCTATGATCAAACCCATGCTCTTGCGAAAGCTGCCGATTTCGACTGGCGGCTTGCTCTTCTAGAGAAATCAATCGGCGTCTCCTCAACTGCGACACCCGACCTAGAAGGCAACGGTCTACCTCGTGCCATTCTACCAACGCTCGAGAACCTCCAGAACCAAATCATGACTTTGTCAGAGGCGTCAACTTCATCACTTGATAGCATTAGCCGCAGAGTACGAACATTGACACAAGAGGCTGAACAGTTGGAGAAATCTAGAAAAGCCGCCAAGGTAGCGCAAGAGGAACTGTCCTCGGCAGGTGGCCCTACAGTGGAAGCAGATGATGCGGAGCAAATCGCCAAGATCAATGCCCTGTATGGGACACTACCGACTATCGAGAGCCTGACGCCCCTATTGCCGCCTTTGCTGGACAGACTGCGCTCGCTGAGAACTATACATGCCGATGCCGCTACGGCTAGTGACACGCTTGAGCGGATCGAGATGGCTCAGAGTGAAATGGCGGCGGATATCCAACAGTGGAGGGCAGGCTTGGAGAAAATTGAGGCAGCAATGAGTGAAGGCGAGACCTCAATGTCGGAAAACACGAAGGTGATCGAAGGATGGGTTAAGGAACTCGAGGCCAAGATGGCCAAGCTATCGTAAAGAGTAAGCTGCTGTTTGGCATGTGTGTTCTGCCTGGTTTTGTACTGATACCCCCATCACGAACATTATGGCCTTTGGAAACCAAAATAATAGAATCGCCACGTAATTGTTGCAGCAGATGCCTCCTGCTTAACTGCTTTCTCTTTTATGAGGATCTGAGATATTCCGATATATTATGAGCACGGAGGATCTCACAGGACCTCTCAATCTTTTAACTTATATTGATATTCGCCTATGTTGTTAACGGACTATCCAGAAATGTTAACGTTGCCGTTGTTTGATGTCTTCTTCCACTCCACTACGGTTATAAAGTCATACACTCACTAGTCGTACTGTTCTGAATATGGTACGGGATCCTATCATACGCTCAGCTTACCGTCTGCTATCCTAGCATGAACCAGCCCACGTGAACCACATCGTAGGTTCGGTATTAAATCAGCGGGTCAGAGCGTTGTACTAATAATAATTCATCCGAACGCCATGAGTTCAAGCCTCACTGGGACTCGGACTTGGCCTTTTTCACTATAATCCTTTAGCCTCTTGTCGTCAGCTTTTTCGGGGCCTCTTCGGTGGCTCATCAAGCCGAGCCGCGTAGTTCGGCCTAGTTCAGATAGGGTTGTCGACCGGCTGTGTGCGGGCCGTCATCCAGTACAGGGAGTTTGCCGGGTGCCCACGGACCCTCGACCCATACAGTTTGGAAGATGGGTATTCGATCGAGTCTACCCCGGAGTTTGATTTTCGATTAATACCACCTGCCTACGTACGTTCGGTTTCTAAACAAATGGAACATATGATGAATAAACTTTTATTCGCACAAGCAAGTAATCGGACAATACCTATTTTATAGGACTGCATGAGGGTGACGAGCGGGCTTTAAATTCTAAGGGCTTAATTGGTTAGTTGTAAGCGTGGCGTGTGTACATAGTAGATAGATGGAGATGACTTGATTCGGAAATATCAAAGAGTTTCCGATTCTCTATACATAGCTAGTAACCGAATTATAAGGATTCTGCTATTAGCAGGTTATCGGTCAGATACAAGGGCTTACTTTATTTTTAGTTGTATTCGATGTTTTATTCTTTATTCTTTTTCTTCTTCTTTTTTTTTTTAATAAAAATACCTTCGCATGATTCGCAAGGCAGAATCATGGGGAATGGGGACCTGTCTGCCTACCTAGTGTACTTCCAGTATATGCGTACGATAGATCTGCCCCGAATTGCTTGGCACGTAACAGCAATACCGGAGTTGTCGTAAAGAGGGAGAATCCGTAACTTGAACAATATGAGAAATAGCAGTTGAAATTATTATACCTCCTGTATCTAAAATTTAGGTAGCATTTATATATTACTGATCAATTTAATCGCCTCGAATTACCTGCTTGGGTGAAGATATTGTGTAGCTGAGTTGCGGCCGAGTGAGGAGGTCTGGGGGTGAGGTTTTAAGTTTGGTAGGGACTTGAAGTGCCGCCCTGTTCGCCCACTCATTATTATCTTGCCTCTATATCGTACCTCTATAGTGTACTTGGCATAGCGCTAGATAGGGCCCTAAGGTAATAGTAGTGGGAACTGCGGTTATATCAGGTAGGTACCCTATTAGCTATAGTAAGTATCCTCAAGGCTCTAAATGGCGCCTGCTCGCTGTCTGCTAGGTGCACTAGACACTACCTATCTGTACCTAGTCTCGCTACAGCCCTCTGTTACTCCCTACGTATGAGGCGCATAGAGCATGTAGGCATTAGATGCTCGGGTGTTCCTACAACAAGGTAACCCTGCTACGCATGCGTATTTCAAGGAGTAGGGATTCGACAACGTGGTCCATTGTGTTCTGTCTTCTTGTTTTCCCCAGACAACCTTACAAAGTCTTGGCCCACACGTAAATTGTGCGTCGAGTCCATCACTCTTACTAGCCGCTAGACCACTAGTCTGCACTATAATCGACGGACAGACACCCCCTCAGGCTAAGCAAAGCGCCTGCTTACGCTACTTACACGCCTAAGTGTACCTGGGCAGATAGAGCTAGCTGTCGGGGTACGTATGTATACTAACATGCGCCTATGATCTACATCCGCCTACACACAACCTCGATCTCCTCACCGCGCAGCTTACCTACTATTACCTACCTAACCTACAGCCTCTGCTTCTCGACCCGGAGGTACCTCGACCTATATGAAAAGGTATACGGTCGCTGACTACTTATCCCGACTACATACCTACCCGCTTACCTACGACGACCCACGACGAGCTGCTTGCCGCTGCTACTTTGCTTGCTCCCTTGCTCCCTCGAACAGGGCCGGGCCGATACACGACTCACGACCTGCGAACCCAGCCAACCTTCGACCCCCCCATCCGACAACGAAATGGGCGCGCTGCCAATTTGATGGCGTCATATCATTGATCCAGCTACCAGCATTGGTGTGCGAGTGACAATGACGAGAGATGATGGCCGCATCAGCTCCGTCGCGAGCTCCAGCAGCGGCATGTCCAACACCACCGTGAAACCCACGCCAAACCGCTCCGCATCATCCATCTCGTCCGCGTCCACTAAGCCCTCCACCAAGACCACCACCAAGCCCACCCCGAGGCCCATCAAGACAAGTGAGAACGGTCGCTTCAGGTGCGTTTTCAATCTAGATAGTTTATCATCTTCCACTCGTCGTCGTTATAATTGCCATCTTGGGAGACGAGAGCGAAGCCAGGCGACGGACGTGGCCGGCCGCAAACTGCCTGTCTTTCTGTTCACATTCTTCGCCCCCACCAACCACCGCAGGAGTTTTTATTCTTATGTGGCCTTATGTCTTTTCAGGCAGACAGACCACAGTTAGGCGGAGCACATCGTCTAGACTAGAGGCAGAGTGAGGAAGAAAAAAAAAGTTTCACCTGTAACTAATGACAGCCTTCGTAGGCCGCACAAAGAAGATCCGCAGACTTCCCCTTCGTCGCCTACCGGCCATCGCTTCGCTTTATCCCCCGCCTCGACCACCTCCGCCAGTTCCCTCCTCGATAGTCGTCGCATGAGTGACCTTGCCAACTATCGTCGCGACCTTGCCGTCCTCGAGCCCTCTGGCGGTCGTTTACCCCAGATCCATCGAGATCCCCCTGCGAATAGTCCAAATGCACCTCCGAACATAACGTCCTGGATGTCGGCCAACGGAGCACCTGGTGCGACCGCATCGCCGACCACCTACACGAGCTTCTACAATGACTCCAGCGACAATTTATCCACGCCCTCCCAGCTGTCGCCCGCCTTTCGACTGCCTCATAGACCTATGCCGAATGCTGACAATGACTCTCCCGACATTGCCTATTTTGATGACCAGAGACGGCCCTCGATAGCGAGCATCACCACTGCGAGCAGCCAAGGGTCCAAGAACAGCAGTGGTCGGGGTGGACTAAAGAAGCTTCAGGGGTTTTTCGGGGAAGAGTTTCCGGGTCGCGATGGGTCGGAGACGAGCTTACCCACTGGGCAGCCACTTGCCAAGGAGCAGCGCTCGTACTCATTTGGCCGACCGCGCCGCGGGCGGAACGATTCCAATGCGACCGACCACACGCGAGAACCGTCACCCACATCGTCCCGGCCTCGAACACCCATCCCCTCCAGCGATGTCGTGCCCTTTTTATATCAAGAAGCAGACGATATCTTGAAATTTGGCGAGGCTCCTGTTCGTGATACACTAAGTGGTCCGGATAGGGAACGGTACACCCAGACGCACCAGGATAGCTCAAGCTCGAGCCAGAACCTGATGGCCCAGGCGTCGTCATCTTATCGCTCCAACCACTCAATGGTCCACCTGGGTCATCATCACCGCCACAACAAAAGTCTCGAGGAACCTAACAGCTCGCGGCCTTTCTCGAGCCGAGAAGATTCTAATCTAAGCGTGAATACTATGAAGGAGCGAGGAGGGTCTACAGCAACCGGCATGCGTTCCCGTGCCCAAAGCCCTGCGCCGAGTAGCAATAGCAACGGAAGTAGGTTAGCTTCGGTAGATGGGCAGATCTCACCTGGTGGGCATGGAAAGAGAGGCATTTTAGACCGACTACGACGACATAAGCCGAAAGATGATGGGCACAGTAGTCGCCATCGCAATGCACCATCATCCCGGTCCATAGCGCATTCGACGTCAAGACAAGACTTGACCCGCGCTGGGCAGTCATACGAGAAACCCCTACCTAGTCTGGAACTCGAACGAGACCCGCGGCTGAACGCATCTCGGCAAGCCACCTTCAACAATAAGTTTCCATTTACCAAAAAGTCTCGTACACATAAGACGTTCGACGACGCCGATGAACTTATTGGTCCTACCGACAGGGATGACAAAGACTCGATGTTTCATTTGGATACCAATCTTAATGATATGGAGGGCATCCTATCCCGTCCGCCTCCTCTTACTCCTATGGACCCGGCCATGTTTCATATCTCTGATCTGGAACCTATGCCTGAACCTATGTCGGCGACGACTAAACCGGGAGGGGCATGGAATGCCCCGGACAGCTGGGCTGTCCGCCGTACTGCCGAAGAGAGGGACAACCGTACTCCGGAAAATGATGACGTGGGAACGCCTCCACGAATCGAAGAGAAGGGCGCTCTTCATTGTATCCGTGTTTTTCGATCTGATGGCTCTTTTGCTACAGTACAATTACCGCTTACTGCAACTGTGTCCGAGGTTATGGGTGTAGTTTCTAAGAAGACTTTGATAACCGAAGGCGTGGAGAACTACCATATCGCTCTTAAGAAGCATGATCTGTGTCGGGTACTTCTGCAACAAGAACGGCCACTTTTGATACAGAAGAGATTATTACAACAAGCTGGCTATGAAGAGAAAGACAGGCTAGAAGATATTGGACGTGAGGATAATGGTTACCTTTGTCGGTTCTTGTTTTTGTCTTCAAGGGATGGCATTTTCAACGCTTCTCCCCATGATCTCGGACTTGGGAGAGCAGCGAAATTCAACCATGTCGACCTATCTGGCCGGAACCTAATCACAATCCCAATCACTCTGTATTCAAAGACCAACGAGATAATCTCCCTGAACCTTTCACGGAATCTTTCCCTCGACGTTCCCCGAGATTTTATCCAGGCATGCCCCCAACTGCGTGATATCAAGTATGCCAGTAACGAGGCCCGGAAACTTCCTATCAGTATAAGCAGAGCGACCAGATTGACGCTACTTGATGTGTCAAACAACCGGCTAGAAGAGGTTGAGCACGCTGAACTCGCCCGGCTCACTGGAATACTGAGACTAACGCTTGCCAATAATCGCCTGAAAAGCCTGCCACAAGACTTTGGCTCTTTCAAATCCCTTCGTGTTCTGAACCTATCTTCAAACTTTTTAGACAAATTTCCGGTTGCCCTATGCACACTGGAGAGCCTTGTCGACCTCGATGTCAGCTTCAACGCCGTCGCGGAGCTTCCTGAGGAGATAGAAAATCTTCGAAGTCTGGAGAAATTCGTCATGACGAACAATCGATTGGGAAAATCTTTACCATCGACGTTCAACCGCTTGTCCAATCTTCGCGAGCTAGATCTTAAGTACAATGCACTTACCTCGATCGATGTTATATCTGAACTTCCCAAGTTAGAAGTGCTTACGGCAGACCACAACATGATATCACAGTTTGTCGGTAGCTTCGAACGAGTCCGCAGCCTCAAGTTGAATGGAAACCCTCTCACGAAATTCGGCATCGTGAACCCAGTCCCGACTCTAAAATTGCTCAATCTATCGGATGCCCAGCTTGCAAGTATTGACGGGGCATTTCACAACATGGTCAACCTGGAACGACTCAACTTAGACTTCAATTATTTCGTCTCACTACCGAGCACAATTGGCAATTTGCGCAGATTAGAACATTTTAGTATTGCTCACAACTTGGTTGGTGAGCTTCCATCGGAGATAGGATGTCTAACAGAATTGAGGATTCTTGATGTCAGAGGGAACAATATTAAGAAGCTACCAATGGATATATGGTGGGCTAATAAGCTGGAAACTCTGAATGCATCTTCGAACGTCCTTGAGAACTTCCCGAAACCCGCCTCTCGTCAGCCTCAGCCACCGGGGGAAGCATCGACCGTCCCGGTCATCAACCATAAACCATCGATTGGTCCCCTATCGCAAACCCCTAGTGACGAAGATGCATTGTCTGATGGGTCACGCAGGCCCAGTCAAGCTTCCAGCACGTTGCTTAGCGTGGGACCGAATCCAGCCGCTTCTGGAAGCGACCGGAAAGGTTCGGTAGTGTCTGTCTATGGGAAAGGAGGCCGCAAGACTTCAGTTGTTTCTAGAAACACGTCAGGAAGTGCCGTGAACGGTTCTATGACACCGTCGGGAGCATCGAGAAAAGACTCCGGTCTCTCTAGTCGGCTGACTAATACGTTCGCTGGCTCGCTGCGACAGCTGATACTTGCAGACAACCAGATTGATGACGATGTCTTCGAGCAGATCACACTGCTTAGCGAACTCCGAGTTCTCAATTTGTCATATAATGACCTCAGTGATATGCCCCAGCGGTGTATCAAGAATTGGCCGCAGCTCGTTGAGCTATACTTGTCAGGCAACGACTTGACTAGTCTGCCCGTTGACGACTTAGAGGAATATAGTCTCCTTCAAGTGCTCCACATCAACAACAACAAGTTCACAAACCTTCCGGCGGATATTTCAAGGGCAAAGAAGCTGGCTGTACTTGATTGTGGAAACAATTCGTTGAAGTACAACATCTCGAATGTGCCGTATGATTGGAATTGGAACCTCAATCCGAATTTGCGATATCTCAATTTGTCAGGCAACAAACGCTTGGAAATCAAACAGAACAATCATGGGACCGTTGCACAAAATCGCGAGCAGTACACTGATTTCAGTCGTCTACAAAACCTCCGCGTTCTTGGGCTAATGGATGTAACTCTTACTCAACCCAGTATACCAGAGCAAAGTGAAGATCGTCGTGTGAGGACGTCTGGCTCATTAGCAGGACATCTACCATATGGCATGGCAGATACGATGGGGCGAAATGAACACCTGTCTACCATTGATCTCGTCGTCCCCAAATTCAATTCGTCGGATACAGAGACCCTACTCGGCTTATTTGACGGCCAGGCCCTTTCCAGCGGTGGCTCTAAGATTGCCAAATACCTGCATGAGAATTTTGGGTTCATATTCACGGCGGAATTGAAGGCAATAAAAACTCGCCAAAATGAAGGACCCGCCGATGCATTGCGCCGTGCTTTTCTCTCTCTCAATAAAGATTTGGTTACTATAGCTATTGAGCACACGGAGAAACGGCCAGTTGGCACACATCGCGGGTCCGGAGCCCCGGTCGCGTTAAGCAAGGAGGATCTTAATTCAGGAGGTGTTGTCACTATTGCGTACCTCCAAAATCAAGATTTGTATATTGCCAATGTAGGTGATGCGCAAGCAATGCTCATTCAGTCAGACGGTTCAAATAGGATCTTAACACGGAAGCACGATCCGGCTGAGCCTTCGGAACGCCAGCGAATTCGAGATGCGGGTGGATGGGTGTCCCGCCAGGGAAAACTAAACGATATCCTCGAAGTCTCCCGTGCTTTCGGCTATGTTGACTTGATGCCAGCCGTACAAGCGGCTCCCGATGTCAGCCATATCCAAATTACTCCTCAAGATGAAACAATCGTGATTGCCACTAGGGAGTTGTGGGAATATCTCAAGCCGACGTTGATTGTTGATATCTCACGGTCTGAGCGAGGTGATCTCATGCGAGCATCACAGAAGTTACGTGATCTTGCCATGGCTTACGGCTCAACTAACAAGATCATGGTGATGATGATCAGCGTTGCCGATCTCAAACGACGACAAGAGCGGTCAACGCGTCTGCATAGAGGGCAGAGCATGTCTTTGTATCCCTCAGGCGTTCCGGACGAATTCCAGTACCCGACAAAACGGGGCAAGAAACCAAAAGGCGGCATTCTGGACTCGGATTTGCATCGGCTCGAGGCTGAAGTGCCCGCACCTACCGATAAGCCTTCTATCGTCTTCACAGATATCAAAAACTCTACCAATCTGTGGGAGATGTATCCCGATGCTATGAGATCTTCTATCAAACTTCACAACGAGGTCATGCGCCGACAGTTGCGACGGATTGGTGGGTATGAAGTCAAGACGGAAGGCGATGCCTTCATGGTATCGTTTCCCACCGCAACATCTGCGCTGCTCTGGTGCTTTTCCGTTCAGATGCAGCTACTCGAAGTGCCTTGGCCGTCGGAAGTGCTCAACTCCGTCTCATGTCAGGAAGTTTGCGACAAAGACAATAATGTGATATTTAAGGGGCTCTCCGTCAGAATGGGTATCCATTATGGTGAGCCCGTGGCAGAGATCGACCCCGTCACTCGCCGGATGGACTACTTTGGACCAATGGTCAACAAAGCCTCTCGTATCTCTGCAGTTGCCGATGGTGGCCAGATTGCAGTGTCTGCAGATTTTATCTCTGAAATCCAGCGATGTCTCGAGACGTATCAGGAAAACGATCGAACTGGATCTATGGGTTCGGACGAAGCATTTGATGACACGGCAACTGCACTGGCTATTCGGAAGGAGTTGAAATCACTCACCTCTCAAGGCTTTGAGGTCAAGGAAATGGGCGAGAGGAAATTAAAGGGGCTCGAAAATCCCGAATATGTCTATTCTCTTTACCCCCACGCCCTTGCTGGTAGAATCGATTACCATATGGTTCCCGCTGGATCCATCGGTCTGTCCGATCAACCTGCACGACTCGTGGCCGGGAGTGAACTCGGCATTGACCCCGAGAAGATTTGGGCTCTATGGAAAGTTAGCTTACGCTTAGAGATGCTTTGTAGCTCTTTGGAGGAGATGTCGGGGAGGGGCTTGCAACCACCCGAAACTGAGTTGCTCGAACGTATGCAACAGCGTGGTGGCGAAGTCACAGACCGTTTCTTATTCAATTTCATGGAGCACCAAGTAAGCCGCATCGAGGTGAGTTATTTATTCCAATATACTTCTTGTAACCAGTGTAATTTGCTAATTACCTGTCGCAGACTTGTATCTCGACTTTGTCTCTGCGGCATACTGCTATGGGTGGCGGTCGTATCAAGCAACTGGAAGATCTTCGCGCACCAATGGCGGTCATACTTGGCCACATCGCCAAGCAAGTGGCTGACGCGCAGAAGTACAGGGCCAAGTACGGTCCCCTCGAGAGTTCTGACGAAGGAAGCGACACAGAACAAGAATAGCCAACTCCGTTCAACCTTGCTTTCTCTTAGCCTACAGAATTTCGTATGATAGTACATCCCCATGACGATCTCATGGACCTGAACCCCTAGCGCTATAAACTTGGTTGCATTATATCTAGTACAGCATTATACTATATCTTCATCCCGCTGAAATGCGCTATGAAATGACCTCTTAACGACAGCAAGGGAACGGCTTGTTTTGCTTGAGTTCAAGGACGGTGGATGGGGAAATGGCGTTTCCTAGGAGTAGCATACCAGGATCATTAAAAGGAATGTTTTACCGGGTGAGGTCTCTAGCCTCCGTTATGCCTTATCTTGAATGCTTCTATACCTACGAAGGGTTGATTAGCGATGCTTGTGGATCGTGGCATTGGATTGCTACAACTGTTGGGGGCAGTGTAATATCCGTTTTAGGCGTTGCGGTACTTGGACGGATCGGGTTGAAGAAAGGAGTAATCAAATACGCCAGACATCGCAATGTCCAATCTTGCGGAGCCGGCTTGCCAACAAATGGGCGGGAAGGGCTGAGCTACTATTAATTGATATCAACATCACGAGTATGCTTTTTTGAAAATATCATTTCTTCCTGCTCTAATGGAGGCTGAATTTCACATCTCATCCCGATTCCGAATAACGAGAAGAGATGACGAGAGAACTTAACGCCGTCTAAGACCTCTGAACAGCGCACGTAGGACGCAAGTGACTCGGCAAAACCTGTGAATAGGTAACGCCAACTACCGGACTACGAATATGATTAGAGAAAAACGAGCAACTTTGCCCCTTTCCAGGATTACCCCATAATCTCTTTAGCCCCGAGGCGGCACCTGATGACAAAGAGCAGTCGCCGTCTAGACTCAAGCCACAACGACCAATCTGTTATAGTAGTGGACCGGTCCGTGATACCGTGCATGGCTCCAGGTCCCAGAGAGGGAATTGAGGCTCGATAAGGCCCCTGCATTCGCCCATAGTCTAGACTACACGTGGCTTGCTGATCCAGGTACCCGGTGCTCAAACCATTCTAGAGCTACCTCAGCCCTACTAATAGGTCGGTAGACCCTGGTCGGGAACCCCGTCAGACACCCCCAGCTAGAACTAGTTATTCAGCTCTCAGGAGACACCTAGAAACCGTACGTCGAAGAGCCGGGCTGAAGGCTCTGTGTAGCCTAACCGAAATGGCCTGTGTGTATGTGTGTGTATATCTATATAAGACTCGTCGCTAACGAGATATTACCTAGTAAAACAGCACTCGCACTCTCACCCTCATACACCTTCAACCCTCGGCACATTAAAAAGACTGAACTAGTACATCTCTATCCTCTATCCACCATCCTACCACCCATCTTTAATCCCAATATACGAGATCTCTGCCAAACGCCGGCATGCCTCCGGTACAAGACCAGAAGCCGAAAGGCGAGGGCGAGGGCGAGAACAAGAAGAAAGAAGCGCGCTATTCCAAGTGGTGGGTGACGGGTCTATCCTTCTGCAGCCTGACGGCGTCATACTTCTTCGGTTCGGCGCACTTCATTCCCGCACCTCAAAGCCTCCAGACCTGCCTCAACAAGGTCTGTGCCGGTCGCTCGAACTGCGTCCGGTATTCAGGCGAGGACAACTACCGCTACTACACGGACTGGATACGCCCGTGGAATCTCGCACACGAGGTCGTCCCTGCGGCTGTGGTGCGGCCAGACAGCGCGGAGCAGGTGGCGGCTGTCGTCAAATGTGGCGCGGAGCATAATGTCAAGGTACAGGCGAAGTCTGGTGGTCACTCGTACGCGTAAGTCGTGGCTGTCCTTAAGAGATCGATATTTGCACACTATGTTGTTGCTCGAGACTAAGACTATTTGTCAACAGGAACTACGGTAGGTTTCTCCCGACATCCGTTTACTCTGCTCAAGCAAGCTCACAATATGCTGTTGAATAGGTCTCGGAGGACGGGATGGCGCCATCTCCATCGACTTGGAGAACTTCCAGTATGTCGAGCTGGACACAGCCGAGGACTCCTGGCAGGCTCGTGTCGGAGGCGGGACGAGGCTAGGGAAAGTAGACGATGAGCTTAACAAGAAGCGCCGATCCTTTGCCCACGGTGTCTGTCCTGGTGTTGGAATAGGAGGCCATGCGACTATTGTGTGTCATGTTTCCTCCCTATTGCAATGTTTCCACTCTCGACACAGGCTTGATACTCCATACTAACCGGGCTCCAGGGCGGTTTGGGTCCAATGTCTCGCATGTGGGGTGCCACGCTGGACCACATCGACGAAGTCCAGGTCGTCACGGCGGATGCTCAGGTAATCAGAGCTAACACGCACAACAACTCGGATCTGTTTTACGTAAGCTTCATTAACTCCCTTGTTCCTCCATACAGCTATAAGTAAGTATGAACAGAACCAAAAACACAGCTCACACAGTAAATCTCCAGGCCGTGAGAGGCGCAGGAGCCGGCTTCGGCATCGTCACCGAGTTCGTCATGAAGACGCACCCTGTACCTGAAGACGTGATCCACTACACCTACCACTTCCAATTCAGCCACCTCCCCGAGCTCGTCGACATGTTCCTTGCCTGGCAGACGCTCGCCGCAGACCCCACGCTCGACCCGCGCCTCGGCACCGAGTTCACCCTGTGGACGCGCGGTGCGACAGTCTCGGGGACATTCTATGGCACGGAGGCGGAGTTGAAGCGTACAGGGATCCTCGATCGCCTCCCGCGTGGCAAGGACCCCGTTGCACTACGGCGGACATCGTGGGAAGGCTCGCTAGCAGATGGCGCCGCGCGCGAGGCGCTATACGCCGCCGATGTTCCATGCAAGTTCCTCTCGAAGAGTCTCGCCTTCACGCGCGACGACGTGCTCTCGCGGGCGCAGATTGAGGACCTGTTCCGATGGATCGACAAGCAGCACAAGGGGACGCATCTCTGGTCCATCATCTTCGATGCCACGGGGGGCCAGATATCGAAAATGCCAGCCGAGAGCACGGCGTACGCGCACCGCGACAAGTTCATGTTCTACCAGTCGTATGGCGTCAACGTCTTCAGTGGCGCGAAAGAGACTAAGAACTTCCTTACTGGTTTCCATGACAAGTTGTTGCAGACCTTGCCTAGCCGGAACCACGGTACGTACCCCGGCTACGTTGACCCCGAGCTGCAGAAACCCCAGGAGGCCTACTGGATGGGAAACCTACCGCAGCTAGAGAGGATCAAGGCCAAGTGGGACCCGACGGACTTGTTCCATAACCCCGGGAGCGTTCGGCCCGTGGTCTAGGGGGTTCATTGGAGAGATAGGTGTAAATATACTCTGACCGGCATTGTATATGTTGTATATCGCCTATAGGCACAGACGTAAATAATACATGCCTAATTATGAACTCAGCTCACTAGATTTACATCTACTAGAGATTTATCAAAACTGTCACTATGATTTCACTGCATAACTAGATGAAAATTGGGAAACATGCGTAGGAGTTGTCATAATGTCGCATGTGTACGAAACAAATGCCTACTTATTACCACGGGTTCGGGCCCGATGACCCCTTACTTGTGGCACCTATCGAAAGCATCGTTTGAAGACAAAGGAAGAAGGGGGAATCTATATCATTTTAGGTGCTCAGTTTTCATAAATTTAGGATGGCTCATCACATCGCAAATCAACGCAGGGGACATCCATCATATGAAGAAAAGTTCTCATAATATATATCCTCTACATGTCATTTTTACCTCTTTTAGGCTACCCTGCATGCTCTACAGAGTCCCTCCTTAACCATGGTATCGTAAGGTCCGTCCTTTCGCCCACATTTGCCGAACGAGCTGTTCGACTTAAGCACCCCGAAACACTTATGCTTGATACCGGTTTGGGATAGCATTCTGGTGCCACAGAGCTCGCACCCTAGATGTTTGTTTTCTGAGTAGCACATGGTGTATTTGTGGTGTGATGTTTTTGTTGCTCTTTGGTTTTTTCCCTTACACTGTTACCTGTTGATGTGTTGAGTCTTCCGAAATTGATCCCGAATTGCCTTCGGTAGTATTATTTATATAGGCATCGGTATTAAGCTTTATTGATGCTGAGATTCATTATACTCAGACTGTGGCCACTTCGCGCTGGTGTACTTGCCTTTGACATTGCATTGTTCAGACAGAAGAAAGGAGGGACAAATCAGGTCAGTATTCCTTGTGAGCGTAGAAAGGAGTAACATGCGTGTCAAAGGGAATGGAGCGCCTCAGTTCATTATTATCTTCACCTTATGGGGGTGCTAGCCTTGCTAGGGTTCTAGAGATGCTGAGATGTGGAAACGAGCCTTTAATCCATAGACAAGAAACCTAAGCTCTGGTATACTAATCGAAAAGTCTGGTAAGTAGGTCTTTTACATTTTGATGGCATAGAAAGAATTGACTTTTCCATAGTAGGAGCAGCGGTAGCCAGGAGACGAGATATGATAGGAAAAGGACCTCAACACCGAAGCCCATTCTGCATTCGCCGTCAAACGGAGGGCAATACAAAACATGTTCAAGGACAGCTGTCACAAGGCAAGAACACTAATTCTGCATGAGCAAGAGAAAAACATGAATGTAAAGATAGGTAGACATATAATAATCATCTACTAAACATATAGACACATAGAGTGAATGAAAAAACAGGAGCAAAAAGCAAGAAAGACAAATGAAAATAAAAGCAAAAAACCAAACTGCACCAGCCGGGACTTGCACCCAGGTCTTTTCCTTCCTTGCCCATGGAATGATGGGAGGGAAATGAGTTAACTACTACTCTACTGGTGCTACTGTTGTAGAATAGATGCGTCTGTTGGCACTTATTACCTACGTTGCTGTGTGGTTGTTTGCTTAGAACGTGTAATAGTCATAGGTGTGCGGTACCTGCAAGAGGTACCGAAGTACGTACCTGACCTTTCTCGCTGTCGATTGCTGGCACGCAAACAAACATTGTCTAAGGCTGCCGTGTGATCGATCCTATCGGCGTATTCACGCAGCTGTGAATGGGAGAGCTGGCGCTGCTGCTTGTGGATGTAGCCCTAGTCTTGCTCTCCCTCCCTCATCCCTAGGGGAGGGAGCCTACATGACATATGCAGCTAAGATTCTGCAAGGCACATAAGATCCTGTATGGCTCCTAGAGGAACCTAGGGATATGTCAGATTAGCCAGCTTAGAAGTGCTAGTTAGTACCTTTAGCATTCACTCTGTGAGGCCTACATACGTACCATTTTACATACTATAGATGAGAATCACCATTTGTATTTCTTGATCATACTGAATAAATACCAGGGTAATTCAGCTATGAGTGCTGCTGTCATGAGCTATATGCTGCATACCGGTGCTCGACGGGGTCCGCGGTTGCGTGCGTCTCAGGACCATCATCTACTGGCTAAGATGATATACAACACATCTGCTAGATGATGAGAAATACATACGTCCACGCAATATGTACGCGTTGCGTTTACTGGGGAGGTAATCGGAGTAGAAGATCAAAGTTATATCTAGGCTCATTCTCTCATAGCAAGGCCAAGATAAGCAGAATTCTAGATTATGGATACTTTACTTCGTCAATTCATCGCTCTGACTTCTGACCTTCAAAGGGTCTAAGTTACTAAATGGTAGCATTACTTGGTACAAGACGTTTGTCGCTCACTTTCTATGGGTAGTTCTAGCACATCCATGCTTCATCTTTCCCACTCTCTATCGCCATGCCGGAGCCATGCCCCTAGCACAAGCCCGCAAACCCAACTCTCACATTTCCATCCTCAGTTGAGTTAGTCGGGGTGTTATCCGGACACCTGTCTCTCTTCTCCAGCAGACAGCCGTGTTGCACCCAGCAGGGGACTGGCTAAGCAGCCTAGTCCTAGTACACTGTAGAAATAGGGCCAAAGGGTATATAAAATATGCACGCAGTCCAGTTCCAAAAACAAAACAGAATACACTCGCAGAGCAAAACATGTTCTCTATGGAATAGACAGTCAAATCCTCTCACGCTTCGAAAGACTGTGCTCATGATCCCGTCAGTTTCCTCCACCAGCTACTTCGAGGCGTTGCATCCATGAATAATTGCTCCCGCTGTGCCTTGTCTCCGCTACCATCTGATCCACCTACCCGATGCTCTCGGCGCTCGCGCTCTTCGCGTCGTGCGCGCCTTCGCCTCTGGTCATCTTCATAGTCTCGATCCGCATCGCCGTACTTCTCTCGGCGACGGGCGGCTCGTCGGGCGGCTCGCCTGGCTTCCTCGTCATCTGTGACTGGAGGGGCATCCGTCATTGGACCGTCGGTAGGGGGCGGACCCGCATCTGAATGCTCCTTTACCCATGAGCTCGTACCTGAATGGGGCCAGGTTGGCGTTCTTTTCTTGCTACGTTCGTCGTCTGTGTGCCTGGACGGCCTTTCTCGGGGGTACACATAATCGTCCACGGGTGCCGAACGTTCGCGGCTAGCCTTTTCAGTCCGTCTAGCATCGCGTCTTCGTCGGCGCTCCTCATCATCTTCGTATCCCTCCGTATGTCGCATGCGCCGTCGCTCAGCCCGGGCGGCTCGACGAGCTTCGGCCTCTGCTTCCTCGGCGGTGGCGGCTTCCCTTTCGGATCTGCGGCGGCGACGTTCTGCCTTCTCAGCCTCCCTCGCTTCGGCCTCTTCGTTTGCGAGTCGTTGGGCCTCGCGCTCGCGTGCGGCCCTACGTTCCCGCCGTCGGGCTTCTCGCTCTTCTTGTCTACGTGCTTCTTCTTCCTCCTCCTCCTGACGCCTGCGCCTTTCACGGCGAGCATCTTCTTTCGCGCGCCGAGCGTCTTCGGCTTTTTCTTGTTCTCTTGCTGCTCGGCGAGCGGCGCGCCGGGCTTCACGATCGGGGTCGACTTCCGGTTCCATATTACTCATTCCTCGCGCTCGTCTTGCCCTTTTATCAGGTCTTCCCTCATCGTCGGTCGCATGGTACGTACTTCGGCGGCGAGGAGGTTCTGGTCGGGGTTCAGAACGAGGTTCAGGACGAGGTTCAGGACGAGGCTTCGAGGACGTGAGACCGCCAAAAAGGCCGGAGATACCCTTCTTAGCACTTGAGTTGGATCGTCTCAAAGGTGTTGCGTCAGCATAGCCTCTTGTATTGCCTGTGACAAAATCATCCTCTAGCTTTGCTTTTGGTCGCCTGCGCGCTGACTTGTCAGGGCTCGAAGGTAGGTCGCGGCTTCCGACCATTACAATATCGTCGTCTTCTTCGGTAACACGCATTCTCGAGGTTCGTCGACTGTGGCCTTTGTCCACTCCAAGAACTCGTGCCGCCTTCGGGGTCAGGTCAGGCATCTCTTCCGGCGGAGGCGACCTAAGTCCACCACTCATTTCTACGGAGTGGCGTCTCGAGCTGGATTTCCCCGGGCGCTTGTCGCGAGTTGACATGGACCGCGAGATAGGGGGGGTGCTTTGGAAAAGGCTATTCATGCGCGGCTGAGCGGTTGGTGCAGATCTTTGATCTTGTCGCTCTGCTCTGTCTGAGCCCGAACCCTTGGAAGGTGCTTTCTCTTCTCTCTCCTTCCTCGGCCTTTTGGCCTCAGACCTAGACTTGGGCGACTTTTTCTCTTCCCTCTGGGGTGTAGCTGAAGCGGACCACATGCCCCATGACGCGCCACCGTCGCGACTGATCTTGGTTCGTTCTTTCCTGGAGGATCTGGGCTCATCGGGAGGCGATGGGGGTGATGAGGGCGCTTCAGGTACCGCAGGCGGCGGAGGAGGTACGGCTGGTGGTACGGGGGGATGGGCATTTTCTCTAGATTTCCCCTTTTTACTCTTCTTTGGCTTCTTTTCTACAGGGGGTGAGAGATCAATGATTTCGACAATCTCGTCGTCATCATGAGCTGCATCTTCATCCATGGGGAAACTGCCGGGAAGGAGGTCTTCGTCTCTCTGTAGTGCAGGTGGCGGGGCTGGTGCTTCAGGGAGGACGTTGATTAGATCACCCTCGGAATCATCTTGTCTTTCGGGCTCAAATTTCTTAAGCCTCTCGGCGAGCTTAGTTCCTTTGGCCCTCTTCCCGGGCATCCAATCGTCGATGATGGTCTTGAAGAAGGTTGGCGGGGCTTCGTCTGCGGCGGCTTCTTCCGCAGTAGAATACTCTAGAGACTTGGCTGACTCATCAACTGGGATCTCGGATGTTTCCGAGTGCTCAGGCTGAACCACTTCAGGAGCCGAGCTTTTCGGACTGTGTTTGGCACCCCAGAATGAGAAAGGATCCTCGCTTTTAGGCTTCTTGGGCGGTGCTAAAGCAAGGATCTCCTCAGCCTGTTCGGCTGTTAGGTCTACGTTATCAAGATTGAAATCGTCGTCGTTGTCGTTACTATTATTGTTGTTGTTGTTGTCGTCGTCCTTCTTCTTTTCTTTGCTGCTCGATTTCAATTTCTTGTCATCGGACTTGGAGCTCTTCTTTGACTTCTTGGCTGCAGCTGCAGCAGCAGCTTCAGCCGCCTGTCGCTCGCGCTCGGCTTTCCTTTCAGCCCTTTCAGCCTTGCGCGCAGCTTTTGCAGCCTGCTCTGCTTCACGTGCGGCTTGGGCGGCTTCTTCCGCCTCACGTGCAGCTTGCTCCTCCGCCTCGCGGGCTGCTTGTTCTTCAGCCTCCCGCTTAGCAGCCTTCTCCGCTTCTCGGGCGGCCTGCCAAGCTTTTTCAATCACAGCTTGAGCGGCGGATCGTTCGGCCGAGCGTTCCGCTTCACGTTCCGCTTCGCGTGCAGCTTCCTCCTCAGCCTCCTGTGCGGCTTTTTCTTCAGCCTCGCGTGCAGCTGCCTCCTCGGCCTCGCGCTCGGCTTCCAGAATATCAGCGTCCGAGGCACTAGTAGTAGGATCGGTGGCACGGGCGTTGATCTTTGCAGTAAGCTCATCGAGTCGTTCTTGATCTTTCTTGGTGAACTTTTTCTTCTTTTTGGATTTTGCCGTCAATTGCTCGAACTCGAAATCTTCTGCAGCTTCCTCCTCTTTGCGTGCAGCTTCCTCTTCAGCCTCACGGGCAGCTTGTTCTTCAGCTTCGCGGGCCGCCAGCTCAGCCTCCGCCGCTTCGCGGGCAGCCTGTTCTTCAGCTTCACGAGCGGCTAGTTCCTCGGCCTCGCGTGCTGCTTGCTCCTCCGCGGCGGCTTGTGAATTTGCTTCATCAGCATCAGCAGTACCTGTACGGGCGTTAATCTTCTCAGTAAGCTCGTCAAATCGCTTTTGGTCCTTTTTAAGCAACTTTTTCTTTTTAGCTTTTGCTTTAAGTGCTTCGAGTTCCGCCTCATCGGCCGCTGCTTCTTTAGCTTCGCGGGCGGCCTGCTTTTCTGCCTTGCGTGCCGCCCGCTCTTCGGCCTCACGAGCAGCCTGTTCTTCTGCTTCACGCGCCGCCAACTCTTCAGCCTCGCGCGCAGCTTGCTCCTCAGCCTCCCGAGCGGCTTGTTCTTCAGCCTCGCGAGCGGCTTGTTCCTCTTCTTCACGGACGCGTAGCTCTTCAGCTTCACGAGCGGCTTTCTCCGCGGCTTCAAGATCGGCTAGCTCTTTAGCTTCACGGGCGGCTAGCTCTTCAGCCTCACGTGCAGCCTGTTCTGCAGCTTCAATTGCGGCTTGTGCATCTGCATTGTCGGACGCTCCATTAGCCGCAGCAGCACGGGCGTTGATCCTCTCAGTAAGCTCGTCGAATCTTCTTTGCTCTTTTTTAAGCAACTTCTTCTTTGTAGCTTTCGTTTTTTTAAGTGCCTCAAGCTCCGCTTCGTCTGCTGCTGCTGCTTCTTCAGCTTCACGAGCAGCCTTCTCCTCGGCCTCTCGCGCGGCTTGTGCTTCGGCTTCGCGTGCCGCTGCTTCTTCGGCTTCTCGAGCTGCCTGCTCTTCCGCTTCCCGTGCAGCTTGTTCGGCTTCGATCGCAGCCTGTGCGTCTTCTTGGTTAGCTGCCGCGTCAGCTTCCGCAGCAGCAGCAGCACGGGCATTCATCTTTTCAGTAAGCTCCTCGAGTCGCTCCTGATCCTTTCTCATAAGCTTCTTCCTTTTCTTAGCCTTAGTTTTGAGCGCCTCAAGCTCCGCTTCTTCCGCCTCGATTTCGAGTCTGAGGGCGGCGGCCTCTTCTTCGGCCTTAAGTGCTTCGGCAGCAGCATTAGCTTCGGCCTCCAGCCGTGCTTGCTCCTCGGCCTCCTTGGCGGCAGCCTCGTCGGCTCGGCGGTTTGCGTTATTCGTCAGCTCGTCAAACCGCTTCTGATCCTTTCTGTTGAGTTTCTTTTTCAGGCTCTTAATAGTCAGGTCCGAAAGCTCTTGCTCTTCAGCGGCGATTTCTGCAGCTAATGCTGCTGCAGCAGCGTCCTCTTGTTCGCCCCCGCCCTGGGGCTCATCCCATACATTTGCCTCCATTTCGAAGCTAGTAGTTCCCATGTCTAAAGGGGGAGGTGTAGGAGCCGGCGGAGGCGAGGGTGCTGGTGGAGGTGATATCTTCTTACCCCAGCCCCATCCCGGATCATCGTTCTTGGGCTCTTCAATTGGCTCTAGGATGACACTGCTGTTAGCGTTCTTCTTATTAAATTTGTTAGTACCGAATGGGTCCTGGAAATCGTCGCCGTTACTAGTTCCCCCGTGTGGCTCCAGTTCGGGCTCGAGTTCCTGGTCCAATTCGACCAGGGCTATCGCCGCCTTACCAATCTTTTTCTCTTTCTTGCCCCAATTCAGCCAACCCTCGCCGCCAGTCTCGGTCTTTTGGGGTGGGTCTACCAGTTTTTTAGTGGTCTTTTTCGCGGCTCCCCAGAAACTCCAAGCACTGGCCGGTTCTTCAACTACAGGTGGTGGTGGTGGTGTCGGCTCAGGTTCTGGTTCTGGCACTGGCTCTGGTTCCTTAATTGGTTCTTCATCAATTAATCCCTTCTTCTTCTTGCTCTTCGAAGTGCCCAGGGCGTTCCAAAAATCGTCATCGTTTGGCTTTTCTTCCTTGACAGGCTCAGGTTCGGCGATCTTGCCTTTCTTTTTTTTATCCTTTTTAGCTGTTGCTCCCCATGCACTGCTGCCACCCCACGGGTCTTCTTTAACGGGTTCCGGTGCAGGAGGATCCGGCTCCGCTATTTCCTCGATGGCTTTCTTCTTTTTGGTACTCTTCGTGCCTACACTGCCCCAGAAATCATCCGTTGGGTCCGTCTTTTCGGGCTCGGGGGTAGGGTCGAGGAATGAAGTCATGCCCTTTTTGCTCGCCTTTTTGGTCGTGTCACCCCAAGTTCCCCAGCCATCGTCGACGGCGGCGGAACCGGCGCCCGGAGTTTCGGTGAGTAGGTCCTTCTTCTCCTCCTCGGGCTCGGCATCCCAGATGCTAGTCTTTTTCTTCTTCTTGTCCTTCTTGCCCGCAGTGGCGAAACCAAAGCCAAATTCGTCCTCCTTTTTGTCCTCGGGCTTGTCTTCCGGAATGAGGGGTTCTGGGGCCTTCTCTTCTTCATCGTAACTGCCGAAACCAAAGGTCGCTTTGGTCTTCTTCTTGGGTTTCGGTCGGTCGATGCTCCAAGGCTGGGTATCTAGGTCATCCTTCTTTTCCTCTTTATCTTTGGTCTTGTCAGCGGTTTTGTTCCCAGACCAGTCCCAGGTTGTGCCGGGAGTCCAGCTGGATCCCCACGTACTAAACGAATTGGTCTTGGTGTCTGCAACATTGCTTCCAAAGTTGAGGTCCAGAGACGGCCCGGTATCATTCAGTTTGATATCATCAAATGCATCAAACTTGGTTTCAGCGCCTAGAAGATCGGTCGTCTCTTCGGCCTGGCCTTTACCCTTCTTCTTCTTCTTACTCGCGGCCGCGGAACTCCCTAATGCGTCGTCAGGGTTCGGGTCGCCTTTGTCATCCTTCTTATCGTCTTTGCCGTCTCCATCGCCTTTGCCTGCACCACCCCCTCCAGTTTCACCGGCATTACCATTCTGGTCACCACCTCCCCCGGCACCACCATCTCCACCATCACCAGCTCCGCCCTCGTCTTTCTTCTCTGGTGGCGTATTCAAGGGCAAGGGTTGCGATGCCTTCTTCTTTTTCTTGGCATGCTGAATAAATCCGTCATCGGAGGAGAAATCACAATATGATTCTGGGATCGAGGGACTAAATAGATGATTCTTCTGGCGACGCTGTCGTCGCCGTGAATCCGGTGGCGGAGGACAGCCTTCCGCCCTAGAGGGATTAGGAATTCGTTGTCGGGCACGTTCATCGGCTCGGGTCGGGTCGACTATATCCTTTAATACCAATGATTCCTCATCATAGGATGGGGGTAATCGCCTCGATCGCTTCGGCGTAGGATCAGGTATCGTTAACGGCTTGTCATAGATAGCGCAGCGGACTCGGTTCAATTGATTGGATTCCTAATTATAGTTCGCATGTACATTAGCTTCAAGTTTGAGCCAGCCCGGGATAATGGCAGCATGCTGCTGAAAAATGGGAATATCATAGGGAACCTAAATCGACAACAGTAACTGTGCAAGCTTGAAGCCGCCTTCATCAAAGAGATTGGCGGGGGCCAGACTTCCGTGACATGATGAACGTTGAAGCAATATAAGTAAGCGCAAAAGACTGCTCACATATGTCCTTTGTAAGAACCATTGGCGCGAGATAAGTGCCAGCCGGGTGTTCAAGTCAAGCTCGATCCACCGAGGCGTCTGGGTTGTAGAGGGCAAGATCGGCGACCATGCATATTCACTCGTTGTCCCGGCTACCTGAGCGAAGCCCGCAACAGCGGTGGCAGCCATTCTGAGAGATGAGGCTCGACCAGTGGACACCGGGTTTGGAAACCATGGACGCTGCAGTATCACCTTTGACGAGAAGTGCAACGGATGGCGTGAAGACAGATATGAGAGAAAGAAAGGGGGGAATAAGCCTAATCTGGTCGAATAGAAAAGATAGATCGGCCGTCAGCCCGCTGCTTCAATCTGCGACGCGCAGTCTCGCCACGCATTAACAGAGAGGACGGCACCCGGGAAGCCGAAGATAGTTTCCAAAATGGCCAGAGAGTAAGTAGACCATAGGGAATACCAGGCTAGACGGCACCAAGGCTCCAACGCGCGTAGGGCAATTATGTATGACCGTGCTCGGGTATGATGGTATTATTGTTTCCCTATTTTGTCGGACCTTCTCGCGCGTTACGCAAAGAAGGGAAAACGAAGGGAACGGGTAAGGCTATGGTGGACTCTCGTATAACAAATGAGGTAAGGGGCTCTCAATTGCACGCAGCCAGAGCAACGCAACAGATACTACCAATGTACAATGTGCGTACGATGTGTACGGACGAATGGTAGTTGGAGAGAGGTGTATAATACGGTAGCGTGTCTGTATCTGTGTGTGTATGCCTGCACCGTGACGGGCTTACAGCATGAGCCAGCCAGCGTAGGTAACATACAGTATGTATGTATGTACACCGACTCGTCAAGTCCCCCTTTCACTGCAGATGCGAGATGCTGCAGCAGTAAGAAAGAGAGTGTGCACTAGATACAACAAGCCTAGAACTAGACGGGATGATAGGAGGGGATGATAGGACAGGAGGAATCGGGCTTATGTAGGTTGCGCAGGCAAATGTAGGGATTGATGGAGCACGACTGGTACGACCTGGGCTGCAGGGTCATCAGGGCAGAGAGGAGTAGAGTGGTGGTTCCGAGCTATTAGTGGTGCGTGGGCGGGACGAGATGCGGGAAAGCGTGTGTGCATTGATCGAGTTAAAAATTGGTGTTTGCTGAATTGGTTTTGGATGGCTGGACTAATCAGCCATTGGCCTAGCCGTAATGCCATCGGTAGTGGGGCCGTCCCGAAATGGCAAAGGGGGGAGGCAGACGGGAGGGGGCCGGTCTCTGCGATTTCTTTTTGGTGGTCTACATACTGTAAATCGCGTTTCAACGGGGTTGCTATTTGTGGATCTTAATACCACTTTCTTGTGCTACTGGTACAATTCCCGCCCTGTCTTCGGTCAAGCGAGCCTACATATATTGTTACATATAAGCAACGCTGCAATAATATTTTATATTTTCTAATTTCGGAACACTGAAAATTTCGACTCATTTACGGTATTGCCACTCATTCGCTAATGTTTGCCGGTATTGTACTACCTTTATGATAAGAATGATGATAAAGCTGGCAATTAACTGGACACATCGGACCGTACCGAGTCACTTGTCACGTTGAGCTCGTGTGGGTCATTTTGCGGAGAGGACACTTCAAGAACTTCGGGAGAGTTGTCGAGCCGGTGCAGCTATGTAGGCATTTACTTGCTACAACTCACCATTCGCATTCTCGTACCCGTTGATGCATATTAAGAGGAGTCGATAGAATGGCAAGATTACTTACTGCCTATACAACTCGGGCGCATGTAGGTATATGTGTAGGTGAGGCAACGAAAAGAGAGGTAGCATACAATACCTAATTCGGCACAGCTTATGCGTACACACGTCGTACCCAGACAAGATGTCTCGAGAACCCCACCATCAAGACCCCTACCAGCCACATGATTCCTATCCTATCTCATCCTTCGGTACACCACTCACCTGTGAAAGGTGTGTATAGTACTTACTATATTACCGCTACCATACCTAAAGTTAACTTTTTTTTTTCGAGGTCTAGTAGGACGGACTACAGGCTATGTAGGTAGGCTAGGTACCTATGTAGTAGTAAATGTACCTAACCCAGACAAGCCCCCCAGTCGCCTTATTGCAAGTCAGCTCTCTATTTACCCCTCCTTTTTTTTTCTCTCTCCCCTCCCTCAACTCTCGGAAAGGTGGTAAGAATTGAAGGCATTGATGCATAATCTTGCGCGTCCAATTCGCGCTCGTGTCTGTCATTCATGTCCGTATTAACTTTGTGACCTGTCTCATGTAACAGCACCAAAAACTAGGGACTATGCAGGCAAGTCGTGTTATGTAGTTGTTCTGACCGCGCCGATAGATGAGACGGAAAACTCAATAACGGACCACAATAACAACACACTTGTTTCTGCAGCCTGCAACGCGACTCTCGTGTCTACTTATGTTTCCCGTCCAACAATCCTTGTGATCTCGCCTTATCCACCTCGATAGGCGGCTCAGCTCATCTATTGGCGTTCTCGAGCACTGGTGCGTCATGGACAGGTATCTATACATGACAAATGGGCAGCCATGCACCGATTAGCTCGGTATCTGATGCTCGTCCGCCGCGCCACTACCCTTCCACGTCGTCGGGACCCATCACACTAACGCATAGCAGACACATTCTACGGAGTGGTGCCGGTCGAGACATAGGTATACCTAGGTAATTCACTTGTGATGGCGGGGCGCCTATGGCCGACCATAAGCATTGTATATTAGGTAGGTTAGGTATGTATGTATGTATGTACGTATGTAAATATAATATGGAGATATAACTGACTTGCCTAACACACGCAATCGCTGATATGCGTCCAAGATGGGTATTTATTTATTTCCTGGTCCTCCCACCACGCGGATACAATACTCGCAGCCTGCCTGCATCGGCGGCAGCTAATGTATCTCTGTTTACGTACGCACCTCACTCCGCTCGTCCTCGTTCACATTGCATTCTCTTTCGGGCAAAATGGGCAGAGAACCAGCGGCTAGACGGAAAAGTGGAACGGTTCAACAGAACACGCGGATCTCCCATGCGTGATCCCGCATTGTTCCGCCTAAAACGGCATCGCGAGGGCTTCACCGCTTCGTCACACACACACATTGACGCTTCCGGCCAAAATGGGTGAGATTTACTTTACTGCCCAATGGACAGGCAACGGCGCAGTGGCTCCCTAACAGCTTATAGAAGAGTATTTGGTCAGCCATTGGTTTGCCGTCGTGCAAATTTTCTCCGGCCTCCCTCTCTATTGGACTCAGTTGGGTTTGCCTGATCAAGTATCGGTAGCCGCAACAGTCTTGACGCATAATTCACGTCCATAAGTATTTCCGGCATCGCAATGGGTGGCATAGGTACCCTCCCGGCCCACACCCATTCCTGGTTCTTCCGCTGCGCATTTACTCGCATCAAGTAACTAAGCCGCTATCACAGACCATTGCAGAGTAAAAGTTGGAAATGTTGTACGATCTAGACACAAGCCGGCGAGAGATGCGCACTCGGCAACACCAGTCTCGTCACATCACTTCGTCGGGTGGTGCTCATGGACCGACAACAAGACGCTTAGGATCCACGAAGATCCGATCGTAACTCAGTCCATGCATGTCTAGACGGACATTAAGGAGCAATCCCGATTGATTGAGCCATGACGCTGCGGACGTATAAAAGTGGCATACTCGCTACATTGCTCGATACCCAAGCGGGGCAGCTGAACCACGCAAGGGATACATAAAGTGGATTGTTTACTTTACTAAGTACGAAACTCATGTTTTGATCAAGCACTAACCCGAGGCGGTGGGGATAGAGGATCTCAAGACTCAAATGGACCGTCGGCCGAGAATCATGGCTTATGATGCGCGTACCCGCAAGCCGGTAATAGAGCCGTTGAGTGTGTCGTGCTATGAGTTGCGCGGTCAACGGTCTGATTTGAAGAGGGGGGGAAGCGACCAAAGGCTAAATCAAACTATAGATCTTGAAAACAAAAGCGAATCGTCGTCCTGATATATATTTTATTGCACTCCTACATTCGCCTAGAGCATCGTGGTTGGTGACCCTGAGTCATCCCACTTTGTGTGGAAGAACGCTCGAAAGCTCGAAGGCAAGCGCCCTCTTCAATCTTATACGTGCCCTACACTACATATGTAGGTATTTGCTGCTGTCATCGAAGAGCAAAATTACCGACACCTACTTCATACACGCATCCACGATGGCATTATCTACATCCTCAACGTCTAGCAAACGTACGCTGTGGCCCATTAGTTCACTCATTCTAACTATGTGGTTCACAAGCTAATGTCTCGTCAGCAGCTCATCTCCTGCTACATAGCTTGTGTCTTCACGTCATTTCGTGTTCTAATACCTGTAGCCGAACCGGAATATTTCTAGAAACATTACGCTGCCGGGATTACGTACTAGATGGGCTTGCGTTCAAGCGTGTACTAAATCTATCTTGCTTTATACACCATGCTTCAGCTGAAGACATGCCGGTGAATATGTGCCCAACACAAGACATCAGAGACAGCTCTCAACTAGCAGCCCCTACACACCAATAAAAGCGTTGGAGACTAGTCTTGTGTCGAACCAAAAATCCCCCTTCACATCAAGTCCAACCGCCAGCCCCTACACCGATAATTTCCGATCACATAGTCAGACAAGAGGTATAGTTCAAGATTAAGCAGTGAGAATAAAACACCCACGCTCGTTAGCACTTGGAGCGGATTCATAAGCTCAAGGTCAGGGTCGTCTACGTAGCGGATATATTAGTCCAGTCAAAAGGACGTCGTTAACGTAGATGAGAGGGGAGTCAAATCAGCAATGAACTGTGACTCATCAAGAATAGACAGGCGGATTTGGTGAGAAACCAAGAAACCAAGAAACCAATAGCTTGTTATGAACACACTAATTGCAATTCTATACTTTTGTAATATTGCCAAGTCTTGATGACGCCGTGGCATACATAAGCTTTCGGAAGCATCCGACGAAAAGCTTCGATGATGGCTCGCGGTACTTGACGACAGGGGATAGGGCTGGAACTCATTAATCTTAATAACCTTATAACAAGGATATGATCCTGGACGTGGGGGAGGAAAACGGAAACGATTTCTAGAGCATATTCTGCGATTAATTCTCTGTCATGTTGTGTATGGGCGCGAAGGGTGTTTTCGGATGCGCTGATCGAAAAGGCATGATGAGGTAACATCCAATTTCCCTAGTCCACGATGGCCAGCCAATGCCAAGGCGATGGAGAAAACAAGGCGTGGGCGACGAGAAGGTAGGCAGGGCGAACTCGTTCGAGTCAAAGAGGTTGCCTCCAACGCTATCGACACCATCGGCGTATAAGCTTGCGCTGAGCCACACACACAGCTAGCCTATACCGTGTTCTCGTCAGCACCAGCGAACGGCAATTGGCCGGGATGCGAAGCTAAGGAAAACAATCAGACCAACACGGGGCGGCGATGAGCCATAGAAGGATGGGACATTTGATGCTTAACCTTAAAAAGGGCCAATGACTACTCTATGGCGTCTGTTTTTTCCTTTCGTCCTATCGTGCACGAGTAGTTATTGGGAGCCAAGCCTTTGCCAATGTGCCTCGTATAAGAAGCTGAAGCGGTAATCACCAGGCAGCAGCGCCAATTGACGACCGACGCAGCCGATATAAGACTCGTCTACACAGGCGAAGCTCAGAGTCACCCTGCGATATAATACTCAGCGCCAACGTCCAACGCAAGAATGCCGACCAGACATCGCATCAAAGTCCGCGTCCCGATACCGCGCGAGGTGTCGCCCGCCCACGTCGTCTCGACGCTGCAGGCCTTCGAGCCGCTGCTCGACAACCACAGCTACGTCATCGACTACCGCCCGAAGCCGTGGCCCATCAGCGAGGCGGACCTGGCCGTGATCAACGGGGATCCGTTCTTCCGGCAGGACCTCGAGAGCCCGTCGTCCGAGCCCGCGACCGCGACTGACGCGCGGTGGTGGATCTGCGATGTCTGGGAGGACGTCTACTGGGTGCCGTTCCTCGTGCCGTACTTCTCGCGGCTGAAGCGCTATCTCGCCATCGGGCGCCGGACGGAGGGCGGGATTCGGTTCCGGCAGTGCGTGTCCGGCGGCGTCGTGACGAGGGGCTCTTTTACGGTTGTCGAGCGCGGGACGGGGCGGCCGTATGTTTCCGGACTGGCCGAGGATATTTGGGATGGTGATACGGAGAAGGGGTCGATCGCTGGCGACGAGGAGTATAGAGAGGCTGAAGGGGGGGATAGAAATGAGATTTCCCCCAACGAGAAGCAGATGGGCGGTTGGGATGCGCAGGACGACACCGATACTGAGTCCGAGCCGGCGTGGGATATCGTGTGCGAGTGCGAGATCGAGATGCCGCTTATCTTGGTCGTGTCACGGTATCTTAGGCGAGGCGATGACCGCGAGTTGTGCGAAATTCTATGCAAGTCTGTTATTCATACGACGATCATGGAATATGACGAATACCAGGATTCCAGCTCACATCTCATCTCTACGTTGAATTTATAGGCATACACTATCGACCTATCTTGATGAGAGCATCGCTACTTTTCTGCCCATCTTATAATAGTAATGAAGAAATACTACAGACTGTATAATGCCATGGTGTGCATTTTCTTAGGGAACGACAGCTGTGAGACTCCAAGGCAGTGATGTTTTGGTTCCCGAGACTTCTCATCGTCATCGACTTAGGTTAAACAATCTTGGCCTAGTGATGTTAGGGAGAAAAGTATATATGTACCAATGAAAGCCACAAACCCGATGAGGATAGTGCCTGTTTCAATTTCGAATCTTATAATGCTGCTGGAAGAATGGCATGACTCGAAGACTTGAGGCGTCATAGATAGGTCATAGTCTCATTGTATCACGTCTTTGTACGTACGATATAAGTTGTGCATGGTCGCACAATAGCTGCTTGCCAAATAAAAGTTGGAAAACATAGGCAATCACCTAAACAGACCTCAAATAAAGCTCGATAGTGGTAGCGAGAACATGCTCTCGTCAAACATTTTTACTCCATCATCATCCGCTCACGTAGTACGGCGCATTGGGGTCTCAGTCCCGCGCCCGCTGCGACGGACCTACGTCACCCAGCGACCGACTCTACCAAAAGGAGTCGCAAACAACAGACCACTGTTCGTGATCGTCGCTAGGTGTAACGCTCTGCTTCACTCACCATGTCCACTCCGGGTGCCCAGCTAACACACGGTAGGATGATCGCGGCCCTAGTGGGTATTCCAGCAATAGCATACTTCATGATCCCACCACGTACCGCCCCCAAACCCGCGGGCGAGTCGGGAGGGACACGGGCGCCAAACCTCGATCCTGCAGCCGCGAAGCGCGCCCGAGACGAGACTCAAAGGAAGTACGTGCATCCAGAGCATGAGAACCCGGATGACTTCAAGCCCCGGTTCGGAGAGGTGCACAAGCATAAACGAGTCGATACGCCGCCGGATGGACGGCATCATCAGTCACTTAGCGACCGGGCACGGGTGCAGGACTAGAGGTTGATAAAAACTAGTTAGGTAGGAGCTGCAGGATTATCTTAAATGGCAAATCCCGACGAGTGAAAAAAGGACGCGGAATTGTGAAATAAGCATTATGGTTCCGGGAAGGAAAGAGAGAAATGCGTGGACTTATGATAGGTCGAAAGGTGTGAAGACGGCGCCGTATATACGATACGAGGATATACGGCGGCCGATCTAATTGTTACCATCTCCAGTTCAGTTTCTTCAAGGAATTGTATCATAGGACCAATAACGCTATGATGCAGATATCTGCATCACAGTAAACCGTCAAATCTAAGTTTTGTCTCGGTATCAGTCGACCGATATATCGTGCACGTATGAAAAAAGCAATATCGCAGCAGCTGTGCCCATCAGGCAAAACACATGCAAGTGCCCGTCTTCCCCTCCTCCTCCTCATTTGCATTTCTCTTCACATCTACCCTCCTACCTCACAACGTATACACCAACTTTGTCCCACTAACCCTATCATTCCTCAACTCATCAAGTCCCAGCACCACACCCTCCAGTCCTTTTTCAAAGCGATTGACCTCAGGCTTGAGGGGCGCGAGCTTCCCACTCTCGAGAAGTCCCTGCGTGAGGTTCCAGAACATGCGCGCGAACTCGATCTCGGCCGGGTCTGGCTTGTACATCCGGTCGAAGCGAAAGTACTCTACGCCGAAGGCGTCGTAGCCCAGCGTGAAGTGCGGGCCGTCAACGATCGGGTTGATCTCGTCGAAGACCTCGCGCTTGACGGGGATGATGGCCGAGAACTTGGGCTTGCCGCCCTCCTCATTATCACTCAGTGCCGCCGCGCATATGGCGCCGCCGAAGCCTGTGCAGTCCCACGCGTACTTCAGCTTGTTATTCGTTAGGGCGCGGATGTCCGCCCCGACCGTCGGCGACTTGTAGTCGAAGACGTGGTCTGCGCCAGCCGCCTTCAGCAGCTCGAAGTTGTGCGGCGACGACGTCGCGATCACTTCTAGTCCCGACAACTTCGCGTACTTGATCCCGTAGATGCCCGTTGCCGTGCTGCCGCCGTATATCAGCACGGGGAACGGCGTCTTGGCTGGGGCGTCTGGCAGAGGGAGCTTGAGCGTCTTGTAGAGGCCTTGGCCCTGCAAGGATGGAAATGTTAGTTTCCTTTTTCTGCCTTCTAATTTTCTAACTTATTTTCCCTATTTCACCCGGCTCGAGTTGCGGGTTACGGGATTGGGAAGACTACGTACTACAGTGGTGACGGAGACACCGAGAGTCGCCGCTTCTACGTCGCTCACGTTGCTGGGCACCTTGAGCAGCACATGTTCTTTCGCGGCCGCGTATTCGCCGAAAGCACCGTTGTCAGGCGACTCAGCGCTCCTATACCGCTGTAAATCAGTTATCTTGGCCGGTTGGTCGCATGGGATTACTAAGTCCCGGTCGCACCGCAGCCCTCTTCGTCTGACGATGACACTCTTACAAATCTAGGTTTTCATGACATAACCATATGTCGGTGAACAGCGAGAATGGGGAAGCTGCGGTTGGAAATGACAAATTGCAAGAGGAAACTTTGAAGAGAATAAAAATCTTACGCGCCAAAGACGAAGCCGGCAACCCTGTCGCCCTTCTTCAGGTCCTTCGTCAAACCCGGGCCGAGCTGGATGACCTCGCCGGCAAAGTCACACCCGGAGCGGGAGCCGACGCGCTGCGGGTCGGGGTTGTCGATACTCTTCCAGTCGGTAGGATTAAGACCCACGGCACGGACCTTGACGAGGAGGTGGCTCTCGGTGAGCTTGGGGAGAGGCAGCTCCTTGATCTCTACCTTCTTCTTCTCGACGACAACGAGGGCTTTCGTAGAGGCCATATTTCCCCTGTCTTTCGTTTCCTAGCTTCCCAATCGTTAACACACCATCCCGATTCTCGCGGTTATCTCTAAATACCTACTATGGGTTAAGGGGGATAATAAAAAGAGAAGAACCGACCCGAGCTTTAGCTAAACAACTTTGTGTAACGGACGCACCTAGGTTAGGTAGGTAGTCTAGAAAAAAGGATAAGACCAAAAGCGATTATAGAGTATATACAGTAGGGTGATGCGGTTCTACTTGCTGAGGCAAAACATACCCCCGCCCGCCGCCATGACGACGGCACCGGGTTAGGTATCGCGTTATTATACTAAGCCTATGATGTGGACCGGAATCGACGCTTGTGTATCGTTCCCTTGAACTTACTTGCGTTCGGCGTTAATTATAAAGCATCGATTAGGACGGGATTATAGGTTCACCCGAGTACTGCATTTGTAATACTATTGAATCATATCACGGCTTGATATTTCTACCGGTATTGTGATTATTTAACACTGCTATAGCTGTGGGCATCTACTGGGATCCCAGTGGATCATGAGGCCATTTTACGGGATAGCTGTTCATCCGTCCCTTTAGACTTCGAATCCGAGCTGTAGTACAACCGTAACCGCTGAAGTATTTTGAGAAACCTGAGGTGAATTCCATCATGCAATTACATGAACGTTGTAATTGATCTACTGAAATGGGTAGAGGATCGGAATAATCTAAGATATATATAACTCCATGAGTGGTATCTAACGGGCCGTCTAAAGGTGAGCACCATCGTGAACAAAAAGAACTACATAAACGATGCCCTAGGTAACTGGGCAGGTAAGCAACAAACATCGCCGGATGTATAGGATTATATATACATCGCCCGCGAATTAACTCCGAGCCGCTAAAACGCAAAGAGGTGGTCGTCAAATGAGGAATGGGAAATATAACAGCACCAATTAACGCCCGCCATAATCGCTAGCGTAACCCATTTCCTGGAAGTTCTGCTGGCCTCCTTCGCCAAACCCTGGCCCGCTGACATAACCAGTTTCATCACCATCGTCGTAGTCGGACGCGTCGAAACTTGATCGACCACTAATCTCGTCTTCCACGTTGCCCATGTCGGTCTGGCTCCAATTCATTTGGGCGAGTGCGGGGTACTGTGCCAGTAGGGCGGCCGGTAAACCATACGCACCTGGATCTATACCTGGATACATGGCGGAATCCATCATAGCTTGTTGCTGGGCCATATTTTGTGCCATTTGCATATTTTGCTCCTGCATGGCACGGTGCCGTTCCATCATCTCCTCGTCTAATAAGGGCTTGATGCATATTCGACCTGCTTCAGACCGGAAATGACGGCCCAGCGCGTCGGCTCGGGCGAATCTTCTACCACAACCCCATTGCCCGCCGGCCTTCAATTCGCCCTTGCATACAAATTTTTTCTCGCCCGTATGTAGCCCCTCGTGACGTTTGCGGTCATGTTGGCGGGCGAAAGCTTTCCCACAGACGGTACATACGAAAGGCCGTTCATCCGTGTGAGTGCGTAGATGCGATCGAAGATTGTAGGCTCGGGTGAATCGTTTCGGACAAAGGGTGCACTGGAACGTTGCAGGGTGTTTCTGGACTCTTGGCTTTCCATTGTCTTGGGCGGCGGAGTATTCAGGATCTGCCAGTCGAAGTGCAATCACATTATTCGTCCCCGAAGACATTGAAGCGCGCCTCCGAGAGGCCGCATTGGCGCTACTGGACCTATCGCCTGGAGCTAGTGGCGAAAGAGATCTTGACGATGACTCGGACCCCGATCGACTACGGTTGGCAAGGTCAGCACCTAAATGCGGCGAGAGGCTGCCTGGAGTTTGAGGCCGTGAATTGCCGCCACCACCGCTATACATGGAATCAGTAGCCGCGCGTGGCCGTGATCTAGGTCGCCCTATGCAAGTGTTAGTCGTAAAAATCCGAGGCTACAAAGGCTCATAGTGACGGTACCTCTATCGGGGGGAGTTAAGGAACTCTCGTCCATGCGGGGCTTGGGCTGGTCGAATGTGTTCTGTTTAGCGTTGGGGGCAAAGTCGATGTTAATCGACGGCGGCGGCACTAATCCCTGGGATATCTGTTGTTCAATGGGAATGTCTTGTGGTAGTGGTGGGAATTCTTCTGGCTGCATCGGATAGCTGACCGTTGGGCCATTTTGATACGGAGTGTTTAGCATCATCGGTTGATTTAGTTGGCTGGCCTCAAACATCTCGGGAAGTATTCGTGGTGATACGTGGGGACTATGTGACGGACTACGGCTGTTACGATTATGATCTGATATGCTGAAATTACCTAGTCCCACAACACCGTCGTTGAAGCTATCCTGGGGATTTTGCATCGGCGAGTGGCCCTGCTCGGGATCGAATCTATCGTGGGCTGTTAGATTCGGCGACGCTGCGTTGGAAGATACCTCGGAGAAGTCAGAGGGTGATCTCCGGTGTCTCTGAAACTGAGCCTGAGTCCAGTCTAGTTGCCCGGGCATCAATGCGGCTTCTGGACCCAACGAGGCATGTCTTGAATGGTGGCCGGGAGGAGAAGAGTATTGTTGGTTAAATGGAGCTGGGTGACCGGGTTCCATCTTTAGCATATGAGGCGGAGTGGGGGAGTGATGTGTCTGTGGAGAGGTCATATTCGTCAGGTCATTCGGATTAAGAACTGGTGGGTTATTCTGCGGTATATCGCCAAACAATTGCGTCGCGTTGAATTGATCGGATTGTGTAGGTGGCGGGAATAAGGAGAAGTCAGTGCTGGTGGTGAAGTCACCTGTCAGCAGGGCTTGCGAAAAGGCGGGTTGGGATTGAGCGAAGTCCTGGTTTGGGTCGAAGGGTATCGGGTTGGGAGCGCCTTGCTGTGGGAATCCCTGGGCCTGTGAGGTGTCGAGGAAGCGATTGTCGCTGGCGGTGAAGTCGTTGCTGAAGCTGTCCTGGGTGAACTGAGGGTTGGTCGACGACGAGGAGGGGTCGAGGCCGATGCCGAGGCCGATAGAGGCGTCTGGGGACTGATAGGGATGAGGCGAAGGCGAGTGACTATTTCTTATATGAGCCTGGGCTTGCTGCTGGTGCCCCGCAGACGGCGACCGGCCTCGTGCCGGCGTCGCGGACTGGGCAGGCTGTCGATCCATCGGGTTGGTTGTCGAGTTGGGTTGCGTTGGTGTGTTTCTGTCTTTAGAAATGTCGGGTGTCGCAAGGTTGACCAGTAGACCACCGAATCAGCCAAAATCTGCCTGACGGGGTGGCGCAGGGTCTGCTTGAAGGGGGCTGTGCTCCAAGCAGAAGGTCTGACGACTATAGCGTTGCAGCCGACCAACCAACAACGGCGAGCGGAGTGGGATCTTCCAACGTGAGACACGACCAGTAGTGCAGCAGTGCGCGGGCAGCTGGGAAAGCTGGCGCCAGGAATGGAACGACAATGCGCGCGATGGAGTCAACTTTCGAACTGATTGACTGGACTGGCAACGGGCGCGTGCCGGTGTTGTAGGTAGTAGGTATAGAACAAGTATGTGTCTAAGTAAAGTAACTAGTGTTGTAAGAAATTATACCTATGACTATTTTTTGTGGACATACGTAGATATAAATGTAGTAGATAGTAGATGTAGGTATCGCAAAAATTATCCCTTTCGCAAGGGATGCCCAAAAAAAGGAGGGATACAAAACTGGGCGACTGAGCGAATGGATGAATAAGTGAATGAGTGAATGACTCGGAATGAGGGGACGTGGGGCCCATCTACCTAGTGTAACTGCTTGTATCTTTTGTTCTTTGGCTCGATCTGGCTTGGTCTTGGTCTGGAATGTTACTATTACCGTACAGCGAGCGTGTTGGTATTGTTGTATGTGTATGTATTCTATACGTACAGAAACAGAATACCTACTTGGTTCTCGATGACGGGCCTCAGAAACCGGTAGAATGGTACGGCCGCCCGGCCAAATTACAGTACGAATGGACGCCCCTTGCTTCTTCTGCGCGCTTTCTCTATTTCTTGTTCTTTTTTATTTTTGGACACGTCGTGTGCGAGGGGTGAAAGGAGAAGACAGACTCGGAGCTAGGTGGGTAGATAGGTAGGTGGACAGGTATCAGACGGATGTAAGGGAGTTGAGCAACCACTAGGACGTAGAGAAGGGCTGCGGGGCTGTGCAGGACGAATACGTGTGATTGATATGTTGACGACAACGCCAAGTTCGAACTGCTGCCGTAGGTGTGTGTTTAGGTGTGCGTTTCAAAAGGGACGCAGAACAAGAGACGCTACAGGGCCTTGACTGATGTTTAAAATAGATTACTAGAATGCTGCTGCTTGTGGAAGAGGAAGAGGAGGGGAGGGGGGGTTCGGATCTGCTGCGGAATGGATTCAATGCGATGCGCAGCTAAGCGCGAGCCAGTGAGTGCTATAGGCGTCTAGCGAGGCGAGAAGGGTCTATCTCTGCAGTGTGTACTTGAGTACTTAAAGTACCCCGTTTGGGGAATTGAGGTAGGGGAAGAAGGTGAAAGGGCAAGAATGAGCGGGCGGACATTGTTCGAAATCGTTGTTCTGCCGTACCTACCTACAGCATAAACGTGCGCATAGTACATGACGTACCTAGGTAGGTTAGGTACATACCACCCACAGGTAAGTATAGCATGATAATGCCTCGAATGATACATAGTACTAGTCATCCACCTATAAGATACCTCCTACCCAATCCTTTAAGTGCTCTTAATAGACAATCTGACACTTAGGTACGGTACCTTATCTCCTATCCCTTAGGTAAGTAAGTACTTTACATATGATTCGGGAGGATGCTGGTAACACGTATTATGGCACAGTAGGCCTGCCTACATACCGAATTAGATATATCGTCCCTACCTCCTAAGTACGTACATATGTGTAGGATAAGTACATGCCTGATGGGTGACGTCGGGCGCTACGTCCCATCACCCAGGCACTTAAAAGGCACCTTAAATCGGCTTAGTTTCATGTTCATTCTGCCCTACAGGCTGCAACCATGGTCTAGGCCAGAGACCAGGAGCACCCCTCCATCCATCCTACACTGCTAAGTACCGGACTACCACCTGGTAAGCACTCCCTGGCCTGGATATGTGGTAATCGTCAATACCATCCCGTCTCGAGGTTGGAGGAATGTGCGACGTGAAATTTTGTCGATAAGGGACGGTATGCCCACGCGAAAACTGCTTAGAACTGCATGCGGTGATGCTTAACCTAATACCTACCTGCATACCCGGGCCGTCTTAGACGTTTTCAATACGATGCCGCAATATGGCCTAAACTACCTAACTGAGTATTCAGTCCGATACCTGTCTCATCATCTATCTACGTATGTATATCCACCCGAGTTGAAGAAAGCCACGGATTTCGTACCGAACAGTGCCGACATCTCACCATGCCGGCTATAGAATTATGTCTCAGACCTTGCTTAGTCTTAGGTGATGCCATCGTCATCTAGGTATACCTAAACGATCTATTACCTACTCTACCCCTGGCTATCCGGGTCCGATACATTTTTAGCATCGTTTACCGGGATCTCTTTCTCCCTCTCTATCCCTATCTCACTATTTGGTGAAAAAAGCTTGTGCGCAGGATAAGTGAGTACCTACGCCTCGACTACTGCAATCTGAGTAACAACGTTCGTCCGGCCTAGATAGGTAATCCCCGTCATCGCGAAAGCCCTACTTGCTCTCGACACCAACCATGCATGCTATCTTGATATTGTGAAACAACGCCAACTTGAGCACGAGACCTATCACTGACCGATATCCTCAAGTGCGCCCTTCTAGTAAGAAGCCATCACATCACATCGTTATATGTACGGACTGGGTAACGTGGCACATCTTGCCTTCTACTGGCCCAGCGTCCACGTCTCGGATCGCGGCTGTGTTCTGGGCGGTCACCGTCATGGTAAAAAGAAAAATGCTCCTTGAACTCGGGTGTACGGGACGTCACCCATCCCTACACAGCGAAAGTGCTCGCCATACATATTCTTCTGGAATCTCTCTCGAAGCCTTAAACGCCATCCTTGAACAATTAACTAGTGAGCTAGCTTCCGCACCAAGCCCGCATTCAATGCCATTATAACGTTATCCCGCCGCTTGACTTGTGCTAGGAACTACCTAGTTAGTTACAACTAGTCGTTCTAGGCGACCCGCACTGCTAATATTATACTTAGCATTCAACTACCTAGGAAGAAGTGCTGTAAATAGGGACGTGTCCCACTCAATCGGGCAACGATGGAGACACCTGCTGCTCTCACCGCTAACATACAGTATGTGCCGTTCTAGCAGCAATGAGTTGCAGCAGGGTGTGCACGAGGCGACCGTCGACATTTGAGTAGGTGCTATATGTTCAATGACGTGGATAGTGAGGCTGTCTATGCAGGTTCAATCCAGGGTGAGATTTGCCGACGGAAGGACTAGGTACGCGCCGAGAAAGCACTGCCCTGAAGCCCTACCTATGATCTGCTGTGGTTCTTCCAATGGCAAGCTTCGAGATCTCCCCTGCCGTTGACGAACCCGCAATGACTTGAGTGAGAGTTGCAGCACTACGACAACACGAAGTCAAGCTAAGCTATACTAACCTATTCCGATCGTGACGAGCTGCGGCGCTACTCTAGGTAATTGTTCTAGGACTCGATTTAGAGGCCAGGCGCCTTATTAGCTCCATTCAGCCAGCAGGCAACCACTTTTGAGCTTGCCCAACAGAATACGATGAATACTAGCATTATGCGAACATAGGGAGAGGCACATTTGTCATGGTTATTTATGTGGTATGCATGAAGCCCCTATATACTCATGGTTACATGGACCGCATATCTCAACTGGCAAGTTCCTAGTCCATGCTTGACGGAGGACCGTTCTGTCTAGGTCTAGGTTTGCATATGTTCTTGCACACCGCACCGGACAGCCCCAACGACCTATTCTAACTATGATTTTGGATGCAACGGTGCGTTGATGCAGTCAGTCTTAGGGAGGCCATAAACGCGTACCTAGGGAAGTACTAAGCGCGATGAGGGTATTCTTCGTATTGCCGCTTGCGCGTATCTTTGAGGCTTGATGCTACCCACGATACGTCTTCACGCATGATGCTCCGCAAGATGTACGAGCAGCACGAATCACTTATCGTCCCAACACGAGACAGAGAGAATGCTGAAGTCCGTGGACTTGCACTCGCCCTCCTTCTGGCTGTCGAGGTGCTCACCGCTTGAATGAGCCCCTGAGTAGCTGCGGCAGAGCCCGACAGAATTGAAGACCGACTTGCCAATCGGGAACTGCTCCTTGCAAGGGGCTGTGCTGTTGTTCTTGCCATGAAAGGTGCAGACCATCTCCGCCCCCGAAGACGTCGCCATCTCAAAGTATCTCGTACTGTCAACCTTGAGGTTAGAAAAAGGGCACTGTCATGTGATCTCTAGTACTGAGTCTGAACCCACGCGGTTGCCGGTACAATTGACGGAGTCATAGATTGTCGCGTTCCAGCCGTGGACGAATTGGCTAGAGACGAGGGCAAGCATGGTGCCCGTCTGGGTCGCGAACCTCATCGTGATGGGCGGATCCGAATAATCGTGACGCTGTCTCCGAAGTCTGGCTAGCTTAGGGGCCGAGTCGATGCGCGTCTACGCATATTAGCGCATGTCGAGGCGGTGATGTCGAGCGCCGTTTCTTTATATCGGCGAAGGGTCGTCTGATGATCTGCATTGGCAGGGTTATTTTTGGCAGGAAGGAGACAATATGCCGACTCGTTTCAGAAGCTAGATCATCCACCAAACATAGCTAGATATAATCACTGATCGTCATCTCCCCGGAGTCTTTACTATTTACGGATCCCCTCGAGAGATTTCAGCTTAGACTAGAGAGTACATGCTGAGGAAACATCCGCCTGCTATGAACTTAATCAGCGAGAGTCATGGTATTTAGATTAAGTTAGTAGCTGTTTGCTGTTTATTCTTATTCCTCGCAATTGGCGACTTCGTACATCCGACATACTAATTCTATCTCAAGTTTGATCGTCTAACCTGGGTAGGTATCCAGCTACTTATTTCGGGTTGGGCGGAATCTATACATGCCTGTTCCTGGAGATCGCCATTAGTACCCCTGGACGTGGGTAAGCCAATTGTGACAAATGGCGCTAGCCTAGGTACTTTCAATCATGTGAACTAGCTAAAGTACCGGAATACTGTGTATCTACGGAGGTATATCTATCTGTCAGGAGAGGTCGTGCGATGGTTGAGCCTGTGCAAAGCTAGGTACTTTATGGCGATAAAGTCCATACCAATTCCCAAGATAGGGATATAGATTGTTGTGATTCTGAAATCTCAATTGTGCCTCATCTATGGTTAAAGATATGAGGTCTATATAGAATTTTCTGAAGAGGCACTATCTAGAAACCCGTAGTAGCCATAGTCTAGATCCGCGTTCTAGCTCCAAGATCCTCGATTTGCATTGTCAACCTCGCAATGCATAGCTTAATATCTCAGCAAGAACTTCGTCCGAGCCGATATCGTATCCTGAGCCACCCGCATGTGCCTTGCGGACTCATATCCGTGCGGAACCCCGGGAAAGAGATGGAACTCAACATAGACGCCCGCAGCCTGGAGGCGGCGGGCGTACTCGATGTCCTCGTTCGCGAACAGATCCAGGCCGCCCACGTCAATGTACGTGTCAGGCAGTCCGCTTAGGTCCTTTGCCCTGGCCGGTGCGGCATAAATCGGGACATTCTCATCGGTGCGCTCCTCTAAAATCACGACTTGTTAGCATCATTCCGTACCCTAGTCGTACCTTCAGTTCACTGCGCGGGGATTTAGCTTCGCCTCACCTCTCTCCCGACCCAAATACGCCTTCCAAGAAAGGTCGTTGTTCTTCGACGTCCAGACCAGGAACTCCTGCACTGGGTGATCGGCCGGCAGGACGGTCCGGTCGTCTATCATCGGGTAGATGAGCATCAGAGCCGCCGGGGGGTATG
This sequence comes from Xylaria sp. Z21, assembly GCA_037356095.1. Lineage (NCBI taxonomy): Eukaryota > Fungi > Ascomycota > Sordariomycetes > Xylariales > Xylariaceae > Xylaria > Xylaria sp. Z21. Next base: position 38,641 of record JBAWJX010000024.1, on the reverse strand, counting down.
GCAACCCCTTGTCGCGGATCATCAGCGACGTCCCGGCGGCGATGCCTCCGCCAGCGCTGGGCCCGTACAGGATCACGCGCTTCGGATCGACGTTGAAATCCGCCGCGTTTTCCTGCAGCCACTTGGTGGCCGAGTAGAAGTCCTCAACGCCTGCGGGGGCGGGATGCTCGGGCGCCAGGCGATAATGCACCGCGAAGACCTGCGAGCTGGTCCGATACGCGAGTTCCTTGTAGCCCTGCCGCCACACGTCGATGCTGCCCCCGACCATGCCCCCGCCAAAGGCGAACAGGATGGCGCGCTGGGTTTGGGGGTCGGCTGCGGCCGCTGCCGGCACGAACCGATGCACGTCAATGCTGGTGCCGTCGAGAGATGTGATAGTGTGCTTCGTCTCCGGGATTTCCTCTGGCACCACTAATGTCGCGTTTGATGCCGTCAGCGCGATGTTGGCGCCCCTCCGGACGTCAAAGACGTCGTTGACCACGGGCTTTGGCATGAGTTTAAAGGCCTCCCACACTAGCGCCCATTCCGGGTCCATCTTAACGGTCGACATTGTGATGTTAATTTGAGAAGCACTAGTTGTATATGAGTGTATAATGATGGATTAGGTAAACAATTTGAGGGGTTCGGATCACTCGGTCAAAGCTCGAAGCACACAGTGCGGTCTTATGATGATATATACAATTAGGTACCAGAAAGACAAAGACACGAGAAATGCAACAGGCAGGCAGGAATGTAAATATTTATATTGCCATTCTGTAAAAAGCCATGACGGCTAATGATGCAACCTCATGATCAGACGAACGCTCGGAATTCCCAATGCTACCTAGAATGAATCCTTCGGTACCCCGCGTAGTCGGTAATCAGGGTCTCACGATTGATTGGTGGTGGTGTTCGAGGTCCTCTCAGCTGCTTCTCCGCCGCCCCGATTCGTCCCCTGCATGCTAGGATAAGTTCTTCTAGGCGTTTCCTATAATAACCGGGTGCCCTAGTACGCGATCCTTCGAACCCCGCTGATTGACGGAGTTAAGTAACTCAGCTCAGTGACTTGGATAGGTAAGCAAGGCTTGAACTACTTGGCAGTGAGGCTAGTTTCGCGCCTCGCGCTCAGGAGATTAGATTAGATTCGCTTTGCTCCCGCTTTGCTTCCGCTTGCTTATCGCGCTTCCGTATGTCCGTCGACGGCGGAGTTGGGTGATTTCAAGATTGTAAACTGTCTACGGTGGCACTACGCGCTAACGGTATGACTCATAGTAATCCTTCTTATAGGAGTATCGGCAACTTATCAAGACAATATACGCATTTGCTACGGTTCTTGTGCAATTCACTCACATATGAAAGCCGTTGCAAGGTACACGATGACTCAAAGTAAACCAACAACTCCGTCGATACCTACGCCTAGCCTTCGAATTAGATCCTGATCATACGGATTGGTTACCTGGTTGTGTTGATATTCTCGCAATGACAGAAATTGTGCTCCATATTTCGAGGCTTTAGCGTAAGGTGTCGCTCTCGTCGGAGAAGCTAACGGTATTTCACCTACATAAGAACGCTAAGTATAAAGTTGCTGATGGCTGTATATGTATATAATTATAGTACGGACCTCGGTGAAAAGGGGGTATCATTGGCGAAAAATTGATCCAGAGAATATAAATATATAACTGCGTTGTATTTCTGACCCGAGCCTCGAAGTTTATGGTTTCAGCCTTTGCACGATCTGTGTGGGATCGAAAATCCAACGCAATAGCCATCAGGAATATTGCTTCATCATTAGGGATAGTATTCAAGAAACGCGACTGTGTCCCCTTAGTCGTAGTTTAAGCAAAGTACGTCCTTAACACCTGAAGCCCCCTAAAAGCGCATAATCAACGCGGTATAGAAAGGGTGCTTTATAGTTATTTGTTGCGCACTGTTTAGCATAGCAGGCCCCCGGCATTAAACCACAATACTGTCTTTTTATGACCTTTTTGCGTAATACTGTCTTAGCTCTGTTATGCCTCTAGCCCCGTTATTCAGTCTATCCAGCAGCCAGAGTGGCAACCAGTTACTGAACCATCTGCAAGTCCAGGATGCGGTGCCCTGCCAGATAAAGCTCTTTGTGCCGCCAAGGGCATCATCGAGAATTAACCGAGAGGTAACGTCAACATTTTCGCTGTTGGCCTGCATCTTGCCGTCACGAGCATTTACGAGATACTGTTTAATGGGCTCATAGTACGAACCAGAGGGCATCCGTAGAGCTTCCGGGTGGGAGTTGGTAAAGATGTTTGTGTCGACTGAGCCAATCAACGCCGTTGCCACCCTCACGCCTAGAGGCTCTAACTCGACCCGTAGGACATCAGAGATCTGTTTGACAGCCGCTCTAGAAGCGCTATAGACACCTATGTAGACGGATAGTTGTAATATTTAGTAACCTCTACATACTAGACTCGGGTGACAAAAAAAAAGGAAACGAAAAGAAACAGTAGGTAATCTGATAAGAATCGATAGGGGGTGAAGCAGCGCATACCTCCCCATGCTATGCTAAGGTTCCAGACGACCGAACTATGGTTAAGAACGATACCCTTCGCCTTGATAACCATAGGTGCAAATGCCTGCGTGACAGCGAGGACGCTCCAAACGTTGACGTCGAAGAACTCTTTCGCTTCTTTGATATTGACGTCTAACAATGGCATGAGGAAGTCGCGACCAGCGTTGTTGACGAGAAGATCAAGCTTGCCGCCCGTGCGCGCTTCGACTTTGCTGGCACACTGCTTAATCGAGACGTCAGATGTTACGTCGAGTTCCAGGATCTCGACATCACTAAGGCCCGCGAGTGTCCCTGCCTTGGACTTGGTGCGCAGCGTCGCGAACACAAAGTAGTCCTTCTCACGAAGTATTTTGACCATAGAAGCCCCGATGCCGCCGTCGCTGCAGCCCGTGATGAGCGCGGTCTTCTTCGACACGATTGTAGACATGGCCGTGGCAGGGAGGAAAGAGGCAGTCATAAACGTAGAATGAAATAAGGAAATGAGTTAAGAATGAGACAGGCGGGGAAGGGAGATTTAGAGGTGCTTTGGCTCTCTCGCATAATTTCAACCCGCTGTTGTCATTGTCTTGCCTATCCCCTCTCTAGCCCCAACGACAGTACCGATTAGAAGGATAAGTAATCTGTTTGTTACAGGTCAGTGGCGCTAAGGTAATAGAACTTTACAACAGCAGGTAAAAGGGTGTTGGTTCGTACAGTGCTAGGTACTTCAAAGAATCCGGTTGGTGCAACTTAACATCTATAAGAATGTAAATACTATCACCGAAAACAAAATAAAAATAGACATTAAATTCACTGTCATACTTTATGTTAAGTATGTTATGTTGAGGTAATTCGACCACACCAAGTCTAATTGGGCTCCCTTACCACAGGCACATAGACCCGGGGGGAAGAAAGAAAAAAAAATTACAAAAAGGCTTGGTCACACATACGGGCCTCTTATATATAATATGAAATTCTATGCAAGCAAGACCTTTAACTGGCATGTGAATTGAGGTCGGGTTGATTTCAACTCACTCTACGAACAATGTGCAACCGTCGGATGAAAACTCTATATGAAGAATTATATTACAATGATAATGACTTAATTATATGTAATCGAGCTCACTAGCTTTCAATCCTCGTGGTAACTTGGCTATGGTGTAAGATGAAAAGGCGATTATTGTCAGAGCAGTCACTGGTGACTAAATGATACGCATAAGCTGTTGCACCATTCCAACGTAGAACAAGTCGATAGATCAAAAGGTTGTATCACGTATAGTACAAGGCGTAAGATAGTCTGTTCATACATATGACGCTTTTACATAGTCGCAATCCATGCTTTTATTGTCACGTTTATCCCTCGATCGCGCCAGCATTACTGCAGCTGGCTTATTGAAGAATCCTGGCAACATAAGAACGTCAATAAGTAAGGGTAAGCAGGAAGATGACGTGTAAAGACATTTCACAGGGACGCTCCCTGACTCACTCATTATTCAAAAATCAATCTCTGCTCTATTTTCTTAATTTCTCCAATATGTGTGATTTATGTGCAGGAGACACGCCTCATGGAAGTCGAGTGGGACGTCCACCTACCAATCGGCATTGTCCACGTTCGGGCTCGGGCACCAACGACGGTGGATTCACCGAGGCGAGCGAACACTCGGTGAGGGCGGACTCGGTCATGAACAGATATATAGATTGTGACTGTGACTGTACGATAATAAAAGGGAGAGCACAATGATTCTATTCATTCGTTTTGGAAACTGTGTGACTCGGTCGAGGGGTTCTTGTGCAACTTTGGCGTTGCAAAACGTTGAAAAACATACGTAACTATCTTCCTCACCGCATTCACCTAGAATCAAGGAATCGATAATTCGACTATCGGCATTAGCGAACTCCATAGATACGCTCTTCCCGCAATCATGCCTCGCCTAACTGGACTCGCTACGATCTCCCTCCTAGCCCTAGCCGCTCTGGCCACAAGGCCGGCGGCGGCAACAGAAGAAACTCTATCCCGCCGCGACGGCGGGATGGCCGCAGGCTCCTCCTGCGCCGGCTCGGAGGGCCAGTGGAACTGCATGACGAGCAGCTTCCAGCGCTGCGGCTCGGGGGTGTGGAGCGACGTGCAGCAGTGCGCGCTCGGCACCAAGTGCACGCCGAGCGGGCAAACCTACGAGTTCCACGTCGACTACGCCGACGGGTACCTCGGCGCCGCGCCGCCGTCGACGTCTGGCACCGTCCCAACTGCTGGCGGGGATGCGCTGGGGTTGGTCAGTTGGTGGTTGTTGGGCGGACTGGGAGTCCTTGTGGTGCGAGTGGGCCGAGCGTGATGTTGGAGTCGTCTGGTGACGGGATCTGTTTGCAGTAACACGAGTTACTGTGGGGGATTGATGAAGGAAGGGCTAAGCGGGACGTTTTAATCTGAGATTCTAACACGCAGTGATTCTTCAACGGAGGATGGAGGATGCAGGACGCAAAGAGCGAGCATGCGAGCGAAATACTTATTCTTTTTGCGTGGAATCCAAGCATAGAAGACGTACGGCGACGAAGAAATACGAGCTTGGGCGGTAGGTGACATTCTCCGCCGCGACCTAATACGATGGGTGTGTATTGCATGATTCAAGTTCACAAGGAAGCGAAAGCAAAACTGAAACCTAGGCTAATTGCGTAGCACGACGTCATTTCTTTCATCATATACCATAGATATCTACATCTATCCCAGCGATCCATCACTCCGAGTATGCCTTGGCCGGTTCATTCCCGATCCTCCTATCCAATTCGAAAATAAAATCGCGATTACTCCTTACGCCTTACTGTGTATGTTTGAAGTGACAATCCTATGCAATACAAGCGACAAAGGAAAGGGACAAAGGGAAATCGTCGCCCTTGCTTATACTTTCACTCTCCAGCTAACCTATCGCATCACGTGGCAGTGCCTGGCCTAGGCTGCTCGTCCTCACGGAAACCGAGACGAGAGAGGGGCCTAGACGGCGGCGTCGAGGGGCCCGCGAGCGCCTGTCTCAGTCCCACGCCATAGAACCGTTGATCGTGGAAACTGCCGAGGTACCCTGCGCTGCCGAACGATTTGCTATGCTGATGCTGGAGTGGTGGGAGGTCCGGACGTGCCGGTGGGGGCAAATCTACTGCCGCACCGTCGCTACTATCATCTGAAGGACTTGGGCTCGCTGAGTCCTGATGCTCTTGCTGTTCGTTGAGATCGGTGATGGTGTCGCTCTTCTCTGCGGGCGGGGGGATTTCCTCAGTTGCTTCTCTCTCTTCCGGGGGAGTGATGGTGAGCGGCGATGAGAAGTTAAAGTCTGGTTTCGATTGCGAGAAACCCTCTATTTCTGCCTTTGCTTCTGAAGTTGGGCTCGAGTCGTCTCCTATTTCTGCCGCTGTGTCCTGCTCTGGCATAGGCTCCTCAGGTTCCGCGCCATTCATGAGCTTTTCACTAGAGGAGGCGTGAGTTTTGGCTCCTGACTGCGAGGAATCATCTGACTCTGAAGAAGAGACGTCCTCGCTGCTTAAGTCATTTAAGCCTTGTTCTTTGCGTGTAGGCTGATCTTTGGTAGGAGCAAAGGAAACAGGACTACTTTGGGAAATTAGCCGCGGTGCGGGCGACGATGCTGGCCGGTGTATAAAGAATTTCCTCGGATAGTTATCTACTCCCCTACCACCGTCGCTTTCACCTCCTTCTACTCCAGGCGTATATTGTCGTACAATATCGACCTCGTTGTTCAACATGGGTTCATGAAGTTTCGGAGTCATGATCGTGCTGCTGTGTATAGATGGGCTAATACCGCCAAACTCCAAGTCTGGGGTCCGTGGTCTTGTTGAGACTGTCGACCCTTCTGTGGCATACCTCCTTCTTCCGCCATTACGAGACTCTGTCAAAGAGGTGCTGGTGGAATCTTGCTCCGTATTGGATGTGCTAGACTCTGACGTTGTTTGCGCGGTGGATGTGCTGGACTGTTCATGAGAGGTTGACACGTCGAAGGACGTCACCGTTGCGCCATCTCGACTGGGCTCGTTATGACCAGCGGTTGATCTACGCGAACTCGTAGTGGCGGGTTCACGAGGAGCCCGTCTGCCTGGCACAAGGGGGAATAATCGCGCTCCTGTGACGGGATCCCGCGCTACCTTGGTCCATTGATGCAGAGGGATGGATGAAGAGGTACTTGATAGGTCTGGTGTTTCTAAAAGCTCGCTGCCTCTTGAGCCAAGTCTATCGCTTGATGAATTGTGTCCGTCGCTAACTGGCCTTTTCGAAGGTGCCGTACCATCGCTCAGCCTCCTCGACGATATTAGGCCTGTGTTAAATGATGAATAATCTTGTGAAGGAGCGGTAATAGCTATTTCCGGTTTCGGTGTTTCGACATCCCGATTAGCGATTGTGCACGTATCTCTACACACCATCTCGATATCACGCTCAATACGTTGTTTTAGCCGTTCCAAAACATATGCTTTCGACTTTCCGGTCGGTTTCTTCTTATTTCCTGGCTTTTCCATCGGTTCTCGTGCTACCAGGGTCTTATGCAAGATGAAGTGTCCTCGCTTTCGTGCTGTCATTCGAACGGCAATTGCGTTGCCTCGTAAAACATCTGCCACTCCGGTCTGTAGCCGGTCTAGAAGCGACTCAACGGTTCGCCGGCAGAGGCATGTTTCAGGGCCGAGCGTGAATGCCAGTGGTTCCTCTATCGTCCAACCCCGACCTCGAAGTTCAATGATGTAGAACTCAAAATCGTTCATCCGGGAAACCGATTCGTCAGTGGCACGACAAACTTGCGCAATAGCCGTCTTGGCCTTTTCAACGAATTCGACGCAGTCCGTCGCACGATCCTTCCAGAATACATTGATATTGGCGCATGTAGTTCTTTCTAGGTTGTCGAAAAGGGGACCGACGTTGTTTTTGACTGCTACTAGCATTTCGATGCCATCGCCATCCTGTTGTCGGCAGTGTCGGCATCCGCTGTGGCTGGCGCATGATTTTTGCAGTGCTTCGAACTCTCTCCTCTCCGATTGGAAGACACCGTCTACCGCATAACACGCGTCGAGGAATAAATTTTCGGCACTCGCGAGGGTGAGCGGCGATAATTGGCGACTATTAACTTCTACGGTCTCATGCCATTGAGACGGGCTACGGTTATGATCCTGACTTGTAAATGAGAAGCGAACCGTATAACCCGGTATGGATTCAAAATCTTGCTCCCTTTCGATAAAGAAAGAACGGGGTATGCTAGTCAGCGGCTGCACTCGTCCTGGCCGATATTCGAATGTCTTTTGTTCTTGCATTTCGTCTTCTCGTACGGGGCTATCTTTCCAGACGAAGGCTTCGTCATGGTGTCTCAAGAAGAGTCCCACCATGTAATGCGTAGACAAAATAACTTCTCGGGCGGTTTCGGTTCCCAGTGGTTGTCTCTGGTACGACCTCAGAGTCCGCGAAGCCCAGGCTTCGGTTCCGGTTCCGACCTCGTTTCTAAGTACTTGCAGCTGTATCTCATATCTCAGGGGCTTTGCCAGGCCGTCAGTACCGGTGCGATCTAGGGCGCTCGAGTCTGTTCTCGTGATAAGTTCTTTGGAACAATGATCAACACGACGAATTAATGCTTCGCATAGTTCTTCGGTAGGTTGAAGTAAGGAGGAGCCCTCATAGTCCTGACTGTGAGCGTAATTCAATGGCTCGGCGAAGTTGACAGTGACCCGTATACTAAGACTGCGCACATGCGGAGAGGCCCGAAACAGTGACCGCGTCTCAGGCGCGGAGGGGTCCTGGTTAGGCGAAGGGGTGAGGCGCTGGGATGGCGAAGGCTGCGTCGATATGGCTCCCTCGCTTTTTGTTCCTCGTCGCTGTCGATAAATATCCTTTTTGAGGGTTTTCATGTCGTGGACGAAGCTCTTAAATCTCGCCGGCAAGCCCCCTAGGCCGGTCTTACTTTTAAGATTAGGTCCCTGGGCTGCCATTTCGTCTAAGAACTGGTCCCTGATTGGTTCTTAGGGAACAAAAGCACCGATCACCGATGCGACGAGTGAGATCAGAACCCGATAAACTGGGATGAAGGAATAGTGAAAAAGACCAGCTAGACGAATGGTCCGTCTCGACGTTGCTCCCTCAACGAAGCGAGGGAGAAAAAAAAATATACGCTAGAGAAGAAGCAAGAGTAAATAGAACACACACGAAACACTGTCTTGATTTTCGCGCTTGGAGGGGTAAGAATGCGCCTCTTATGTGGGACTGACTATTGTTCCTTTTTCTTCCTCAAGGACTTGCGACAGTCAGTCCACATTGTGACCTGACGCAAACACGCCAGCACTTCCTTTCATAACAAGTACATAAGATATGACTACCGTAGGGCAGCACAGTCTACGTACGCTAAAGGTAGCTATCTAGCCGTCCAGCCGGACGGGATGGCTGGGCTAGACTAGCTGGTTGGTTGGTTGACTAGATGCACTCGGTATGCCGTTAGATAGACCAGTAGACTGGATCACTCAGCTAGATAGTCTAGTGCTGTACCTATCGGCCACCAGCTATGCGGCCTATTCGAATGCGTGCCATCGCATCGGTTAGGCAGTGGCGGCCGTGCGGGCGATCGGATGCCCATTCGGACCCTCTGGGCCAAGCTGGCACCAATGGTGAGCTGAGGTGGTGTGACGAAGAGCCTGGATACTGCCTGGAATTCCTGTCTCACCCGTCCGGTACTGTATGGATCCATCAAATGGGATGTACCTACGTATGCACAAGGAGTGCATATCTATTCTGACTAGTGGGTCTCCAACGCGTCCTGCTAAGCGATGGTGTTAGGGATTGGGCTGCGAATTTACGTATTTGAGAGAGTTGGTGCCTTTCTATTCGACGAAGAGCTCGCGATTTCTAACACTCCAATTGTCCTGGGTTTAATAGGGCTGATTGGTTTATTCCACTGCCATGTGGCTGATCTCCAAGTGCTTAACCTAATCCAGACGAGATCCACCCGACTACCCTTGAAGCAATCCACCCGGTTCTTGCCATCTGGATCAGCTACCCTTGAGATATCATCGACAACGACCATAATACAGGAGATTGTCGATATAAACCAATGAAGGTAATTTGGGTTGAGAAATGACAAATTAGAACACATTTGTTGCAAGTATTGGGAGGTTGGTAATCCGGATAGCTGGTGATCTACCATCGTGACTAAACTGTCCGATTAACACACATCGCTCACTTACAACCGATCTATCTCCTAAAAATACAACAGTGTAGGCAGGTATTCGCGAGGGTCCGAGGGTCGTTCTTTTATGAAAATGGAACACTAACATGTACACGCATTACATGTCACCAGGAACCTCCCTCTAGAGGTGCTGTCGAAAGATCCATGTAAGAATCAACAGGGAAAAGGAGGGGCAGAAAAAGAGAGGAAGAAAAGAAGCAAGAGGGAAAGGAAGAAATAGAAAAATTACGACATATCTTTATCTATCATATTATTTATGACCACGTCGTCTAACGAAGTAACCATACAATTTCAACCAACAAAAGTGATTCTAGCACCATCTACCCCAACCCACGTAAGGTCTTATACGGAAGGGTGCCTGCATGCTCCTATTTACCGTGGGAGAAAGAATCGGAAGCAAACAAACAGATGCTGCGGAAACGAAGGTGAGAAAGTTCTGCGGGAAGGGGAAGCGCTTGTCTAGACACTGTCCGTCCGCCCACCTGTCCCTCGTTTGCAAGGCCGCCGTGCCCGAAAACTGGCGTGTATCAAGTTACCCGGCAGCCGAGTCGCTCTCTAGCAAGCAACTTTAGCAACGGAAGCCCAGCAGCCCACATCCGACGGGCCTCGGTTCTCTACGCAGCCTCTCTTCCTCTCCTGTCATAGTCTGTTCCCTGTCAAGATTCGCAATCCCGACAAGAACTATCAAGACATCATTAGCTATGGCCAAAAATAAGAACAAGAAGGCCCGCGCCGCTAAAGATGCTCAACCGAAGAAGAAAGCCGTTGTGGTAGAGTGGGAGAAATACATGGGCCGTGGCGAGCTCGAGGACTGGCAACGACTGATGCGAGATCTCGGGTTCGAGGAGGAATTCCCCAGCAAGTCGCAGTGCCGAAAGGTAAGTAAAGCAAACGGAACCCCTTTCCTACCCTCCACTTTCTCCTCTCCCCTTCCCCGTTCCCGTTTCCGTTCCCACTGCAGCACGCAAAAAACACACATACACAGACGTAGACACAAAGGAGAACAGGGGAAGAGATATACTGTGCTAACAGGGTCGATTCCCCTATTCCAGGCGCTGAAGACCGTATGGGTGAACATCCCCGACTTTCTGGACGCGGTCAAGAACGACGGTCCGATCCACCACTTCTCGAGCCAGAGCGAACTCGCCGAGTACACGAGAGAAAAACACCGGGTCTATCCCAGGAAGAACATTCCCAAAGGCAGCCCGCTGAAGCAACTCCTCGCACAGATCTTCCGCCAGCGAGGTAGTGGAAGAGGCAACGTGAATGAGGCGATTGTGCTAGGCATGAGCAGATTGGCGATTACCTAACCTGGAAATGGAGATATGAACAAATAGATCGGGTTTTGATTGACGGGGTTTGTCTGGTCTTTGGGAATACTTGGGCATGGACATGATGTCTGGGAGTAATTGTCTGTATTGACGAGGAAGATTCTCAATAATCTGGTACGACTAGCATAATTCTAGCTCCTAACCTCCCATATTCTAATCTTCCCTGCGTCGTTTCCGACTGCCAGCATGTCGCTCTTTGTCCCGAACGCGATCGCCTCTATCCTTCCCAGCGGCGTCTGCTCTGTCGGCCAGTTCCTGTAGACGGTGCAGCTAGGCAGATGAACTAGCTTCAGCGCATCCCTCTTATGTCGAGAGGCGAGTGCTAATAACTGTCCGTCCGGACTGAATGTGAGCAGCGTGACAGGTGTCGTGAGATTCATGACGGCACGAGTTGGCTCTGGCCGCGGTTTCAGCTTCAGCTCGTCATCTTTCGAGGGCAGAATTAGAGTGTGGCGGTCGTAGATGTTCACCACGCCAGAATTAGAACCTAATGCTACCCATCGATCTTCGCCGAGCAGCTGGGGGCCGTGAGAGCCGCCGAGAGCTATGGCGGTGCCGCCGTTTGAGCCTTCGTCGTTCCACACTGCTAGGAAGCGTCTCGAAGCCATGCTGTACTCTCCGACCTGTCCTCCTTTGCCTAGAATCGTGAGACCGTTTCCTGTTCTCCACCAACAGAAGTCAGCAATGCCGCCGCGGCTGTCTAATCTCGCGGCTGCGATCCACTGCATTGTGTTAACATTCAAGATATTGATAACACCACCGCCCTTTCTTGTTGAGGCGATCATGCCTAGGTATCTGCCACAAGGGCTCAGCCTGAACCGCTCCCATGTCTTCTGCTCGACCTGATGACCATGTATTTTATTCGTCTTTTGTACAGCCCCGCTTTCAATGTCCCAAGAATGTATGTATCTTCGACGACCGGCAATAAAAATCTTTTTTCCGTCAGGACTGAATTGGGCCCGACGAATAGGCACTTGCCTAACCTTGGTCGAGGTCATTAGCGGGTTTGGTGTTGGGTACGCAGTTGGCGCAATATGATGTAGGTATAGCAACGAAGATGTGCTAGAGGATAAGAGGACTGGGTATTCGGGGTGGAAGGCTAGCGATGTAATGTCCTGGTGCGCATCTGGTATGTCGCGAGACCTTTGAATATCGAGGACCTCGGGGCGAAGTCTCTTTGCCCTTGTCGACACAGTGCCATTCATAGTATTAGCATCGCGAAGGAGCCTATCCAGAGGTAACGCGTCAGTCTTGAAGTCATCGCCTTCCTCAGCTTCGTCCGACGCCCTCGATGAGTCGGAAGCGGCAGATGACCGCCTACGACGCTTCTTAGGTGGTTCTTCTGCGCGCCGGGCCCACTCGGGGTGAGGGTTGAGACGTAAATATTGCTGTCGTAGTCTCAGGGTGTACTCGGTTCCGTTGATTATATCGTCAGCCTCGGTCGTCCGTAGTTTTCGCAGCTGGGTTGCATTGGCTAGCGATACGGTGACCCGCTCGTCGTCACTATCCTCCCACGCGGGCGCATTATGCGGATCAACCTGTGGTTTGCTTGCGGCAGGCGCTACAACAAGCTGTTGATTATTCACTGGCGTTCGGCTTAGGTCGATGTCGAAAGCAAAGAAATCGGCGTCGTCTGCTTCTTCCAACCCCGTCCCCTCTTCATTGTCTATTATTCTTCCAAAAGCATCTGTTTTTCTCTCTTCTTCGTCTTCTTCGGACTCGTCTCTCAGGAGGTTTGCTCGAAAGTTGGCAGCATCTCCGAGGACGAATCGTTCAAGATCTTCCTCGTCAGAATCCTTCTCGCGGGGCTGGCGTTTCCGTGGGCCTGGTTCCGACTCTTCGTCGCTCGAATATTCGAAATCTTCATGATCTGATGCGGAGCTCAAATCGCTATCCTTCGACAAATCGGGGCGTCTGGAAGCCATAGTGGGCTTATACAATTGTCTGTACGAGCAGATGGCTCAGTTCGAATGCTTTTTTATCGCGACAACTTTTTTTCTTATCGAGCTGCTTTGCATAGATCCTTGTCGTACCTAGGTACTTGGGGTAAGTGGGGAGTACCTTTTTAAGCTCATAATCCTGATATTTGAGAATTAATCACGCTATATCGTTTTACCAGCTACTAGAATGATAGATAGGTGAATATGCATTTATTAAGTAGTAACCTGTTCAAAACGCAACAAAGGTCAGTAAATGGTCAGAACTATAACAATGGGATGTCCTGGTGATATAATTTTCAAATTGCTAATATTTACATGAAGCAGAAGTAAAAATGAGGTACAAATATTTGTATGTAACAGGTGTCTATGATAAAGATGACGCAGCGAGCAGCTCATTCTCGAGGGAACCCAACTTGTCGCTAACAGACTCGGGACTGCGCAGCGTCAGGACCGCAGCTTTCTGGGCTACATCGACTAAATTTTGAATCTGGCCTCCTTGAGCTAAGCCTGCAACAAGTGTTCCCAAGAAGGTGTCGCCGATACCGTTCACTGATGCGACATCTGTCACCTGCTCAACGGGCGGGAACATTCTCATATACACACCCCCGACATCTGCGTGATCGTTGATACACCGCGAGAGAATGAATGGCTTGTGTGCGGCATCGTAGAGACGCGGGTCATCTTTTCTTAGTATAGTCGTCAGTAAAGCTCCTTCGCTTCCCAGCTTCGTTATGATGGTTGGGATAAAAGGTAGAAGTTGGATGGCCTGTTGTGGGATGCCTGCGTCCGTCATAGCGGCGGACGTAATATTCACGAAGCGGTCTCTAGCTCCTCTCATGCCAAAAGCATCAATAACGGCCCACCACCGCGAGTCAGCGAAATACTCGTTGTCCTGAGCAGCGGCGTGCATTGCTGCCAGCTCGTATTGGTTTGGCGTTGTCAGATCGACCGTCGCGTGAGGGTAGACGCCTAAGCTTTCGAGTCCTCGCTCAACGCAGAACAGTCGCGCTGACTTGGCTTTGGATACCGGTTCAAAGGCTACCTTCGCATCATTTTTCTTAGCTGCCTGCATCCATGATCGGATATCATGGCCTTTCCAGTTCGCATCAACGACAAGCCACTTGGGTTTTGAGGATTTGATGGCAGAAGCCCACAAAGGCGAGAAGGATTGGTTGGTGAAGATATCCATGTCTGCCATGGCAAGTACGAGGTTCTTATTCGCATCGTTTACCGATACGTATTGTGCAGTGCGGCTGCCTAGGTGCTCATCGTGACTTAACTGTTGGATGCATGAGGTATCCATTCCGCACGACTCTAGCGATGCCAAAACAGTTGAACCGGCACTGCAATGGTAAGTTGGTGAACCGTCCTTGTTGTAGCATGAGTACTTACAAATCACGGCCAACCATGCTGCAAAGCTTCACTTTCGTGTGCTTATTTACTCTATGAGCTGCAAGCGCTACATTACGCCCAACTCCCCCTATAGATTGGCTTATATGTGATGGGTTTGATGTATGGAGTTGCGGAATCGGATCTTCAAGTGAAATTACACCAGTATAGTCGCAGCTTAAGTCTACGGCAACAGATCCGGCAACGAGAATGTCAGCCTGAGATGTCGCCTATGATAGTTAGTCTACGCGTTGATTCTGGCGGCCATATGTCTTTTCAAGATTTACGCAACGATTGTAGATGTTATGCAGATTCAACAAAAGGTTCCATACCTCTGTCGTTGTCACTTTCTCAATTGGAGCAGCTACAATGCTAGGTGTCCCTAAACCGGTCCATTGCCTCACTCTGCTCCGCGTTCGTTAGATCAATGCGGTAAAGAGGTAAAAGAGCTCATGGCTCACGGTGTATTTAGTGCCGAGGGGCCCTCAGAGACAAGCCTAGACACTGCCGCAGCTACCTTTGCCGCTCGCTCTACGTTCGACTGCACCAAAGCCTTATTTGCTGGTACGCTTCTCTCATTGGTGAGTTCCCGGATCCTCGTCAGAATGAAGGGAGTGTTTGCGCTGCCACGAACCCCTTTTTCGTCTGCCTCGCGTACCGCTTGCTCAATGATTGTGGCCATCTCCTCGCTAGGTATGGCATATTTCTCCGGGATGGGGTTAGCGAATAGAAGACCCGTTTCGATATTTAATCTCTCTTGTGCTAAAAGTATGGCGGCAGCATGTTCTTCATCTTGGACGACAAAAGGGCTCTTGACACCACTTTCTCTGGCCCAGAACGCGGGAAAATCGACATCTCCCTTTCGCCCATCCGCGAAGGTTGAAACAAGAGCGCCCTGGGTCTCCAAGTATTCCAGGGTTCTGGGAATATCCAGGAAACCTTTGGCGCCACTAGAGATTACCGCCATTCTTGTCCTTCCTAGTTCTGTTAGGTCGGCGCTGATATCGAAAGAGACGTGACCACCGCGATGGACGCCGCCGAGGCCGCCAGTACCGAAAACCCGGATCCCAGCAAGCCTTGCTAGGACCATAGTCCCTGCGATAGTCGTGCCGGCGTGAATCTTTTTGCCTGCAATACCCTGGATAGAGAGTCAGTGGCTAATGGCTAATGAAATTCTCCTATTGTTCAGGGCCTGGATTTACCGTTCCAACAGCGAAAGCAATATCACGGCGGGATGCCTTTCTCGGGGAGCCTTCAACCATCCGAGTAACTTCGTCGGGAGTGAGTCCGACGGTGGGCACGCCACCCAGAATACCTACGACAGCAGGCACAGCTCCATTTCTTCGGACAATGCCTTCGAGATCGAGGTCATTGCCGAGGGCCCCGTGAGTGTAGATAGTTGTTTCAAGGGCGACCACAGGCTTATTCGTGGCTAAGGCCTCTGTAACCTCTTCAGATACTCTCAGTATTTCCTTCAAACCAGCCACACTTCCAGAAGAATAGTTTCGGAATGTTCTTCCAGAGATTGAGAGTGAGGGGTTGTTTAGCATTTGACGTGTTCTACACGTGGCGAAGGCCGGACGGTGGCCAGTCCACCGCCCAATGTGCGGGTATGATCTGCGAAAGGCCTGCATAGCTATCCAATAATTATTTCTCAATGGCGAAGTTTGATATGTATGTATGCCTCCTGGAACGTGGTGGCTATGAATAGCACGAGAGCAACTGTCCTGATATAGCCGTCAGCAGCGATGCCCAGCCCACGATCTCCGCTGTCGCGAACTTGATCCACCCCCCGCTGGTATGATAATCCGTTGTGGGAATAATCAATAGAACGGCCACAAGGAGTTACAGTGAATTAGCCAAGGATCGTATGTAGAGCTGAGATAGGCAATACGCCGTCACTAGTGACCGGACAGAGACCGGAGTTGTGATGCTGACTTGAATCACCGTAAAATCCGGGGGCGGAAACCTCCGAAGCCCTGTAGAACCAGCCGGGGTCTGGCAGCCAGGTATATGGAACCCCATCACCCCTGTCCCACTTTGATACTTAAGTAATTTAGAGTACCTATTCCGGGCTGTCAGTAGGGATCGTCACTGTCAAACACTGTAGAAACCAGGCGAGCCCCCAAACCTCATCAGTGCCGTGATCATCTTCACCAACCCTTCTTAGTGCTCGAGTTTAGGTTGCGCACATAACTTGCGTTCATGATATAATTTCTCTGTATTCGGACGTTTATTATGTATATTTCTAGCACAGAAATGCCATCATCGCGACTTTGTGATTGAATAAAACGAGAAGCCGTGCTGTAGTTATCACGGCGCAGTTCCGGAAATACAGGGCCGACCACCCATTAGAATGCGCTCTCGAGCATGATCACTGGCAGAACCCCCGGTTTATACTGAAACACCACTTACCTCTTCAGATATGAACAGGGTCTGCAAGCTACATATTATAGGGGCCTAGCCGAAATCCCGATCTCATCCTGGTATTTCAAGGAAGACATCATAGACAGCGCCTCTGTGACGTAAAATGTCCGTGTTTTCTCAATTCCATATGATTCAGATTTCTACACAATTTTTAAGCGGTCGCGCGCGACAATATCGGCTCGATGGCGTCCCTCCGCGGTGCCGGCGCATTGCTCGCAGTCTTAGTCGCATCAGCCTTGGCAGCTGATTTCGTTACTTTCAATGGTCAAATCTTTACCCCGGGTTTCGCAATCTTGGACGCGCCTCAACCGGGCACGCCTCTAGGCGGAGGTGTGTAGGTCAGAGATGAGAGATGGAATTAAGAGCCCTTAGTTAATGTCTTGAACTGTGTAGATACCATCGAGGTCGCCCTAGATGTGTCGGCTGATGGCAAACTGAACTTGCCCCCTTACAACCCGGACAGCGCCAGTCTAATCCACAACATTACCATCTTCCTCTACAGCTATGACACCGGAAGGAATTTCACCATCACGAATGGAACAGCGACGGCAAACAACGAAACTCTAGGGGATATTATGCTTTCGGAGCCGGGCAGCACCGTCAAGCACGTGAAGTGGACTTGGCCCGACTGCCTCATCGGCAACGGCAAACCGGACGGTCCCAATAGCGATCGTGGGGAGTACAATGTCAGTTGAACAGCGATACTTGACGCGCATGAAACTTGAAAATAGAACGAGTATTGACAAATTTGACTAGATTTCTATTCGTCAGAATTTTCGCCTGAACAGCGTGGACCATTACACCATATTCGACGTCCCCATCTCAGTCACCAACAGTATCCAATTCGTCGGCAACAACCCGGCATGCGACTCGGTTAATAATCCGCTACTCACACCGGAGGAGATTAATGCCACGGCGGCGAACAGCGTCGGTATTCTATTCGCACCCGGCGACGCCACAGTCATTCAGCAAACAACAGGTAGCGGTGTTGCTCGACTGACGACGTTCGAATGGAGATCTGCTGCCATTGGATTACTGGTTCTTGGAGGACTTCATTTGTTTGCTTTCTAATACCCCGAATTTGTGTAATAGCCTATCGCGACGGCAGATGAGAAGCTGCCCGAGTGTAATATAGAATATAGGTCCTGGGAACACGTCGTGTTGCACAGATTGCTCTGAAAATATTGTATCTAATATGCCTCCACTTCTAGCGTTTCTCATCCGACATAAATTAGCCCGTTTGAGGAAATATACCTCACTTTTGAGATAGGGACCGCCCAACAGCTTTTCCAAAAGAATTAGGTTAACACCATCAATGGCGTACTCAGTGGTTGTACGATTTCAAACTTACTCTCAGGGCGTGTTCAGTTTCTTAAGAACTGTATGGGTATTTTGACATCAGTGATCTTCGTTTGGATCTCCAGAGGCTTACTATGACTCATTTCTTCAAGATTTATTACTTATCTGTTTTTGCTTGACTGCAAGGTGTTGAATTATGTGCTTACATGTCTTTTCTCTACATATATCAATGAAGGCAGCAATCTAGCATTGCCATCACTCATTACGATATATCAAATCAAACAAGGGCTGCCTCTTTTCTGTAGTTACTGTAGCTTCATTCTAAGACGTAGGCATATAATACGAATTAAAGAGATTGGTGAGTAAATGAGGGGGGTTGCGGATATTGAAGTCATTATGTAACGCGGTTACGCCTTATAGGTAGAAAACGGCCGGAGATGCTGTGGGTATGCGACTTACGTCTCCCGTCCCTCCCCCTAGCTGCATTGTTGTTCAGTTGCAACCAGAAAGCGAGAAAAACTCAAGACTACTGGCCGTCTTCTCCGGTCGACGACACTGGCTGCTACCCGTGGGCACCACAGGGCTTTTTCTATGGGACTTGGAGGAAATGCGAGGTTTATTGGGGAGTGTAGATGACCAAACTGGGCGGTCTGCAGGATGCGAGGCGATGCAACGGGATGTCGTAATATGTCGAGGGAGCATAATAATCGTACATCGAGATGCCGTAATGCATTAGCGCGCCCTCCAGGGCCAACTTCACTGTTCGGGGAGACAACAGGTAGGCGGGCGGTTCTTTGGTCAACAACCAGTTACTGCACCGTTATACTTCATGCCGTGTTCAGGAGAAACATCGTCGTTGTGTTTACCACCAAGTGTTTAGGTTTTTTTCAGGGTCCAAAGTCCCTCGCTATCGGACGCAAGCCGCCCAGAAATGATGTATATCAGCTTGTGAATAGCTTTTCTGTTAGGAATACTTACATAATGTAGGTAGCTTTTAGTACATATAAGCATGTTCGTTATATCAAATGTAGCCCAAGTTTTAATGTTCCTATAGAAGTGCCAATAGTTATTCGATTTAATAGCACTAAGCCTTATATAAGGTACCTACTTGATAACTCGTGCAGCTCATGATGCCTAGCTGAATGTGCCTGAACTTAACGCTGCCCTACCAAGCAATTACCGGCGGCGATGCACTGTCAATCCCCAAAACCTTAAAGGATTGGATATGGGGTACTACCGGATTCGGCAGGAGATCGGTTCTGCGAGTGTCAGGGAGGAAACTAAGGCTGACCAAATTTTGAATCTTGGTGTTTCTATCGTCATCATTATACTACATGCATACTTACCTATTACGAGATACGTGCTGGCGGTGTGGTGATTGGTTAGGGCGTGTAGCGCTGAGTAGGTGGTATAGGCCCGTAGATCTATACAAGGTGCCGAGCTGGAAAATGTTACACCGCATCTTGCTCTTTAGGATTGTTGTCAGCTCTTTCTGATACACCGCATGCTTCGTCGTTGTAGCTGAGAATGCAATCCGTCCTGTCACATCTGCCGTCGACACACGTAAAGTTCCTCCCGCTCGCACATGCGGGATTATGTGAAGTTAAAATCAAATCACAGGATTTACCAATAGCAAGGTGAAGAGAAATGAACCGGGATGATCTTCCAATGTTGCCGCCAGCACTACCGTCATGGATGAATTGCACCTTGTCCTCTCCCGCCTGCATAGGCAGATGGGCCATAAATTATAATCTCTACAAGAAATTTGTCTACCTACCTAGACTGCTAATTCTATTTACTAAGTACACATAGTCTATTAGTCAGTCTCGTGAGAAAAGCCAGCTGAGAACCTTCTAGTCCCGAGTTGGCAAAGAAAAGAAGAATGCAGGAATGAATGATAGCCACATTGTAGTAGATCAGGGTTTAGATTGAAGAGGCTCGGGCAAGCCGCCGTACAAGACACTAGTGTTGAATTTTTGGTACGGGTTGCAGACACTGAGGCTCTTGGCGGGTCTATTAACGACCATGTTCGTCAAACACAGGTATTGGTACGCTGGTATAGTCGGAGCAATTAGGTGATAATTTCCTCGGGCCTGTTCTCGTTACTAAACAGCCTGCGTAGTTATACGATGTCCCTAGACAGCTTGTCGTTAGCCTGACTTGGAAGCGAGGCCCCATGCGGCTATTCTCGCATGTAGTTGTCATTACACCGCCCTAGTCGAATGTATAGTTTATTCATACACCATATTTCAATGTCGCAATATGTCGTGGGAGTTGCATCGGCCATAGAAATCCATTGATCCATGACCTCACGGATAGGCCGTGACTGGCATACCGCCTTACTCTTCTCAATGATAGTGTACAAATTCAGTTCGATACCGAATCGATATACCTGCCTCGGCTATTCTATTACAAATCTAAACCGATAGGGAAACACCCAACTCCTATTACACGATGCAGGTGCACATGAGGAGCTTCCGGTTGGTTAGCGCTTTTGTTGACGTTGTTGATCCCTGATGCAATATTGGAAAGAGATATACCATTAGGAGAAAGAAGGAATTGCGAGGTGATGTTAGCGTGATCATTACTCATATGTGCACAACCATGTCGGCGACCTCGATTTGAGCTGTAGATATTATGACGCGATGCGGATCTATTGGCGGTTCCAACGCAAGCTCGACTAAGGTTAACCATTCATAACACTTCGAATCTGGGAGGTCTGGACACTAAGCTTCGAGCGGGACACATCTTGGCAACTACATGGGCTCTCTAACAAGGAGACCGACTTCATCATATACTCAGTTGTGCCGATAGGTTGGCGTTTATAGGACCGGGAGTGAATACAATTCTATACCCCTATTCAAGCTGCGTTATGAAGTACCGGCGCTAGGCATGTCGCTATGCAGGGGTATTTTCCACAGAGGGAGCTCGACATCTGTTGCCTTTGCGCGAAAGACTACAGCTCAGCGTGGTAAATGAACCGGGAGATGTGCACTTTTGCTGGACCTGGATTGCGTATATAAACCGGAGGGAATCCGGCCAGAGTGCTAGATTTTATTATCTTCATCATCAACAGTTCACAGGCATACTTCAGCAGCTTCTACATCTTCATACTTACCTCTTGACAACCTAGTCATACTAGTAACTCACTACTCGATTATCAACATGCTTTTCTCCCAGTTTTTCGCCGGTATTGCCATGGCCTCTACGGCTATGGCCGCCGCCACTCCCCAGCAGATCGCCGACGGTATCAAGAGCATCACCCAGAAGTCCCAAGCACTTCAGCCGATTGCCCAGAGCATCACGATTCTTAATGCTCCTCTAATCACCATTGGCCAGGGCCCGTTCCCGCCACTTATTTCCGGGTTCGCTGATATCGTGAGCACCACAAGTGCACTGGCCGCCCAGCTCCCTGGTACCTCCCCTATCCAGAAACGGGGAGAGCAAGAGCACGCCCGGGACCTAAGCCCAAGAGGTCCGGATGCCGATCTAGTCTTCAGTGCTTTCCGTGAAGTAAGTGTGATCGGTCGTTTCATCCCTATAGTCCTATCTCCCAGTATAGATGTAAGTCTTCCGCCTCCCAGCTAACATGATGATTCCTTTTCTAGTTCGTCCGAGTTCACCAAGCCCTGCTCAACATCCTCATTGGCAAAGCCGGCATCCTTACCAAAATTCCGGTTATCGGGCAACCTGTTGCCACCGCTCTCCGGGGAGTTGAAGGTGTAGTTGACGTAAGTAGAATCAAAGTGTTGAAGTTGCAATGGGGTGAGAGGACTGACTTGAAAACAGACCATTGCTATCGACATCATCAACCTACTCCAGGCCCACTCGAACGATGTCGCTTCTGACGCCAACTCTCTTGGCGCCACCCTTGACCTTGCCATTCAGAGCTACGATTCCATTGGTGTCTAAGCGTCAATACACTGCCAGTGCCTCCTTCAATTAGTATGGGTTACGACGAGACGAGATCTGAAGAAAGTTGCTTTTTCGATTCTTCGTACTCATTCAACATGGGTACTTTCATTGGGGAGTGAACGGGGGGCTTTCAAGTATATACTTTAACGATGGGATGATCGTGGACATAAAATCTAGAGTAGTACTATAATACATTGAATTGCCCTAGCATCGCTTCTGCGTACACTTGGGTATAACCCATCTTCTACTCTCCAATCAACATTGGCTCGACTCAGCTCACCAAAATACTGACAACCTCTACCCAAAGGTAGGCAGCATGCGTACAGCCGGTATGCTTCGTGACATCAGAAACCATCATCGATGTCACGGTAGTGGTCAAGGTGTTAATGTCGCCTGGCCGCATACTCTAAATGTTATCTTTTTCTTTTCCTAGGTGGTTGCTGCCGACGCTCCAACAATGCCCTGGCTTTAGTCTTCACCTCATCTTCGATCACCGCTTCGTCAAACATGATCATATCCTCCAACTTCTTCCCCTTGAGCTCGCCCTTCCCTAGGGAGTCTAGGAGACAATGTGGTGCTGTTTGAGATGTGCCAAAGTCCACTAGGTATCCGCCCCTGAAATTATCACCCCTGATATCGCCATTGTACACCTGGATCTCGTTTAGTCGCCTTACCTTACGTAAAGCTAGCCGTACGTTTTTAGAATTAAGCCCAGACGGCCGGGGCTCAAAGTCCTTGACGATAGCGCGCACCAGAGTGGTATCTAAAAGAGGCGGGCGGAGCTCTTCAATAAGACTCCTAGAACCCAAATCAACGCCGTCCCTCTTGAGCCGTATTTCGTCTCGCTTGGTAAGGAAGAGATAGCCGTGACATGGGACGGCGAGCTTTTCTCTGATTCCCTTCGTAACTCGAGCTTCGTTGATGCGGCCATACGCGCGGCACTCGGCGAAGAACGGGTCTGTATAGAATATGATCTCATTCGACGGGACCGAGCCCTGCCGTTTGCCTTCCCAGTAGTAACGAATGGTGGCAGGATCGAAGAATTTGAACTGAAAATCAAATGGTTATACAGCGCACGTGCCGCAATGATCACGATCCACTCACGATTTTCAGTGCGTAGATTTTCGATTCGATTTCGACTTTATAGACACATCCTTGCGTCGACGACTCGCCGTCGTCGAGTCTCTCGATCCATTTAATTTGCGGATTTGGGGGTTGGAATGCCGCTAATTTCGGACCAGGGCATGGAGGAAGAGCCGGAGGTTGAGCAACTGCTCGGGGTCGGGTCATTCCTTTCGGCATTGACAGGCCTAGAGGTGGTTCGCATTTGATTTATTCGAGTGCTATACTATGCCTGCAGCTTCCAGAGTGCGAGATGTAGGCGATGTTCTATGTAGTAATTATACTAGACAAGTCGATGAGCTTACGGTCGCCCACGGGGCTCACCGTCACAATTCATTTTGTTGCCTATCCCTTGAATGCTTTTTCGGCAACAGTACGCCAATGAAACCAATTAGGTACAAGATCCTTCAGATTCTTCGCTTTCCTCTGGGATCTCCACTTACCTATCATATCTATGACATTGTAGCATTCGGCGCGCTTGTACAATCTGATTGATTAAGGCAGAGGGTTCGACGTTCAAAGGGATAAGTACCTACCTAGGTAACGGTGCTGCGTGGGAGATACTTAGGTACTTATTCATAAGCCACACGTTCTGTGGCTTGTGTACGTGGCTGGAATATCACGATTCTAAGACTACTATTATCGACTCCATAAATATATAACGTAAGGTGTTTGGGTTTTTAGGTGTGGTTGTATAACCTGCTATTTGTAGGGTTGTTTGAAGCTTCCTACTATTCAAAGAGCACCGTTTTCTGCTTGTTCACGGACGGTTTGTCTATGCAAGCGTATACAGGTTTCCAGCAGCTGACGTCATTAGAGTATTGATTTTCATTCTTTTGTTAGCAATCTTGTTGCCCTTGATGTTTCTCTGTAAGAAAAGCTGTATCATATAACCCGTATGCCGCCGTTGTATCTTTGAAGCGCGTAAATATGTTTCGTGATGACTCCAGTAGGTTCCTATTCGGCCCATGGATGATCGAAGTGTTCTCTAGGCATAAGATAAATCTTTTATAACGACCAATAACTCCTAATAGTGTTGGCATTTTTCAGACGGCCGGTGATCCTCGTGCTCAACATCAATACCTTGGACACGTGACCCATTGTCATGTTGCCAGCTGGTCTCAAGCAGGTATTCTCTCTTAGGCGTTTGAGAGAATCCTTGGGAGCTCTCATCGTGCTTTTTGTGACTTAAGGTGTAAATTATCTCTGCGAGGCTACCAAGTACTACTCTCAACCGATCCGAATTATTTGCACTCAAACCGGTTTGAAGTGAGCGAGATATATTCAGGGCGCAGACCAGAAGTTATAGGCCTCGTATATAATGTTGTGCTTCATATTGGCCAAGAGAGGAGTCTGGTGGATCAAGACTCAGTCAACAGCACTGACGCCGACAGCGATCCCGAGAAGGATCTGCTGTAAACGCAAAATGCGTGTATATAGAACTCTGGAACTCGGGCATAACACCTCCGATGACAATTGGTCCCTCTCTAGCCTGTGTTCGTATTTGAATATGAGATCTTCTGGAATTGAACTCGTATTACCTCTGTAGTTTGATTCTCCTCACCTAAGAGTGGTATCATCTCTTTCTGTACCCTCCTCTGTGCTTAAGGAGACCCTCAATAAGACCCGATATCGTCCATCTTAACGTTCAAAATTTATGGCGTTAGCCTACTGCCATGCAATATCTTCTGGCTTCAGTTCATCAGGGCACGTGATAGATTCCTAGAAACCTCTTTCCTAAGCCATTCATTCATGTTGCTGCCCTATTGTCACCTCACTCGTTCTATTGTCTATTGTTGCCATGTCCCTATTGTTGTCAAGTGATAACAATACTAGGCCATCGCGTGGAGGTGCTGATGTCTAGAGTATAAAAAGGTCTTCTTCCCACCTCTCTCCTTTCCTACTCCTC
This sequence comes from Xylaria sp. Z21, assembly GCA_037356095.1. Lineage (NCBI taxonomy): Eukaryota > Fungi > Ascomycota > Sordariomycetes > Xylariales > Xylariaceae > Xylaria > Xylaria sp. Z21. The sequence goes on along the minus strand of JBAWJX010000024.1, from coordinate 13,598 downwards.
CTTCCCTTCTACATCTTCTTTTTCTGAGATTTACTCCTTAGTTCTAGTCAACCAAAAGCATATCGTGCAGTCTACCGCCGGTGTTGACACTCAGGAGATCTCTCACAAGTCGCATCATCCACATTCCCGTGGGATACACATCGCCTTCCGCGAGGTCAGATCTGACGTCTCGGTACGTGATACTGTCTTCCTAGCCCTCTTCACTCTTATAATTCACCGAGATTCTACTGTTTTTCCATAGAGAAGATTTCCTGTGGCCTACGGTCCTCTGTTCTGTTCTCCACAGAGCCTTTTCAACGATATCTCTCTTCTTCTCAGCCACTTCAGTCTCAAGCAATCTATTCCCAAACAACTTCTTTTTACTGACCAACTGTGATCTAGAGTAACGAGACCGAAACTACATTCACAAAATCTGGCCTTCACAAGCTACCCTTCGCTTATACGAAGACAAGCCCCCCTAAAGAAAAAACACCACCTCTGGTGATCTCACTAGATCACTACCCACACACAAAAAAAAAGAAGAAACGCATACGAAGAACAACTCGAGGTAGGTCAACGGCCTTCGATACGAAGCAACCTTGCGCATATATTAGCATTTAACTGACGAGCCGATAGTTCTCTCGTATATCAAGTCACTATGTCTTTCGCTATGGAGCAAAACACTGCCGCCGGGGTCATCGTTGAGACCAACAATTTCCACCAGGTCATTCAACATTTCAATGACGCCGGAGAACTCATAAATAAGAGTACGCGGATCAGCATTGACTGCCAAATTTGCATGTGCAAAAACCTGGCACTTACGAACTCGTTAGTCGACGCGCCGACTAACGAGCTACACGAAAAATACGCGGTTCTGCCGCGCTGCGGCCACGCGTTTGGATTTCACTGCTTGGCGCAGGTAAGTACTCAGCTTCCTCTATAATAGAATGAAGAGAGCCTGACTAGGCACTATAGTGGATAAAAACTCAAAAAGCTCAACGAAACTTCAACATGAAGTGTCCATCTTGCCGCTCCACAATAACGTGTGAGAAGAGGCATTCTGTTCCCCTCCTGAGGTACGGCTCTATTACAACACGAGACTCCACGAGTGATTGCATAGAAAAACAACGCACGGAAATGGCGGCAATCCGCGCTTCACTCCTGGAGCCATCGTGCGCCCGCTGCATTGAAGAGCAGCAGGGAGAAAGTGCCCAACGGGCTGAAGACGAAAGAGCCGTACGCAACAACCAGACCCCACAATACATTGAGGACCTACAAAGAACTGTGCAAGCCGTGTTCCGAGAAGGCAACTCGATGGAACGCCGCAATAACGAAGAATGGGAGGATCTTGAACTCCTGATCTCGGATATGCACAGCATGGTTCGACAAAGGAACCAAAGGGGGCTTAGTCCCGATTTTGTAGACTTGTCATTTGCCCGTGACGATGTTGAGGAAGCTATACTTCGACAGAGGAACGGGACTCGGAGGGGCGACGAAGATAATTGGGAACGGATCGAATCACAACTCTCTGACATGCAAGATATAGCTGAAGAGAGGATCGAGAGGCAGAGGCGCGCTGCTGAGTTCTCGCAAACGATCCGAACCCAGATATCTGTGTTGGAAGGCCTGCTTCGAGAGGGGATGTATTCATAGGAGTCGGGTCGTACTGGGGTACTAGGGAAGCTGCGTAGAGCGCATGGTGTGGCCATGGAATGAGAGGATGTATCATATTGGGCGCGGTGCGCACATGTAGCCTTCGAGATCTATCTCAGGCATTGGAGGAATTTGGATTGATCCTCTTGGAAGGCTACTTGGGATAAAGGAGTAATTGACATGGCATCCACCATGAGAGGGTTCTTGACCACTGTTCCTCATTACTTCCTATAGACGGATGATAATAATACATACTCTTTTACGAATTAATGCCCCTATGACGTGACGGGTTAACAGATTAAGACTTTAAACCTCAACTTTGTTTCCGCGAGTTGATAGGTCAACTAATATTACTTGAATACAGTTCTGATCCTGACCTCAAAGTTTGTTATTATCTTCACTGCGAGACGATCAGCAACCATAATAACAACCGCGCAAGTATCTCGGTCTTTCAGTCACGTGAGTATAGGCACAACATTCTCTTCTCCCCTTCCTATTTCCAACTTTGCCGCACTTTCTCTATTGTTATCATGTCTATTGTTGTCATGTGATAACAATACTTGGCCTGAGCGTGGTTGTGCTAGTTTTTAAAGTATAAATAGGTCTCCCTCTCTCCCCTCTCTTTCCAACTCCTTCTTCTCATCTACATCTTTTTTCTAGGGTCTAATCGTTAGACTTGATCAGAGAACTGCATACTTGCACTCTACCGCTAGCGTTAGAATCTAGACGATCTTTCTTAAGCGAAACCGCATATCTACACTCCTTAAGAGGCGCATCGCGTTCTGCAGGATCAGATCCGACGCCTAGGTACGTGGTACTTCTCTGCTTCTCCCTCTCTCTCTCTCTCTCTCTCTGGGCATTCATCGAGGTTGTGCTTTTTCCCACTGAAAATTTTTCTAGGGGTACTAGCCTCAGGATCACGTATCACGTGGTGGACAGTCCTCTGTTCCGTTCTTCAGAGTCCTTCCAACCATATCTCACTCCTTCTCAACCACCTCAGTCTTGATCAATCTCTCCTCGACCAACTTTTTTTTACTGACTAACTGCGATAGTTCGTTCAGTAGCGAGACCAAAAAAACAAACAAAAAACAAACCAAAAAAAAACCTTTTCACAACCTCTCAGAGGTTTCCACCAATTAAGATCTACCTAGATCACTGCATACGCGTACGAAGAGCGACTCATAGTAAGTCAACGGCCTCCGATACGAAGTAATTTTGCGCGCATATAAGAATTCACCTAACAGCCTTCTAGTCCTCTCGTGCATTAAGTCACCATGTCTTCACCTGCCAACGAAATAACAAACACCGCTGCTGAGACCATGGTTGAAACAAACAACTTCCATCAGATCATTCAGAACTTCAACGATTCCGGTGAACTCGTAAACAAGAAAGCACGTTTCATGATCGAGTGCCAGATCTGCATGTGCAAGAATCTGGCTCTCACGAACCCGGAATTTGACGCGCCATCTGATGATCTACATGAAATATACGCCGTTCTGCCATGCTGTGGCCATGGTTTTGGGTACCATTGCTTGCGAGAAGTACGTATTCATTTTATCCTACTATCCCATCTACAGCACTTGGACTAACTGGATATTATAGTGGATAAAAACCCAGAAATCTCGGCGAAACTACACCCTAAAATGCCCATCGTGCCGCACGTCCATGGTATGCGACAGGAAACATTCCACGCCTCTCATGAAATACGGAAAGGAACAAGGCGAGGAGGATATTGCAGAAATCCGCGCCACCCTCTTTAAGGCATCCTGTGCCCGATGCCTTGAAGAACCCGAAACACCCCCTACCCAAAGCGAACGGATCACTACACTACAGAGTGGTTTGCGCTCTAGGGTTCAACGAGGCAATGCAATTGAGCGTGATAATGACAGCATATGGTGGGATATCCAAGGCCTGGCCTCTCAAATGCAGTTCAATGCTCAAAGCAGGAACTCAAGAGAGGGACCCAGCCCCGAGGCCAGGGAAATATCTAGAGGCCAATTCCATGTTACGCAAGCCGTAACTCGACTGACGGGCGGGACTGCGAGGCACAGTGCCGAGACCCCGGAGAACTGGGACCAGGTTGAGGCCCGACTCTCTGATTTGCAGAACTTGGCCGCAGAGCGGATCGAAGGGCAAAGGCGCGCTACCGAGATCTCTCAACGGATTCTCGACCAAGCTAGAGCTTTAGAAGTCTTAGTGCGAGAGAACATGTATCTGTAAATCACAGGTCATGTACGTCGAGGTATAAGGACGATGGAGGGTTCCTCCTAGGGGTGTTTTTGTATAAAATTGGGATTGTTATCAGGACTGGCAGAAAGACTGCTCAAGGCGTACGGGCGTACAGGAGCCCCAATGTACACAGATGGTAGAGAAAATGGCTGTGAATTCAGGATCCCGGTGTGGGCACAAAACTGAATAGAAGGGATGAAGGAACTGGCACTGCATGTGCAGGAAGTAGGGCTACTGCAAGTCACCCGAGCTTAGTGACGTCTTCTATATAGAAGATACTCCTCCCAAAGTTACTGGGAGGATTCAGGAACAGATGAAATTGAGCCCTGACCTGAATACTTGCCAACTGCTACCTTATGGAGACCTAAGTGATATCTATCATCAGTCTAGAGTGAATCCCCTGACATGCTAATAGACTAAGACTTTAAACTTCCGCGTTGCATCTACATATAATATTAATATGTTATATAGGCAAACTAACCCTAAGGTCTCGGAAGAAAAGAGAGAGAGAGGGAAAAGGCGAGGTAAAATAGTGTACTTGAAGTAATTAAGAGCACAAGGCCTTATCTGTTGGTGCTATAAAACCGTCCCTATAGTTGCTTCTTCGATATATGTTAAATTAAGTGGCGTGGCACGAAGGCGTCTCCTAACCTACCGTAGCGGTGCAGTCGGTAGCTTTAATGTAGTTCTGATCACCACCCTCAAAGTTTATTATTCAAATCTCCGAAGAAACGCGTCCGCACGTTGCCATTCGCTCTCGATCACATCCCTTTTGCCCTCAGATCTTAAAACCAACTGGACATCGAAATGTTTTGGAAACATCAATATCGCGTCCGTCCACGCGTCGACACTAGTATCAAGCTGCGCGACTCCGTGAGTGGCCACCACGTCGAAGGACCACAGAAGCTTCGCCATCGTCATCATCATGCTGTTCTCGGCCATGCGCTGGCCAGCGCACACCCTTCTCCCCGCCCCGAACCCGTAGTTTTGCCGGCGAAACCCGTACGATGTCTCTGCGTCTTCTATCGCGTCGTGTGATGCCTTGTCCACGGTATTAAGAGTGGACTTGAGCCCAAACGGGTGTTTGAGAAAACGTGATGGGTCGAACGTGTCGGGGCTCTCATACTCGTCGGGATCATGATTGACTGCCCATGAATTCATAATTATTGTCGTGTTGGCCGGTATGAACATGCCTTCGTATACATCATCCCGCGTGGTAGCATGAGGGATTGCCATGGGTGCACTAGGTCGCCATCGAAGGAGCTGTAGGGCAACACGGTCGTTGTTAGCGGGTTTTACGTCATTTCAACTCACGAGTGCTGGATAGGATCCTCACCTCGTAGAAGCAAGCTTTGACAAGGGGCAGGTCGTCGGAGTTAGCACTAGCACTCGGCATCGCTTTCGGTCCGAAGACACGGTCGACTTCTTCCTGAAGCTGGGTCTGCAGGCTGGGATGGGTTGCCAGAGCTAATATAAATGTTTCGAACGCACTGGCAGTGGTGTCAGAGCCAGCCTCCATCATGAGGCCCAGTAAATAGTCGAGTTCTTCATCCGTGTACTCCGTCTTATCGTTATTGCGAAGTACTAACGCCGCAAAGGAATCCTGGCCTTTACCGTTGGCTATGCGCGTTCTAGCTTCGGAAACAAGGTCGTGGTACAGTTTATTCTGTCGCTGCTTTACGCGCTCCAGCCTCTGTTTCCATCTCTTCCACGGCGTCAGGAAGTCGGGGACATACTTTAAGAAGGGAAATACTTCAAGAGGCGGGGCGCCACCCTGGGCTATCATTTCAGACCACTCGGCCTGCACGTCGAAGAAAGTCATGATCTTGCCCTCGGGGCTGATATCTGTGCCACGGATTCCGAAGACGGATGCCATGATGACTGCTCCAAACGTCCTGGTGGAGTAGTCGCGCCACTTTTCCGGATTGTGCAAGATGTCGCGAATGAGCTGTACTGACTCAGCATGCTGCAAAGGAAGAAGCTTGTCGACCTCGCTGCCTTTCAGAAAATCCATCGTCGTCTTGCGGGCTTTGCGCCATCGTGGCCCGTACGGCATGAAGACCAGATGAGCGCCGTCCGGTACAATAGATTCAATGATTGGCATGTGCGGTCGAGACGAATATATCGCACCGCGAAGATCCAGCAGATCTCGGACTGCTGTCCAGTTATTCAGGACGACGGTCTTGATATTCGGTCCCATTTGGAGACCCAGAAGACCGTGTGAACCATATGTGCGGCCCCATTCCGCGAACTTGAGAAACGGCTTGGTGAGAGGGATCTGGTGTATGTTCCCGAGGAAAGGCGCCGTCGGAGGACCTGGAGGAAATCTGCCTGCCACTGCGCTGGGCGCCCGTAGCTTCTTGTAAAGCAAGTTTAGGAGCAGGAGAATTGTAGCCCCGAAGAGGAGACTGCTGTACGCCATACTGGCACAAATCACGGATGAAGGTTAAGGTACCTATGCAAAGAATCATATGCTTGGCATTACTTCGGTATTGATAGCTTAAATACCAGTAATTATTAGGTATCTTATGTCTATATGTGACGCAATTCCTTGCGAAGCTCACATCAGGTAGGGTTGCAATTGGATGCAGAGCCATTGGTAGAGCAAGGTATAGCTGTCCACTCGCCAAATGAACTAGCCACTCTACTGGCTCGACATATAAGCGACTTGCATGTGACATAAACCACTACCCATGCCTAATTGATGTATAGCATGCTGATAGGAGCAGTTATTCTAACGCGGATAAATCTTCGGACCGCTGGGGTAATCTTGGCAAGTTAATGCGATCGTAACCTACTATTGCGTGCTTTGATTAAATACCCAGGTAACTTGCAACAATTATTACTTTGTACAAAAAACAAGGTACAATGCATGGGGTAAGAGAAGCAGAATTTGAACCCCTGTAAGGCTTGAGTCAAGGATACCTAGGCATCTTCAGGCATTCGCCTATAGCTACCAATTCATCTCTCAGGGCACGAAAGGGGTTAAATAGGCGTTGCTTACATCATAATCTAAGACGTTATACTCTAGTCCCTACGTAGAATGCGCAAGCAGCGCCGAATAAGTGGTATTCTACTTCTATAACGACGATGAGGGAGGCACTAGCTCTCCTTGCTTCGACAAATAAAAGAGTCGCGACAAATTGAGCGCGCCTGCCTATTGTGGTAGTTCAGGCATCTGGGCACCTGGTCTCTAAGAGGGCCAGGTTGATCCAGGAGGCTAGCCAGCCAGAATCTCGTTGAATGTTTTCTATTTATTTAACTAGGACCCATGAGTAATAGTTTCCGTGTCTCCTCCCAATGTACGCTAATTTCTCTCCTAAGTAAAATCTCTGGAAGTCCTTAGGTAAAGATGCTTAGGCCCCTGTCACGGGCCTCTAGGTACGAATTGCAACGCATAGGTAGGGCCTGAATACTTGTTGACACAAATAGCCCCTTTGTTCTGTACCTCAGGTGTGGAGGTATTAGGCCATAGGCAGTCGAGATCGTGACAGCCTCTAATGTGCGACTCGTGTTGGTTAGCATGATCCGTTTCACTATTTCCTTGAAGACGAGACTGACTCTGCTCAGTTTGCCCGCTTGGTGTGTTGGTAGTTGTTATGATAGAACCGCCGACTTGTATTTAGTGAAAACAATGTAGTTGAAGATGTGATCACATAGCGGAGTAGTCGCCCGCCCTATCACACGAACTAGAGACTAAAGGTCTGAGAGGGCCGAGGGAAGCCCTAACTACTATAATGCGGCTTAATTGCACTTTCATTCAGGGCACAACACTCAAATACCGTAACTTCATGACCTCGGTAACACATTATATATAGTTGTCGCATCGTATAATCTCGCCCTCGATGAATAGTCATACTCGAGAGTGAAGTGGGGCCATCGGTAGGTTACAGCTAGATAGAAGTGTAGAGAAGTCGTCCCAAAAAGTCGGGGGAGGCTCAGGTAGCTAATGATTTTATGAGAGTGCGGGCACTAAGGTGCCAAGTCTCTAAGGGGGATGGGTGGATTTAAAGAGGGTACTAGTTAGTCAGAATTCGGCTGTTTTCTTTCCTATACTTAGCTTATCCTAGCCGTAGATCTTTTCCCATTTCTTGGAAGGCAAACTAGCTCCTCGGGTCTCCTCTTAATATACCTTGATTTTTCCGCCTCAAAGTCTAAATCTGCAGAAGTGATTAGACGGCGTGGGCCAGTCCTCGGGAGTGCGTTTCATGTTTAGTAGCGCTATCCGATGTAATATTGATCCCGTACTTGTGTTTAAAGAGCTGAGATTTCATGATATAACTACCCTGGGGTATACGAGTACATATTTCCTCTCTTATAATCCTAATTCGTAACATTCTATGTTTAATAAACCTTGATATTTATCGCCCTTTGCCTCAACAAGGGTCTACGAGGACAGTGTTTTGTAACCTAAAGTACGGATTGCTATGATAGTTGCGATCTGTAGCAAGTTACTCGTTGGCTGGTTGATAAGATAGATGGTTAGATCTAAATCCTTTGCAAGGGTAATCGAACTGCCTCAGCTCTGGCTTATTAACGTTCCAGTTGACGATAGTAAAATCTCTCGCTCAATTCTCAATTATTCTTTAATAAATATTCATGGAAACTATAAATCTCTTATGAAGCATCAGCTTTGCTAAGTCTTTCTGAAACGTAGTATTACACAGTCTTGTCACACGACGATATCGCCCCGCAATAGCATCATAGAAGTAGGTATTGTTGCATCCGCATAAAGTCGGCCGACCATTCCATGCGGCTGTGGGCCAGCATACGGGGGCTAATCAAGTGTCGACCAGTGATATTCTATTCCCGCTTTACAGCCGGGGCTTGGGGGTACTACAATTTCAGTAATAGGAACACGGAGAGTCTTCTACCAAACGTATTGTTTTACCAGAGACGCCAGATCCGCGTGATACAAATTCGACCTCGTTCTAAGCGAAGCATCGCGGCCCGGCCCACATTGTATTTTACGAGGACCCTCTCCTATGGAGTATAAAGGGATCATCATGTCTAACCAAGATGTTTGCTCGAATCCCTCAATATCCCCCTCTGTTCAAACACAAATCTTGATTTCCCGGTCGAAGTTATGGCTCAGCGATCCTACCCCCACGTTCTCATTGCCGGAGCTGGTCTCAGCGGCCTCGCCCTCGCACAGATACTCCGCAAAGAAGGGATCTCTTATGAGATCTTTGAGCGGGATGAGAGTGAAAGTGCCAGATCCCAAGGGTGGGCTATTGCACTACATGGGCCGTTACTCGCTGATCTAAGGGCATCCATGCCCAAGGATATAGGCCCTATCGACCAAACTAACCATCTCACCCCCCTTGATCATCTCCCGGCCCAATTCACCTTCTACGATATCAATAAGCCTGACATGCGCGTCGGCGTGAACGACGATGAGAGCGGCCAGATCGTCCGCGCGAATCGCCAAAGGCTACGCGACTGGCTGCACAAGTTCATCCCGGTGCAGTATAGCAAGCGAGTAGTCCGCGTTGACGATGGTGGCGAAGAAATAGTCGTTCACTTTGAGGACGGCTCATCTGCTAGTGGCGATATTCTGGTTGGTGCCGAGGGTACTCGTAGTGTTAGTAAGTAGAATCACATAGCGCTCAAATCTCGCTATTTGCTTTTTCTGTTGCGAACCATTGCTAAATAAGTTTGCTTCAAGTTCGGAAGCACATCTTGCAGGGCCCAGACGTCTTAAAGCCGTTGCCGGTGGGCTCTCTGGTTGGTGAGATAGAGCTTACGGGCGCCGACTTCGCCCATCAGCTAGAATTGGGTCATTCAGCCTATATTGTGATGGGTGATGCCAAGGACCAGTGCTCAATGTTTGCAGCGCTCAACAAGGTGTCACCGGATGGAAAGACAGGCTACTATTATTTCATTCTACACTGGGTTGATGAGCAAGCGGCGCTCAGTACTGACGATAAACCCTTCTGGACTGTAAATGCGACATGCGAGGAACTGGCTGCTTTTGCCAAAGAGAGGACGAAAACGTATCCGGATCATCTGCGAGTATTAGCCGACAGGGTGCCTGTTGAACGTTATCGAAGACCGGGTATCGTTCTCCAAGGCGTCGAGTTAGAGGCAAATCAGCTTCCAGCGGGAAGGATCACGCTGATGGGCGATGCGGCGCACTCAATGACACCGTGTAAGTGCCCTTTACCCCGGAGGAATCTTTATGTACTGTGCTTCCCCGTTGGCTAACATTATCTTCACCCGTAGTCCGTGGTGAGGCTGGAGTCTGCGCGCTGACGGACGCATTGAATCTTGGCCGTACCATCACAGATATCAGAGCCAAATCCGCGAAGGATGCCGACCTTGTGAATCTGATGGCCGCATACCGCGACGACATGATTAAACGTGCGGCGAAGTCGATTCGCGTCTCGAATCCGGTTATTGGGGCGTATGCTCGAGATCCTAACTACAAACTGTTCACCTGTGGGAAGGAGGTCAAACCCTTACCGAAGGTAACCATCAGCATTTAGATCGCCTAGTCCGCCGGAACCAGGGTCATGTCACGACCTCAGGAGGAGTCTCAGGTCAGATACAATACTGTGATCTCAACGAGTGGTCCTTTGGTTTTTAGAGTAGGTACACATACAAAACCGATATTGGAGCAGAAGCGTCATAAATAGACTTGATCTGAGTGGCACTCGTTCGTGCTTTGCGGATATATTTTGAGACATGGATCAGCTACTGCATGAAGGCTCCGGAGCTTGTCACGATGTTGAGAGTAGGGTCTCCTAGGCATGTTAGCCCGGGCACCGGGATACGTAATTTAATCTTGTCACCAATTCTCGCTTCCACAGTGTCGGTAATCGATTTTCTGCTGAAATTGGGTAGTGGAGTAGTAATTTACGCGGTCGCGTACGACTGGGATCATTAGCGCGTTGGATGGCGACACAAGTCAGAAACACTACTAAGACGATTGCCGAAAAGGGCTAGTTTCATCTCCGAATAGTAGAATGTCGTCTCCGGATAACTGAGGTGTGTAGGCTAATAAAAACAAGAGAATTTATTGTTATTTGTTCACCTCTCTTTCTCTGCTTCTTCGTAAAGTAAAGTACAGAACGAGAACAGACAGCTACAGCAGCCAACGACGACGTGTGAAGATGGACCAAGAACCCAACGCACACCACGAAGACGACACCTACGACCGGGGACATATTATCGATAGCGATGACGATATTTATGATGAGTTCGATGATGGCTATCCAGACGAGCAGTCGTATAATCGTGACGCGACTGTAACTGAGGTTAGTGTACATATTTGTTATTGATTGGACATATAGCCCTTACGCGTAAATTTCGTATTAATGCAGTCTATATAGATCGATCGGTATGACCTTACACACAAAGAGCCACCAAGTCGCTGCCGATGTCGCGCGCGGGAGGGGAGCTGTCGCAATTGCGGTTGTAGCAAGGCAGGAGTCGGCTGCAATGAGTCCTGCGGGTGCCGGGACGCCTGCGGCAACAACTTCAATCGCTTTACCCAGGCGGAGATGGACGATTGGTTCGGCAGAAGCGACGACGGAGAACCACACATTCTTCACCCGTGCTTCATCACGGAGCTACAACGGGCGCCGGACACGTCTTTCGTGCATCTCACCCGCGGCAACCTATTCAACTGCCTGCTTGCCGAGTTACGCCCAGACCTAGCGAAATACGACCAGGACATCAGGGACTGGAATGAGCGGTGGGACGGGCTCGAGAGGATGTTTAATGACCCTGCACACGATCATGCACTGCTTCGCCGCGGTATAATTGAGATGCAGCACGAGCTTCTACGTATGGGGCTCCTCCGTACCACACTCCATGAGTACTACTTCTCCTTCTGTCGCGGTTCCTGGGAACAGGATAGCTGCACCTGGCATTGCCCGGCGTGCCGCGAGTGCAATGACTGGCGAGAGTGGCATTGCAAAACTTGCAACAAGTGTACATATGGTGTGAGCCTTCCGTGTGGTGGCTGCAGCGGGGTGTCGAGCACGTATCATGGTATGCAGGGTTGCATGTGATTGCCGTTGATCTTCACCCAGTTGTAGAGAGAGACCTGAGTTGGAAAAGGGTGGCTTTTCATTGAGTACCACGATACGGAGAATCAACCGGATCCCGACACTCTCATCTAGCATGCCCCGTCCGCCAGCTTCCCGACCACCAATGCCTAGTACCACTAGCATATGGCTACCTAGAGCCAAGGTGCCAGTCGCAATAACTTTTGACACTTAGCTCTTCATTGAAACCCGATTACCAGGACCGAAGGACTTGGCCTATAACATCATCATGAATACGATGCTATGATGGCCTACGAATGGAGCTAGAGGATGGCGGCTAATGACAAACGAGCAAACCGAGGGTACGAGAAAGAGCTGCAGACGTGGTGCCTAGGTACCTGGATGGTTATAAAAAGATTGCCGTTGCGATTCTGGAGTGCCTCGTCGCGCACAGTTGCCTGTGCCATAAGGCCACAGGCTTGCAGATACAGCATACGGACTGGAGAAAGAGACTGTTCATGTATATAGCAGACAGTACGTAGGAGGGTGGTCTTAGAGGCTTTCGCGCAACAACGATGGTCTATTACCTACCCATACGTATAGGGCTCATGACAAACTGCTTGTTACGTAGGACCTTTGATTGTTACAATGATTGTTATCAGGGCAGTAGGCAAGCTGTGCAGGACAGGAAGGCCTACAGAAGTTTCAATATATGCGCATTAATATACACTTTGTGAGAATAAGGACCTTTAATTTATAACTGAAGAACTACCTACCTAAGGTAAAGCCACAGGTGCCGGTCAAGTGATCCATAACACCTAGTTGTCATAACAACGATCAATTATGACTAAACAATAGACATTGGTAACGACAAAGAGCCTGTGACGGAGAAGTGGAGCCGGTGGCCCAAGCTCCCGGGGGCTTTCCTAGGAGCCTGAGGCGTAGCCAGCCGGGCGCCGTCTGGCCACTCCTAGCAAATAAGGTGCTAGACAACTTTTAAAGTTATTTAATATTTTTTAAATTATTTTTAAAAATATTTAATAAGTTTAATATTAAATTAATAATTAATAAATTTAATAAAATAATTTTTAAATATTAATTAAAATTATTTAAAAAGTTTAATATTAAAATATTAAATAAATAATTTAATAAAAAAAATATTAAATAAAAATTAAAATTATTTAATAAATTTAATTTTAAAATATTAAATAATAAATTTAATAAATTAAATATTAAATTAAATTAAATTTAATTTAATAAATTATATATAAAAATTTGTAATTTTAAATTAAAATAATAAATAAAATTTAAAATTTAAATTTTTATTTATTATATATAATAAAAAAAATTTAATTTTAAAATAATTAAAATAATAAATATAAATTTATTTTAAAATTTTTTTTTAAATTATTTTTATAATTATATTAATTTAATTTAATTTTATATAATTTAATTTTATATTAATATATTTAAATTATAAATTTAATTTATTTATAAAATTAATATTTTATATAAAAAAATAAAATTTTTAAAAAAAATAAATTTAAAAAATTTTAATTTAATTTATTTTTATTTATTTAAAATAATTTTTATAAAATAAATTTATTTATTTTATTTTAAATTAATTATATTAAATAATTTATTTATTAAATTAAAAAATAATTTAATATTATAATTATTATATTAAAATATTTTATATTTTTTATAAATTTTTAAAAAAATTTAATTAAAAATATATTAAAA